>CAKAOJ020000116.1:1200000-1543916 GCA_916701645.2 Sebastolobus alascanus | reverse complement strand
TGTTTTTCATGAAAAAAGGCATAGTATAGTCTGTCGATTAATTTTTTTGGGTTGGAAAAAAAGCTATTTTTTAAAATTTCGACATTTTCAAGAAAAAAGTTCAAATGCTATAGTATGACTTTTTTTGAAAAAAATTTTGACAAAAAAATTTTAAATTTTTAAAAGTTTTTTTTCCTTTCACCATAATTTTAAATTTCGACATCTATACTATGACATTTTTTTACGAATATTTTCGTATGACTTTTTCATGAAAATTTTCGAAAATATTCGTAAAAAATTGTCATAGTATTGAATATCGAAAATTTTCATGAAAAAGGCATAGTATAGTCTGTCGATTAATTTGGTGGAAAAAAAACTCAGTTTAAAATTTCGACATTTTCAAGAAAAAGTCATGCTATAGTATGACTTTTTTTGAAAATTGACGAAATTTTAAACTGAGTTTTTTTTCCACCAAATTAATCGACAGACATACTATGCCTTTTTTCATGAAAATTTTCGACATTCTATACTATGACATTTTTTTAGAATATTTTCGTATGATTTTTTCATGAAAATTTTCGAAAATATTCGTAAAAAATTTTAGTTTGTATCAAAATTTTCATGAAAACAATATGTCGTATAATTGTAAAAATCAGTTAAATCGAATTTTCAAGAAAAAAGCATGTATAGTTGCTTTTTTGAAAAAATTTTAAATTGTTTTTCAAAAAATCAGCTATATATGCTTTTTTTATAAATTTTACATTTTCGAAATTTACGATATCGTATGATTTTTCATGAAAATTTTCGAATATTCTAATTTTAGAATAATTTAAATTTTTTGAAAACAAATATCGTATATAATTTGTGGAAAAAATTAAATTTAAATTTTCAGAAAAAAGCATGCTATAGTATGACTTTTTTAAAATGAAAATTTTAAATGTTTTTTTCCACAAATTATCACAGCTATATATGACTTTTTTCTGAAAATTTTCGAAATTTATACTGAATTTTTTTCAATATTTTATATGACTTTTTTCATGAAAATTTTCGAAATATACGTATAAATTTTAGAAATATAAATTTTATGAAAAATTTCGAATTTCAAAAAATTGTGTAATAAATTTAAAATTTACAAATTTAACATTTTAATACAAATAATGCTATAGATATTACTTTGAATTTCAAAATTTTAACGATTTTTTCACAAATTATCGAAGATATACTTGCCTTTTTTCATGAAAATTTTCGACATTTTCAAAATTTTCACAGATATATCGAATTTTTTGAAAAATTTTCAAATTATCTAAAATTTTAGAAATAATTCAAATTAAAATTTAAAAATTCAAAAAAGTCTGTCATAGTTTGATGATAAAAATTAGTTAAAATTTACATTTTACAAAATTTATGAAGACTTTTTTAAATTAAAATTTTCGACATTTTTTCCACCAAATTAATCTACAGACTATACTATGCCTTTTTTCATGAAAATTTTCGACATTCTATACTATGACATTTTTTTACGAATATTTTCGTATGACTTTTTTCATGAAAATTTTCGAAAATATTCGTAAAAAATTGTCATAGTATTGAATATCGAAAATTTTCATGAAAAAAGGCATAGTATAGTCTGTCGATTAATTTGGTGGAAAAAAAACTCAGTTTAAAATTTCGACATTTTCAAGAAAAAAGTCATGCTATAGTATGACTTTTTTTGAAAATTGACGAAATATTAAACTGAGTTTTTTTTCCACCAAATTAATCGACAGACTATACTATGCCTTTTTTCATGAAAATTTTCGACATTCTATACTATGACATTTTTTTACGAATATTTTCGTATGACTTTTTTCATGAAAATTTTCGAAAATATTCGTAAAAAATTGTCATAGTATTGAATATCGAAAATTTTCATGAAAAAAGGCATAGTATAGTCTGTCGATTAATTTGGTGGAAAAAAAACTCAGTTTAAAATTTCGACATTTTCAAGACAAAAGTCATGCTATAGTATGACTTTTTTTGAAAATTGACGAAATATTAAACTGAGTTTTTTTTCCACCAAATTAATCGACAGACTATACTATGCCTTTTTTCATGAAAATTTTCGACATTCTATACTATGACATTTTTTTACGAATATTTTCGTATGACTTTTTTCATGAAAATTTTCGAAAATATTCGTAAAAAATTGTCATAGTATTGAATATCGAAAATTTTCATGAAAAAAGGCATAGTATAGTCTGTCGATTAATTTGGTGGAAAAAAAACTTAGTTTAAAATTTCGACATTTTCAAGAAAAAAGTCATGCTGAAGTATGACTTTTTTTGAAAATTGACGAAATTTTAAACTGAGTTTTTTTTCCACCAAATTAATCGACAGACTATACTATGCCTTTTTTCATGAAAATTTTCGACATTCTATACTATGACATTTTTTTACGAATATTTTCGTATGACTTTTTTCATGAAAATTTTCGAAAATATTCGTAAAAAATTGTCATAGTATAGAATGTCGAAAAATGTCATAGTATAGTATGTAGATTAATTTTGTGGAAAAAAAACTGATAGTTTAGAATTTTCTAAAACTTTCATGAAAAAAAAGTCCTACTATAGTATGTCGAAAATTTTCGTGAAAAAATGTCATAGTATAGAATGTCGAAAATTTTCATGAAAAAAAGTCATACTATAGTATGTCGAAATTTTTCACGAAAAAAAAGTCATACTAGAGTATGTCGAAAATTTTCATGAAAAACGTCATAGTATAGTATGTAGATTAATTTTGTGGAAAAAAAACCTCATAGTTTTAAAATTTCGAAAATTTTCATGAAAAAAAGTCATACTATATTTTGTCGAAAATTTTCATGAAAAAATGTCATAGCATAGAATGTCGAAAAATGTCATAGTATAGTATGTAGATTAATTTTGTGGAAAAAAAACTGATAGTTTAGAATTTTCTAAAATTTTCATGAAAAAAAAGTCCTACTATAGCATGTCGAAAATTTTCGTGAAAAAATGTCATAGTATAGAATGTCGAAAATTTTCATGAAAAAAAGTCATACTATAGTATGTCGAAATTTTTCACGAAAAAAAAGTCATACTAGAGTATGTCGAAAATTTTGTGAAAAAATGTGATAGTATAGAATGTCGAAAATTTTCATGAAAAACGTAATAGTATAGTCTGTCGATTAATTTTGTGGAAAAAAAACTCATAGTTTAGAATTTTCTAAAATTTTCATTAAAAAAAAGTCATACTATAGTATGTCGAAAATTTTCATGAAAAAATGTCATAGTATAGTATGTCGAAAATTTTCATGAAAAAAAAGTCATACTATAATATGTCGAAAATTTTCATGAAAAAAAGTCATACTATAGTATGTCGAAATTTTTCACGAAAAAAAAGTCATACTAGAGTATGTCGAAAATTTTGTGAAAAAATGTGATAGTATAGAATGTCGAAAATTTTCATGAAAAACGTAATAGTATAGTCTGTCAATTAATTTTTTGAAAAAAAAACTCAGTTTAGAATTTTCTAAAATTTTCATGAAAAAAAAGTCATACTATAGTATGTCGAAAATTTTCATGAAAAAATGTCATAGTATAGTATGTCGAAAATTTTCATGAAAAAAAGGTCATACTATACTATGTCGAAAATTTTCATGAAAAAATGTTATAGTATAGAATGTCGAAAATTTTCATGAAAAACGTCATAGTATAGTATGTAGATTAATTTTGTGGAAAAAAAACCTCATAGTTTAGAATTTCGAAAATTTTCATGAAAAAAAGTCATACTATATTTTGTCGAAAATATTCATGAAAAAATGTCATAGTATAGAATGTCGAAAAATGTCATAGAATAGTATGTAGATTAATTTTGTGGAAAAAAAACTGATAGTTTAGAATTTTCTAAAACTTTCATGAAAAAAAAGTCCTACTATAGTATGTCGAAAATTTTCGTGAAAAAATGTCATAGTATAGAATGTCGAAAATTTTCATGAAAAACGTCATAGTATAGTATGTAGATTAATTTTGTGCAAAAAAAACTGATAGTTTAGAATTTTCTAAAATTTTCATGAAAAAAAAGTCATACTATAGCATGTCGAAAATTTTCGTGAAAAAATGGTCATACTATAGTATGTAGATTAATTTTGTGGTTAAAAAACTCATAGTATAGAATGTCGGAAATTTTCATGAAAAAAGTCATACTATAATATGTCGAAATTTTGCAACAAAAAAGTCATATTGTATTATGTCGAAAAATTTTGTAAAAAAAAAAAAAAAAAATTGTTATGTTGAAAAAAAGTCAAAGCATAGTACGTCGAAAAAAAAGTAAAAAAAAAAGGTCATTATATAGAATGTAAAAAAAAAAGTCAGAGTACGGTATGTTGAAAAAAGCCATTTAAAAATTTGACAGTATACTATGTCACAAAAAGTCATAAAAGTCACAGTAAAACTCTCATAAAGTCATAATGACATGTCTAAAATTGTCCAAGAAAAATCATCGTGTAGTATGTTGAAAAAAATGAAAAAAGTCATAGTATAGTATGTCATAAATGTTTTTTATGACATACTATATTCTGACAGTTTTGAAAACAAACATTTTGTTAATCTTCACCTTTGTGTGTCTCCCTCATTACAGAGATGAGTGATATATGGTCCGTCTCCAGCACCAACTCCCAAGCAGAGAGGACGCCCAACCTGGCAACCGTAACTGAGCACTAGCCTCTGAGAGGAGCCAACCTGGCAACCGTGAGGATCCCCCCCAATACTGCCAACCTGTAAGATCTCAGCACAACACACTGTCAAGTGCACTTTGTTTTAATGAAATAAAGTGACGGAAACATTTCATCACGTCGTTAGTCGCTGTTTTATGACACAAATCAAGTCAGGTTGAATGTTTAAAGGTGCGCTATACGATATCCAGAGCGTTAATATACTGTATCATCAACAACTATTGTCTGTGTAAAGACATAGAGGAGAAACGTCTCCCTCTGTGTGTTGTAATCAGAGCTTCTCTGTGCTTTGTTTACGTAGCAACGTAGCATAACGTAGCTCACGACCACCACTCTGCACTGCTCTCATACGGCGGTTACAGCTGATAACGCCATCGTCGGCGTGGAAGCGTAGCACCCGACCTCCGGTTCCCCCTGAGGTAAACACTGTTATCTCTGTCAGCACTTTTGCATTTTTTTCCACTGTTAGCGCCGTTAGCTGCGAGCCGCCGGTTCACCCGACGCCATGTTGAGAGCCGTGCGGAGGCAACAGAAATGCTCCCAATCTCGCATTTAGCACCTTTAAGTGACAAGAGCTAATAGTTCGATATTTGTGGCTTGCTGAGTTAGATGAGAAGCTCAATACCACTCCTATATCTGTCCGTTGAATTACAGTCAACAGCTGGTTAGCTTAGCTTAGCACAAAGACTGCAAACAGCGAGTCTGGCTCTGTTTAATAGGCAACAAAATCCTCCTAAAACGTAATAATTAACACGTTATATATTGTTTGATTTGTACAAAAACTGAACGGACAAATAGTGGTTTTACCGATGTTACGTGCCAGAACGTTGAGAATGTCTGCACGGACTATAAAATATCCTAAAGTGTCCTCGTCACGATTCCCCGCCAGCTCATGTCCGTGTAATCTGTCCTTGCGGAAAGAATAACAGAAGCTTTACAGGCTTCATAAAGTCCACAAATCACTCGCTGCTAATCGTTTGTTTAGAATAAACTTATAGGGATGCACCGATATGACTGCAGTCGGCCTGTCTGCAAATAAGATGACTTTCACCGATGGCAGTGGCCGATGTTTGTGTTGTTAAGCTGCTGATTTAATTACATTTAATTTAAGTTTCACAACATGTTTTTGTTGGGCTAGTAGGTAATAAATATCTCTCATTGAGTCGGTAGTTGTATACAGGCTAGTTCAGTTATTTTTTATAATGAGGAAGTCTTTTTTTCCCTGGCACCAAAGGGGGAATAAATAACAACAAAACATCGGTATCGGCCCATAATTTTGCAATCGCTGCATCCCTATAAACTTAACTTAAATAGGCAAGAATATTCAACTTATTTCATGTTGTGTCCCCCCCAAAAAAATCCAAATATAGACAGTATAAACCGCATAGTAAGAGCCAATTAAAAGAATATTTTCAGTCAGTACTTGCTTGCGCTCCTAAAATCTAAAATCACTCATGTTAAAGCAGCGCAACCCATATTTAGGAGTAACAAACCTCTCTGTGCTCTTTGCAAAATATCATTTATTCATGTCTACATCAGGATATGTGGTCACATGGTCCAAAAACAGTGTTATGATTATGATGCTTAATAAAAATCAACGCTAATGGTTCGTACATTTAGAAAAAAAAAAGACACCATCTACAGTCTGTGTATACTAAAATAGTCTAACTACTGTGGCACACATACGGTCTGTTTCCTTGCACATACATCACTAAACAATGCAATAAAAAAATCATCGGATTATATTTAAATAAATTTAAATCCAGATTGCCTCTTTCTTCTTAACAGGTCCAAGTTTGACCGCATAAACTGACAAACTAGCAATTTATCGATAGGTTACCTTTGGTCTATAGTTTAAGATTTAAAAGTGACTCTATATTTGATGCTGGTTTGGTAAACGTTAACAACTCTGAGCATAAATAAGGATGACATGGAGCTACTTCACAAGACAAACACAAATTAACTAGTAGACTTCTGTTTTGGGGGGATTTTCAAACTGTTTCAGGTATTTTTTTTCCTAATGAAACAAGAGTGAGATCAGATTTTCATTCACATCTTGTTTTTGTTAAATCAAGCAAGAAGCTGGATTACCGTTTTGTTTGAGAAAACAGAAATCTGTCTCAAAAAGTCTAAATAGTCAAACAGCACAGAGAAAATAAACTGAGAAACCTCACTAATAATATAATGACATGCACTACCGTTCAAAAGTTTGGAATCCGCTGATGTTTTTCCTCTTTCCCTCAATAATTACTATTTTAACAGATTAAAACTGTATAATTCAGACACCAAATGTATTATTTACATTTGAAATAATTTTGGCCGCAAAAGAATTAAATTATATTGTGCACATGACACTGAAACGCTTGACATTTTTGTTTCCTTTCGGCTGGAGCCCAGGCATCGGCAGATTATAAGTTATATCATATATAATATATCCTTTAGGCCTATATCATTTTTAATAGGTTATCAGTGTGTTTTCTTTAGGAACGTGCACAGTTAGTCGACTAGTTTATTAAATCGTTGCTGCCCTCACTAGTCGGCACCAGAAATATGTTAACGGGTAAACGCAGTATTATTTTATTAATGTACACGAATATCGCCTGTGAACGATCGGAGCACCGTTACTTCATACAAAATAACATCAATTTGTAAAGAGGACTTTGTACAACCTAAAAGCATTAAAGTTTAGTCCTCTGAGACATCTGATTGGACCCAATCGAGCTTTACGGCAGCAGATTACAAACTTTTGAACGGTGTGTTTACAACACAGCAGATAATACGACCAGCAGTTTACAGTGATTATAATTCTTATAGAAAGCCGTCGCATTACAGGTGGGAAAAGGTCATTTAAAGGCAATAGGTGAGTTTTTAAGACAGGGCCGATACATAATAACATATATGAAAATGTTGGCATTACTGTACAGTGTCACAGTTAACCACCGATGAACTGCCTTAAAGGAACAGTGTGTAACATTTAGGAGGATCTATTGGCAGAAATGGGATATAATATTAATAAGTGTTTTCTTTAGTGTGAAATCACCTGAATATAAGATTTGTTAGCTTAGAATGAGCCGTTTATACACGGGAGAAGTTTCAGTCGGTTGCAATCTGCAACCTCACCGCTAGATGCCGCCCAAACCCTACACACTGCACCTTTAATAACCACTTTGTGGGACAATTCACACAGTTGTGTATGATAATAAGTGCTTTTTGTTTACATGTATTCACACTGTGCGTGTGTGAGTGAATGTAGAAATGATTTAACCGTAAAAATCGACGAGTTCCCTGCCGTTTCTCTGCTCACTTGTTGCCCCGGGAGGTTCGCTGTTTGGTCATGGTCGTCAGCATCTGGCTGATGTAAGAGGTCAGGAGGTCGTCCATTTTGTAGCCCTGAGGGGGTTGGAGGTCAAAGGTCAGAAACAGGTTTATTGGCAAGAGGGTTTTCACATACAAGGAGTTTGTCTTGGTATTTTCAGCCTCTCACCAGTGAGGTTTCACACAGCAGCTTGCTGCCTCGGACCAGGTTTCCGATAGTGATGTGGAAGTACGTGTTGCCGCTGCTCCAGTTGGAGATCTTAGTGAAGGGGTGAGTGGTGAGGATGTCCTGCAGGAAATATAACAAGTGAGATGAGCATGAGACATTCCCTGTTGTTGGCAGATACAGTACAGTACTCTGTACACACACTCATATATACAAGGAAATCAAAAGTACACAAGCTCTCACAGTAATAGCATGAAATGAAGTTGTGGTGCTTTAGATGCAGTCGTATGTAACTTAAAGTCACGCTGACCAAGATCTAAATCCCTAGTTTCAATTTTGTATGGGTGGATTATGGGTAATGAAGTTCTTCAATCTTTCAAAAAAAAAACAAAAAAAAAAAACAGGAAAAGCCAGAAAGGTGCAGACTACGAGACTACGAGACATTTTTTGGCGCTACACCTCAAATGTCAAAGTTATAGCTTTTGGGTCACAGGGAAAAAATATTTTTGATTATCTGTATTTTAAATACTGTAACTTATGTATCTCAGAATCTTGTTTATTGCCAGGTGTATGAGGTATACACTAAGTATTTACTTTGTTTGGTTTGTTGGTGCAAATAAACAGTAAAATAACAATAGAATAGTTAAAAACGTTAGAATAAAATAAGAATAATACATTTTACCAATATACAATATACAAATAAACATAATATAAACAGATATTGCCGGTGGAACGGGAACGACAACTCTTTCAGAACAAACTAATCTGATAAATATTTACCCACCTTAGACTTGGGATCAATGAGACTGACTCCGTGTTTGTTGATCGCTATCAGGAGGGTTTCTGGGTAATTTGGATCAGTTGTTTGCTGCAGAAAAAAAACAAAATAGAATAATTATAAACAAAACTTTTCACACAATGCTGAAAATAAAAATCAATAGTGGAAAGTAACTAAGTACAGTTTTGACATACTTTACTTGGATATATCCATTTTATGTTACTTATACTTTTACTCTAATATATTTATTTTAAAGCTTTAGTTACTTTGCAGATATATATATATATATATATATATATTATTCTGAAATGGGCCATTCTGCATAATGAGTACTTTTGATACTTTTAAGTATATTTTGACGCTAATACTTTTGATACTTTTAAAAAAAGTTCTGAATGCAGGACTTTAACAGTATTTCTATTGCTAGAGTATTTCTACACTGAAGTATTGCTACTTAAAAAGATCTGAGTACTTCTTCCACCACTGACAAAAACAAAACAGCAATATAACGACATGAAAATATGCAACAGCTCCAAAACGTACATTTATATTCATCTTTTAAAAACGTCTTTACCTTGACTTCAAAAAAGGCCGAACCAAACGTGGTCCACTTGTAGATGATTTTGAGGAAGGAGAGTTTGGCTTCTTCTCGGGTCTTTCCTGAGTGCTTGTTGAACAGCGACATGATGGACTGAGAGAGACACACACAAACATACATTCATTTATTCTATTTATCTCTGCAACACGATACACAGACATCTTTGACATAACACTGTAACCTCTTCATATTCTGTTGATAATGTTAGCTCATTTTTTATGTTTTAAACTAAAATTCTAGCCAGATCTATACATTGCACCTTTTAACTTAAACTTATTTTATTTTTAGATAGTACATGTGTAAATGTGTGCAGCGGTGGAATGTAACAAACTACATTTACTCAAGTATAATGTTGAAGTAATTATACTTTATGAGTATTTCCATTTACTTATTACTTTATTTATTTTGCCAGCTGTACTTTGCAGATTAAGATTAAGACAAAAATATTAAATAAACCAATAAATAATGATGTATTATTATAGATTAAACTACCGAGCAGTTTATAAAGTAATTAAAAATACATCCATCTTGTTAAGTGATTTACACATTAATGCATCAATAATTATAATTCAATAATATAATATATATTTTTCTGAAATTGGCCATTCTGCATAATAAGTACTTTTACTTTAGGCACTTTGAGAATATTTTGATGTTCATACTTTTGTACTTTTACTTAGTAAAATCCTGAATGCAGGACTTAAATGTAACAGAGTATTTTCTACACTGTGGTGTTACTATTTTTACTTAAGTAAAAGTACTTCTTCCACCGCTGCTTGAATCTGTGCGTGGAATAATTTATTTCCTGTGTGTGTGAGTTAGTGCTATCGCTCTTGTATCTCCTCTTTGTTGGACCTGATTTTACTCCTGAATACGTCGGCTCACCCTCTTCCAGTCGTCGGGGGACAGATGTCTGATCTGGTCCTGAGGGACGAGCTCCTTCAGGATCTTGGGAATATTGAGGAAGTGGGATTTATCCTCCTCAAACTTCACCCTGTAGATCAGCGCTGCCAACTGGTACACCTCCTCCCTCAAACACTTGTGGTAGCCTCGCAGATACTTAGGCAGCTCCTGTAGCGAGGAGACAATCGCTGTTAAGATACCGTATGTATGTAGTTTAAAGGCGGCAGTAAATGTATTTATCTAACGTTGTCCCTAAACTTACACAGACCATTCAAGCTCCATTAAAATAAGTGTGTAAATATCACAAAGTAATGTAGCATCAAGAAACAACATGAAGAAATAGCATAAAAATAGCTGGAAACTATTAACATTTGTTAATTTCTGAGAGCTGTGACTCACTTGGTAGTAGTGGAAGATGGAGTCAGCCATGGAGTCTTTTCCTGGCACGGTATTGGTCCATAGCTTCTTCATGAAGAACACCTGATACGTCAGTGAAGGCACTACACCTGCACACAGGTGATACAGATAAACAGTTACAGGAAGATTAAAAATCAATAAGAAGATACAAAACGTATTAGCTTTAAATAAATCCTTTTTTTTTTTACCGTCTTTCACGTGTCTGGCTTTCTTGATCCAGTCGGTCAGGTGCCTCACAAAGTCGAAGAAGAAGTCGCCGTCGGGCACACTGATGACCTGGAGAACCACAAACATTTGTTTTAACCTCAGCACACGATCCAATCAGTAGCTGCTCTGGAGCTTTCGATCGAATAACACGATCTTCCTCAGCAGATGGAGTTGTCCAGATGAAGCAACAATTTCCTGTAACGTCTTTACATGATCACTAAATAAAAACTCTTTTCAATCGCTGACAAGAACGGTGTGGTTATTTATAATAAATGTGCTTTCTACTGAAGAAAATGTCTGCAGTTACTAAATAGATATTTATCTCAAGAAATGTCTAAATAATCCGGCTACAGACTGTCTCTTCACCTTGTCAGTGATCTTCACAAACAGACTGAAGCCTTCGGAGGATTTGAGCAGAAGACGTCCAGAGATGTTGTGACAGAAGTCTTTGGCCTTGGTGCTCGACTCCACTTCAAACACCTGAGAACATTTACATTTTTAAGAAATAAAAGTAACAAAAATAATATTATCCACCATAAGCTACTGGTCATGTATTTAATTGAGCAATGGTGCATTTTATTTCGAATAAATTCCACTTTTCACTTATAAAAGAGGAAGTATATTATTTACCGTAATTGTAGTTATTATGTGATAATATAAATTTTGGATTTTAGTCGTCACTGACCTCGTCTGAGTCATCAGGGAAGTAAACTTTGTGGAAGATCTGAGTGGTCTTGTGCTGGATGGCCTCCACCTCCACCAGGTGAGGAGGGTACTTCCTTGACCCATTTCTACAACAAATAATAGACATGAGAGATGAAACATTTTATGACTGAAACTGAACATAATAGAAATACGTTTTAAGAAGATCAGAAGAAAGTGTGTGTGTTACCGTAAGGCTTTCTGTAGCCGTTGCATGCAGTCTGGAGCCAGCTGGTGGTGTTTCTTGGCCTGCAGGAACTTCTGGACGTGAGGCAGCAGGATGTTACTGGGAGGAAACAAACCAGTGCAGAGCCACAGCAGCTCCCAGCCCTTCTCCTCACTAAACCTAGACACACACAGACAGAACAACAAGGTAAGCAATGGTTATTTAGAGTTAGTTCTTATGGCATAAAAATAAAATAAAAGAGGTACTAAAACATACAGTATAGTCCTTTAGTGAGTGAACCTCTTATCATTCTCTTACCATACCACAAAATGTGTATCTAAGCCACATGCATTTATGGGATGTTTTCTAATTCAAATAAATAAGATAAATGTAAGAAAAACAAAACTCTGACCACCGTGATGTTGAATATATTCCATCTCTGCAGTGTGTGTGAGTGTGTGCGACCGCTCCAGACACTTACTTGATGTGATTATCAGTCAGCTGTTTGAGGATCTGACAGAAGATCTCGTCTTTGAGCGGCTCGGCCTTCAGCGCTCCTTCAAAGATCAGATCGGTGAGCTCGTTGACAGAACGCACGCGTTTGGACGGGTAGTCGCCCATATACTTCATCACAGGTGGCGTCGAGGGTCAAGGACATCAACCATCAACACAACAACAGGAAGACGTCTCTGATTTTAGAACAGAAAATCAATTGACAGGTACTGGAAATATGGTTGTCTGGCAATAAATTACTACAATAAATAAAACACATTTTATGGACATGGACATGACAAGAATTTAAGTTTTCTTAACTTTAAACTGTGTGTATATAAATGATATCTCCCTCCAGGCTTACTGGGATTGTTGGAAGAGTTTGGATCGAAACTGGGAGCTGCTAACACAAACATTTAATATTTCATTAGAGATTAAAGACAAATAAAAGACCCATATTTGATGCAATCATTTAACCCATACAGCCTCCACTAAAGGATATCTATGAAGGCCAGGCAGGCCTCCTGGGAGAGCTCCTCGTGGGCCAGGACTTTCTTCAGCAGAGGCTGTTTGAGAGGCTCCCTGGTGCAGCTCCACAGACGCTCCTTCCCCCGACTCTTAGAGATCATCACCCTGCTCAGAGTGCTCTTAGGAGGCAGCCTGGAAACCATGCAGGACGCAGGTCAGAAATGAAGAAACTACACACTTTATATCTATATATGTAACGGATCAGGAGACACACCTGAAGTAGTCGTAGGAGTACTCCTCCAGTGTGTAGGCCTTCGTTTTGTCCTCGATGTCAGAGACGTTCCCCTGGGATAAACTGATGGATTCTCGCCTCTGATTAGGAGTCATAGTTACGAGAGCCTGAGATGGAGAAGGAGTAAAAAGGGGGATGTAGGTAGGGTGACCATATTTTCAAACCCCCAAACCAGGACCCTTAAGTGTACCGCACGTTCATGCACGACCACCTCCAGAGGAGGTCTGAGTACGTTGTAGTTTCAGAGGGGTCTGAGTTCTTTTGGAGTGTTCACAAATACGCAAAAAATGCTGACTAATCGCTCTGAGTTCGTTTGGAGGGCTGAAAGGGACCAAGTGTGAAAGTTATTTTTAAAATTTGAGCAGACAATCTAGCCTGTGTGCAAACTTGTTTAACTGATTTATAAAAGAAATGTTTTCCAATAAAGAATGAATGGAAATAGATTAAATAAAACTCTTCAGTTAGCTGAATCAAGCTACATCCCACATGGTAACAGCTAGCTAGCAAAAACCCATTGCAACCCCACTCACCACTATGTCATACTGCGGTCTGGTGATGGTGGGCAGGACGTAGACGCAGTCAGCAGGGAAGTCTCCTCTCTGTTTGGTCCTGTCGTTGATGCCGTGAGCCCAGCCAGAGTTCATCACCTGCTCTCCGTTGTGTTCGTCCAGGATGATCAGATCTCCCTTACAGAAACTCAGGAAGGTGGAGTCTGCCCCCACTGCCAGATAAAGAATTTAAAGTCAATTTAAAAATATATACATGAAGTCCAGCTTTCTTTTTGAACCATCGGTGAATCTCACCAGGGTTGGGACAGTCCAGCAGTCCCACCACATACTTGGACCTCTTCCTCAGACCCTCGAGGAAGGCGACCACCAGATCGCGGATGTCCTCCGCGTTGTTAGAGGTGAACGTGTACTCGTCTCCTTTGATGGTGGCCAAGGTAAAACTCTGGCCCTGGAGTTTACCCCCTCTAGAAGATGACATTTTACTTCAACTATTTTTCACGATGTATGAGAGAAAAGTATTATTGTGTAGTAGTTCTATCTATCTATCTATCTATCTATCTATCTATCTTGAAGCTCCTCAACCAGACAGCCACTCACTCTAACATGCTACACATATAGTTTGTCAGCAGAATTTGGATTTGTGCATCTTCTTGTAGTACCACAAGTGAAAATATGCATAATTTAGCCATGAATTAGACTGCAAATGATGTTATGGAATATCATTTTGACTTTGTTTTTTCCATCAGTGTTGCTTGGAGGACACAGCGTTATCATACCTGCTACTGGACACAGCAGTGATCTCTGGGAACGAGAGCTCCAGAAGGACCTGCTCCTGTTCATCCACAAAGTAAACCCCCGTCCAGTTCACCGCCACGATCACGTCGTTCTTGGGCAGACTGGGTCCTGCGTGGACAGATGGTGTCAGACGGAACAGATACCCACAGTAGTAAGACATCTTTATGATAATATATACCAACCTGAGAATTTGAAGGCCTCGTAGAAGCGCGAGAAGAGTAAAGGCCACTTTAAACGAGCAAAATCCACCACGTCCTCCTTCACCCTCTGTGAGTTCAGCCTCCTTTTAGTGTGTAATCCCTGCAGAGACCGTCGCAGTTAGTCACTGTCGCACTTCAAACAGCCCCAAAGTGTCAAGTGTTGGTGACGAATACCTTTTTGTGGGCGTTGACGATGAGCTGAGCCCACTTCTCTGCAGTCTTAGTGGAGGTGATTTCTCTGTCGGGGATGTAGGAGGGGATGAGGGTGAGCAGGCGGTCCAGGAGGATCTCAGAGCCGTAGTCCACGTAGTACTGCTGAGAGGACAGCTCGGCCAGGTCCTCCTCCTTTTAGACAGACACAGGGCGAAGAGACGGTCATGAGAAGATGTACTGGTGATACGATCGCCAACGATATTATGTGAAAGGTGATACACTCAGTTTGCTCAACACAATTATCAAACACTTCACATATGTGAAGCTGGAACCATGAAATGTTTTTACATGGAAAATTACTTAAAGGATGATCAAAATAGTTGCCAATTAATTTTTAAATCAACTAATTGATTTATCAACTTATCATTTCAGCTGTACTTTTATATAGTTTTGGATAGTTTCATTTAAAACTTCATATTTTATAAGCTCTTCATATGTTATGCAAAAATCTTTAATTTGTAAAGTAACTAAAGCTGTCAGATAAATATAGTGAAGTAAAAAGTACAATATTTCCCTCTGAGATGTAGCGGAGTAGAAAACTACTCACGTTAAGAACCTCAAATTTGTATAGTACTTGAGTAAATGTAACTTAGTGACTGGTGTGCACAGGGGTCTCCTGCACATCAACTGAATGTTAAACAAAACAAAGCTGCTCACCCTCTCACAGCGGTACTCTCCGAATTTCACCCCTCGGACGATCTGCTGGTAAACGAGGTTTGTGGCGACGTGGTCGTCCGCGGGGTTGTGCCAGGGGTCGAAGATCTCCTTCCTGAAGAACAGCCTCCAGGGGGCGTTCCTCTCCTGGGCGCCCTGCTCCTTCGCGTACTGCTCACACTGGGAGACGGCGTCCATGACGTGGTCGCTGCCGCTGCCAAGAGACGACACCTGATCCAAACAGTGAAGTCAGCGTCTTTCAGATTTAAATATATAACCTCCATCGTATCAGACAGCACTGACTTTTAAAGGGAGGAATTACAGTGTATACACAAAATATATACTGGTCTACTGTCTCGGTTTCACCTTGTCAAACAGGGCGATGTACAGCGAGAAGCCAAAGCGATCTCTCAGGTTGATCTTGTCCGCCAGAGCGTTGCAGAGCTCACTGGCGGTGGTGGCGGAGTCTGCCAGGAGCGTCTTGGTGGTGCCATCCATAAACGTTACTGGTAGCATGATGGGCTTCTTTGATTTGGTGGCCTGAGGGGCAAAAAAAGATCAAGTAATAACAAGAAGTTCATTATTATGCCCTGCAAATGTTTTTGAAAAACAAGTTTAGCATGTGGCTGAGAAAAAGAATATTTAGCTCTCGAAGTAAAATGACCTAACCCACCTTTCAGAATTTACCACTTGTTTATGATTTTTTTTTTTTTACATGATCTGACTTAAGATTAGGGCTGCACCATTATGGCCAAAATGATAATCACGATTATTTTGATATCACGATTATTTATCAGGATTATTGATTCATTTTAGCATCAACATATTATTATTACACTTTCACATTAAAATAAACCGAGCACTGCTTTCACTTCCATGCTGTGCTACAGTCCTGCTAATGCACAATGTTGGAAAAAACTGACATTGCATAGCTTTTTTCTGCTATAGATGAAAAAATACAGGAATATTCACCCTACCCTTTTGCTATCTACATTTTAAAGTTAAATGCTTCAATCTGGTGCACTTCCACAGCAAAATTAGCAACATTGAGATCTAGATAAACAATTTTATGCTCTCAATTTAATCATAAACACACTGGTCGTATAGATAATATCTATACCCAGATGTGAAGCCAAAACATCTTGATTACCGGCTTGTGGCTGTAAGTTTAGGATTTGATATGCAGAAGAGTTTTCTATGAGCAGAACGCACATTTTAAAAGTCAATGTTGCAAAAATCGTGATTAATATTTGATTAATTGTGCAGCCCTGCTTAAGATTTTAAAATGGTCAAGATGTGTTGGTTCTGCTATGAACGGTTTATCAGAAAAAATTGGGCTAGAAAAAAAAACAACAGGGTTTCTACAGATGCATCAAGTTAAATTTAACTAATAATAGGTTAATTAACTTTTATATATATATATATATATTTATATATATATATATATATATATATATATATAAAAAAAAATATGTATATATATATATATATATATTTTTTTTTTATATATATGTATATATATTTTTATGTATATATATATATATATATATATATTTGTATATATATATATATATATATATATATATATATATAATTGAAATATATAAAACCCTTTTCCATTTTTTTGGTATTTTATAAGTATATAAGTAGTAGTATAGTATAAGTAGTATAAGTAGTAAATGGTCATTTGCCAAAGAATACAAAAAAAAAGTCCATTTAAGAAATGGAAACATTGACTCCAGTAAATAGGACGGACCTTAGCAACGCCTTAGCAACGGTAGATATTTCTAGTCCGCTCAGCTACAACTAGCCACAAAGCTAACGCTAAGCTAGCAAGATTCAACGTCAATAACATTGCGCACGGTTGACAAACAGTAAATATTATTTGACAGTATGTTTAACAACAACATTAGCTAGCTATCCAGCTATGTTACTGTCCCCAAATCAATATCAAGGTATCACGAAATCTTGATTAGCATAGCACTAGCATAAAGCTAACGGGCAGCGTAGACTTACTTCGTGCAGCGTGTGTGTTACGGTCACCACCTTGCGGTGTTCTGAGGGACTAACTGTGTAGCCAGCGCATTAATTTAGAACGGTGAACAGACAGGTTAACTGGAACTACTTAGCGGGTGTCCAATCAGAATCGAGTATTCACCCAGACCATGGTATAAATATATACAGTATATATACAGGCTGCACATTGTATGGAGGACGAAACCTGCCAATAATAAAAAAAATAAATGAATAAAAATAGATAAAATAAAATATAAATAAATAAATGACTCAATAAATAAATAAATGAATACAGCAAAAATAAAATAAAAAATAAATGTAGCCACTAATTAATTGATAAAATGTGACATAAATTAACATTTCTATTAAAAATTATATTTTAATTTGCTTCTTTCTTTATTTATCTTTATATTAATTCCCTTATTTATTTATTCTTCTGTTTAATTTACCCCTTTTATTTCTTTGTATATATATTTTTATTCATGAAGGACTAACTTTGTAGCCAGTGCATTAATTTAGAGCAGTGAACAGACACAAACAGGTTAACTGGAACTACTTAGTAGGTGTCCAAAACACAATGGAAAACCAGACATTTTATGTCTCTTGAAACAAAAAATCTTGTCAAATTTAAGATTTTTTAAATAACACATAGAATACAATTTATTTTCAGTTTCATGATTATCTCGGCCAATGTATGAAAGCATGATGGAAAACCAGTAGGGACGATATGGTCTTGAATTATTTATTAATATATCATAATGTTTTCAGTACTTCCCAGCAGTATATATAACAATAATATCTGATATAATTAATAAAACTAATGTGACCTGGATAAGTAGAAGAAGATGGATAACCAATTAAAAAATATTTAAAAAGTAAAAAAGTTTTTGCTAAAATATAATAAAAAAAATAGATTTTTTTGAGGAAATTTTGTGCTTTCTAAGGACATTTCAGGACCTGCAGATATCAAAGTGAGCAGACAACTTCAGTACCTGTAACTCCAACCAAGATGGCGGCTGGGTCCGTGTGCGGTTGACAAACGTCCTCCTCAACCTTTCCTCACAATATGGAGCGTAACCAGGGGGACCGTTGTTTAAAAATGTCCGTAAATACTGACAACAGAGGGAAAGAAAAATACAAATAGAGAGTCAGAGGTGGCACAAGCCAAAGATATTTTAATGTATATATTATTGTATGTATAGTTTCACTCTTAAAATATGGTGAGATTGCTTACTTTTTAACATATTTTTGCCTCTTTAAGTGATGTATTTACCACTCAATCAAAACTAACTAATCAGGAAGTCACTGCAGTATTTGAAAGCTGTAGTTTCATTGGTTGGCATTCCCATGTGAAGTGAGTTAGAGGGTTTCTTACTTTGACGAACTTCTCGGAGGGGGCGAAGCAGCCGACGCAGAGCGACAGCAGGATCCATCCGCGGGCGTGGCTGCTCTTGGACGGATTCTCAGTGAGCTGTTTGCAGATCTGACAGTAGATCTCATCCCTGAGTCAGAAAAACAGAAAAAGCAACAGCTGAACTAAACCAGATCCAAAGCACAGTGTAAAATGAAAATCTAGTGCTGCAATAAATTAGTTGATTGAATATTTTGCTGGTAAAATTGCCACGAAAATCTGATACTAAAACTGCCATTGCTTGCAGGTCACCTGAGGGCGGGACGTAAGATGGCGTTGCCGATGATGAAGTGAAGTTTCTCCAGGTTGGAGGTGGGTCGGTCCTCCAGCATGCTGTTCCCCTGGAGGCCGTAGTCCACCTCCGTCAACCGCCGGGTCACCTGCCGCCAAACAAAAACATTGAAGGCTGGATCAATAAAAAGCATGATTCAAAAAATAGTAAATGGTAAATACAGAGCAGGCAAAAACACTAAACACTCTATTGCACCCTGACAAGAACAGACCACATGGGAACAAACAAGGAATATTAAATATCAATTCTATTATCAGCGTTAATCTGAAAGTAGTGGTATCAGTATGTCTGTAAGTGCTTGTTAAATGCTAAAAATGTCAAATTCAATCTCACCTCCTCAGTGATCTTGGATTTCCTCTTCAGGGTGAGAGACACCAGCTTATGTCTGACGCTGTTCCTCTTCTGGCTGTCGATGGAGCTGTTCTGTACACACAAACACGGAGTGATGATGACACTTTGTACGTTGACCTGACCATCGGTAACAATTTGACCTTTCAGCATCATCTCACCTCTCCTTCCACCTGCAGCTCCTGCAGCTCCCTCTTGTAGGTCCTCTTGCCGAGCGTTTCGTAGATCTTCGTCATGACGGGGATCTTTTCGCTGCCGTCATTAATGACCATCTGGCATTTGGGCTCCGGTAAGTCTCCCATGAACCTCAACACGGTGATCCACACCGCTAACGCAGCCTGGAGGACACAACGGGATGTTTAAATCAGCATGAATGAATCTTTTCGTAACCTGATCTTCATAACTCTCTGAAGTGTTCTCATGTTCTCACCAGCTGGTCTCCTTCGTCCTCGTGATAAAGCAGAGGTTGTTTCAGTGGTCGTCTGATGTAGGTGTGAGTGGAAACGCCCTGGAAGTAGGTGGCGGAGAATTTGGAGAACTTGTACTCGGACAAATCCTCATCTTCCTCATCGGGTAGCGGCGGAGCTTCATTCAGCACCTCCTCTTGAGCATCCTCACCACGAGGAGTTTTCTCCAAGTCCTGAGCAGAAGGAAAACACACAAGGAGAGAAGAAATACGTCACTATGTGTAACACATACTATTTTAAATTACTTTAGCATATTACCAGTGCACTACCATCATTCTCACAACTAACTAAAGTCTTTTTTGCACTATAACCTGCATATTACAATGATAATGAACATATTGTACATATTTTTTTGTGTGTATCTGCATATCACCAAAGTCTATAGGATTTCCTGGACCAACTGATAGATCTAGATATAGTGCCATCTCATCATCTTTACTGGACTACAAAAACCACAACCACGTACCTCGAAACCAGCTGGAGCCTGTCCGTCCTGGTTGGGCAGCGGCCCGGTGCTCCCCAGGAAGCCAAACATGCGGTCGACCATGTCCGAGTGATCCACGGGCTGCTCCTTCTCCCTCTCCATCTGCTCCAGCAGCTCCTTCTTCCTCCTGGCCTCCTCCTTCTCCTCCCGCTCCCTCTCCTCCTGCTGCTGGGCCAGTTGGACGAGCCTCTCCTGGTGTTTCCTCTCCGCCTCCGCCTTGGCCCGCCGAGCCGTCATCTGGTACCGCAGCTGCTGCTCCTCGGCCAGGCGCTGGCGCTCAGCTTCGCGGCGATGCTGCAGCTGTGACGGGAGCAAACAGAGGCAGGTTGGGGGTTATCAGCATTTCTTTCTGTTAGACTACTTGTTAAACTAGAGCAGAGGAACTGAAGGGAAACGTTACAGGTGTAAACAGATGACTGAACGCAACAGACAGCACTTTTATAACGTAGGTTATTTAAACTTAACTTCTTCCTTGTCGGGTCACTGGAGCTGCAGACCTGCTCAGGAATATTATCTGATAGTTCTCCGAAAGCTATTTATGTCTTATCACAAACTGAGATTAAACAAACATTTACAAAACAAGTCATTTATTCAACATTGTCTTTCAGAAACAGGAAAAGAGAAAGAAATGTGCAACAATGGTAGATAGAAAACATAAAAAGCTCACAAACATTTCCATATTACACAGACAGACAACATACAACCAGGTTTAAACAAACTAATTTATAAAAAGAAGGTTTTTACGGTGACATTCGTAAAGGCCAGGATCACATGAGAGACTTTCCTTAAAGGCCGTGTAAAGCAAAAATAAATATGCATTCTGGGTTTGTCACACCACAGAAAAATGTGTTACTAGCCACCCAGACAAATTTGAATGATTAAAAAAATCGCCAAGTAAAATTAGCTTTCAAAATCATGGAAAAATAATCAGTAGTCTCTGCTCTGAAACGCTTGGGGGCGTGTCCGCTAAACGCGATGAAACCACGCCCACAAGCGGGGAAGGTGCACTCCCTCAGTAGCTGCGAGCGAAGAGGGAAGAACCCAGCGCCGAATCCCCGTCCGACCGAGTCCTTCTGATCGAGGCTCAGCCCGTGGACGGTGTGAGGCCGGTAACGGTTCAATTTAAACGGACTAAATGTTGGCTTGTGAAAGCGCCCTAATATTAAAGTAACGAAAATACAGTTTCTTTTAGCCAAATCAAATATGTGACACATCACAATTTCTTTCTTCTACGTTGTTCCTCAACACCAGCGACACTCTCTTTTTGTCACGTCAGCAACATGGTATAAGTAGCAGTAGTAAACATAATTGCTTGTTACCTCTGCCCTGAGCCTCTGGCAGAGGCGTCTGGCTATCATTCCCCTGGTGTAGGCCTGAAGGGTCAACACGGCACGGAGACGCCGCCAAAATGTCTGCCGGATGAGGAAGCCGCGGCAACGGGCTTGGATGAGAGTAACGCGGAGGCGAGTCGTCCGGTAGCTTCTGTAGTGCTTCCTCGACCTGTAGACGGCCTGGAGGCGCAGGAAGCCCGACTGCATCTGGAGGAGAAGTGTTTTAACAGAGGAGAGGACGTTAGAGTTACGTGTCATATAAGAACAAAAACATCATCTGAGAAGAAAAGTATATTTTAACCAATGAAAACCTACTAATCTGCACACTGAAAGTGTAAATGACTCACAATTTGGTAATTCTTCCTGCATTGATAACCCCTCCACACCTTCTGGATAAACATCACAGCACTCCTCAGTCTGAAGAAGTGTTTCCTACGACAGAAGAGGAGACAGAGAGCTGATGTTAACCAGGACATAAAAGAGCTGGATCCTGAATCCGCAAAATGGAGGTTCACTATCAAGTCCTTCACCTCACTATGAGTCCACGCACAGCCTTCTGGATGAGGATGACCTTGTCAGTGATGCCCTTGTCCCTCTCGATCTCCAGCTGCATGTCGTGGTGGTCCTGACGAGAAACAAGCAGAGACGAATAAAGAGGAGGGCAACACAGCCTCAGGGACCCAGAGTCCACATTGATTACTTACACCACTAAAGCACAATATGCACTGACGTGGTGAGGGTCTTAAAGGGATAATTCAGGTGTTTTGAAGTGGGGTTGTAGGAGGTACTTCTCCATAGTCAGCGTATTACCTAGTTCCCTGTCAAGTGACAAGTGGTGAAAATATTCTAAATACAGCGTACACTTAAACTGATATTGATGTTTTTAGGTGTCTAAACTACGTGTTCCTGTTCCCCCTCGTCCACAGTAGTACATCGCTTTGATCCCGTGCTGGTACTCCTGCCTGTTTCTCCAAACTGGGTGCGTGTTGACTGTCATGTACTGCAGGTAGATGGGGATTCAGAGTCAAGAACTTTTACAGACAAACACACAAAAACAACCTTTAGGAAGATCTTGGTCTTTCCGATCTGCCAGTCGTCATGTCTCCCCAGCCGGGCCAGGACGATCTTCTGGCACGTCCCTCGTAGGTCTTCCTGGAAGGACAGAGAACGACGTAAAAGTTACGACTACTGGACCAGTAAAGACTGTTTTAAAGTCTCTGACGTAGGACAATCAGATACTACATGCCAGGCTAGCTGTTTGCCCTGCTTCCAGTCTTTATGCTAAGCTACGCTAACCAAATCCTGTAATGATCCCAAGGCTTTCAGCCACACAAATAAACTTCCATTCAACCAATGTATATTGAGATGTCAGAAATCTAAGTAGAAATGTGGTATGTCTTTGTGTAGTATAAATAATGTTACTGGTAGCCCCTTTAAACAGGTTTAATCAGGACTGAAGATGACGACAGAAACAGAATTGTAACAGATGGCGGTGGCTGTGTTGTTGACCTGTTTGTGAGCAGGTTTGACGCCAGGCATCAGGACCCGGTAACGGTCCACAAACTCGCCAAAGGTGTATCGGATGGGATAGCCGGCCCGCCGTATCCTGTTGGTCTCCATCATGCCGGAGTATCGCAGCTGACGAATGCACAGCTCTCTGTCAAACAACTGAAATAAAAAACAGACAGAGGTTTGAAGAGCATCAAAACACAAACTTGAACCTTTGCTAAAAACAGGGATCGTCTTGTATTTAGTGAAGAATATGCAGGAATTCCAACACATAAAAATTGGTCTCACCAAAGGTTTTTTGAGCTCGTTGGGTTTTACACAGCGAACGAAGAACGGCTGACACACGCTGAGCGTCCTCATCAGCATCTCCAGGGAACGTTTGAACTGACTGCTCAGAGTGGGAGAGCGCTTCCTCGTCTCAGCACCCTGAAAACACACACAAACAGTAGAAATACATAAAACTAGGTTTCACCAACGCAGACGAACAAGTGTCTACAGCCAGATACAGCAAACAAACACAATGTCAGCATTATGTTTATAAAATAACACGGAGAGAACATGAAAGAAAATGCGGATCTTTCAAGACCTTTGCCTGCCTCAGAGGCCTTCCTGACATAATAACACTACTTTAGGAGCAACGTTTTTGCACTCAACTATTTTTTTTCTTGTAAATATATGATTTTAATCTCGGAAATTCTTTTATGTGCAGATGGAAATGTTTATGCATCTTACATACTGTAATTTCACTGTAAATTGAGCATCTTCTAATAAAACTAATATTTATAAAAAGAAAAGGTTGAATATTAAAGTGATGAAGAAATGTTCCTGAAAAACAGAATCAATCAAAAATCTTAGTTTAAAAAAGTGGTGGCCACTGCTGTAGGAATATTAAATATCATTACATCGAAGAATACTTTCAAAAGCCTCTTTCCAGTCAACAGAGTTTTAATTTCTTATTTCCGTCTATAATAAGTAAGTATAAGTTTGCTATAATATGTTTTTCTCTTGATCCTATTATCTTACTGCCTTTGCTGCTTTAGAGACAATCAGGACCTCATTTATATGTGACCTTTTGTTGTTGGTTTGCAGCTCATGGATAAACACTAGACACATTTTAAAAACAGGATGGAAACACGGGGTGCACACACACACACACACACACACACACACACGTTATCACCACTGAACACAACAGACGAATGAAACAGGAAACGCAACAAAATCTCTGACAGCTGTCTTCACTGTAATTCCTCTCAGTGAAGCCAAACAGAAAACATGATTCCTGTTTCAAAAAGCCCCCTCGGGTCTCTGAAATTTATTCAAAATGTCCTGTCAAAAAGAAATAATTGCTTTTGAGAGATGGATGAAGACTGAGAAGTGTGTGTGTGTGTCAGAGAGTTTGCTGGTTAATTTCTCATTAACTTAATGCAAAATATCATCAGATAAACACACGTTTCCTTCTGGTTTCTGCTACAACAACCTGCACACCTGTAGGATAAAAAGAAGAGCTTAAAGAAGGGGTGGGAGGGGGGGATTCATGGGCTGTTGATTACCTTGGGAGGAGGGGTGCAGGGCTGCTGATAGCCACACAGAAACTGATGTGAGAGGAGAAGAGACAGCAGAATGAGAGGAGGAGGTGCGCCATTAGTTAAAAGTCAACACCGTGAGGAGAAAACGCTAAACGGACGCAAGACATTATCACCTGAAGACATCTTTAAAGTCATAACAAAAGTCATAAAAGGAGGTGAAAAATATTAGTCCACCATTACAAGTATTAAAGGGATAGTTTGGGTGTTTTCGAAGAATATTTTCACCAGTTTACCTCACCGTGAGACAGCTAAACAGTCTATGTTACCGTTATTTATACTCTCGCCAAAGCAACCAGACTTCATTTCAAAAACAGCAAACTTAGCTCGCAGAACACGGGGGTTGCTGGTCGACCGCTGCCTTGATCAGTTAGTTTGTTTGTGTTGTTGGTTATTTCGTTAGTTAAGGTTCATCAAAGTCACACACAGCAACTCCTGTGTTCTGCCAGGTAAAATTACTGTTTTTTTCAATGGAGTCTGGTGGCTTTAAAGGGACATACATGGATACGACTTCAGTTCCTCGACAGAAAAGGGCTGGGTACTCCTGTCTGTTTCTACAAACTCCATCTACTGTAGGTAATACACTGACCATGGAGAAGCACCTCATACAAACTCCACTTCAAAACACCCAAACTATCCCTTTAAAACAAGCAAAATGTGGTGGGTGTTACAGTATTTGTTTGTCTCACCATGGCCACGTCAGCCTGGAAGATCTGCTTGATGAACTTGTTCTTGGACGAGTGGACGAGCTGGATGATGTCGGTGTGGAGGCTGTCTCGGTTTTTCTCCAGGAAGCCTGGAGTAAGGATGGGGAGAGAGAAACTGTAAAGTCACTTTGGGTCCAAAACAAGAAGAAAAATGTAAATAAAAAGATATATGGTTGAATTTTGCTTCTGGTCCAGTTTGTGTACAACATTATTAATCATTATGGACTGACGCGTAACTCATCGATTGGCTTGTTTGGACAACAAACGATACTTTTCATTATCGAAATTAATCTGCCAATTATTTTCTCGATTAATCTTTCGGTCTAAAAAGTGTCAGAAAATAGTGAAAATTACTTGTTTTCTCTATAAATATTCAATTTACAGTATGATCATGGAAAGAAAACATGCAAACATTCACATTTGAAAGGCTGGAACCAGCGAATCTTTGCTATTGTTGCTTAAAAAATTATTAATAAATGATCAAAAATAGTTTTAAACTGGACGCCAACCAGTCAAGTTTCAGTTTACATCAATGTCTGTCCAAAATGCCATCACTTCATCATTTTATCCTGTTAGACATTTGTGTTAAATTATCATAATTAGCATATGAATTCTTGAGTTATGGCCAAAACGTGTGTTGTGAGGTCACAGTGACCTTTGACCACCAAAATCTAATCAGTTCATTGGTGAGGACAAGTGGATGTTTGTGCTAAATTTGAAGAAATTTCCTCCAGGTGTTCCTTAGATATTGCATCACGAGAATGGGACGTTCTGCTGGACTAAAAGATAAATATGATAAATCAAAAGCACGCAGGTAACTTCTCTCTTGAGAGGCTGAGCAAATTGCAGCGTAACTCAACACAAACAGGAGAGGAGCGAGAGAAGAAGGAGCATAAAACAAAGCATGAAAACGTGCGGCGGCAAAACGGATGAAGCAGAACGTACCTCTGGTCTCGTAGTGCACCACTCCAGCAAAGTGTTGGATACCGAACTGGGTTGCGTAGATGTTCTTAGGAGGGATGTAGTTGTAGTTGAGCTTGTGCTGTGAGTTGAGCTTGTATAACATCGTAGCATCAGTCCCCTAACAAAAGACAAAGAACATCAACTATACAGAAAAGCCAAATAAATCTGTTGACTTCTCTTCAAGCCCAGAACTGAAACTATAGACTGGTGTAAATCTTCTTCGCATTGCACCTTCGGGAACTTGCTCTCTTCATCAATGAGGGAGATGATGTTCATGGGTTTGTTGGCGATCATGTCCAGAGCGTCCTGGTTGTCGGTGAACTCGATGTGCTGCCAGCTGATGTCCTCCAGGTTGTATTCCTCCTGCTCCAGTTTGAAGACGTGTTGAACAAAGAACTGCTGCAGGTTCTCGTTGGCGAAGTTGATGCACAGCTGTTCGAAACTGCAGCGATGGACAAATCAGAGGGGAGAACGCCGGGAGTCGGAGGTGTGAAAGTACGATACAAAAGATTTTTCTATGAACTTGAGGCACTTTCTAATCAAACGACCGAGCATAAATCACCTGTTGACGATGAAGTTCTCGAAACCGAAGATGTCCAGCAACCCGATCGACCTGCGCATGATGTTACTCTCGCAGGATGGCTGTCGGTATATGGCGGCATTGATTTTATCCACAATCCAGATAAACAGCCGCCCGTAGATCCCCTGCAAGTTAAACCACAGGAGGTCAACAAAACGAAGATTTCAGCGGCTACTAAGTTCTTCTCTAAAGCTGTTTTCTGAATCAGCTTCGTACTATGAGTGTTGGGGTCCTACATGGAAGGGTTTTGGTTGTTTCAGATCAGATATTTCTGTATTTAAAAGATGGGTACCTTGACAAAGGCGTCCCTGACGTCCAGGCCTTGTTCCACACTGAGAGGCGTGACGACGCTCTCGCCACGTGTGATCAGGGTTCTTGTGGTCAAACACACCATCACGTCCTTCGGATCCACCTATGGCGGTGCAGAAAAAGCAACGTTAGACGATGAGCGACTCCAATTTAAGGCAGCTTCTCGATAGGCGTAGTTACAAAAAGTCGCAATGGAAGATGGTCTATTTATAGAAAATATGTGGCATAGTCTTCAGCTTATTAGGAAGAATTTTAACAATAAAGTCGTAGAATTATAGCGTTCGTAAATATAAGAGCAAGTTGTGTTCAAAAGATCCAGGATAGTTTTCTCATCAGCCTACAATAACATGTTTGGTATCTCTGGAAACTAGAGATTCCAAGCTTTCTAAAGCACCTAAATGCACCATGAGTCTAAACACACAGCGTCCGCTATACATACATACACACTGACATAAATCTATGTTCTAGCCCAAATATTTCACCAAGACATATGATATTTTCGCCAAAAACGACAGATTTTAGTTACTTACGGTTCTACATACCAATTTGTTTTTTCATTCACCAGACCAATGTGGAGACTTAGTAGTAGTACACACACATACACACCTCCATGAGTGCAGCAGCAGTAATGAGGTCGGGAGATCTCACAACCACACAGGCGTCCAGGTTATCATACGTACGAGCTGAGGAAAACCAAAAACATCATTGTTTCCCTAACAGACTCTATTTCTTCTACAGACACAACTCTCAATATTATACGATCCATCGCCATCACTACTCTGACACTGTCAACAAGAGCGGGACAAGTGTAAGGGTGCGGTTCATCGTACCTTCGAAGCGCAGGTTGCCCATGTGCAGGATGGCCGCCAGCAGCTTGGAAATCTCCCAGTTCTCCGTCTCACTGAACATGAGGACCTTCATGGCCGACACGATGCTGGAGTAATCCCTCAGGTCGTCTCGACCGTCACACGCTGTACATTTACCCTGGAAGGTAAAAGACACACAGAGAGCTTTATTGTTAATCTTATCAACCAAACTAGTGGAGAGTCTTAAGGGTTTGTTAGTTGTCTCTGTTTGAAAAGCTGCTGTGAGCTGATCTCTATTAACGATAACCTGATGTACATTATCCAGCTACTTAGTCCTCATCCCTGAAGCATTTTCTCTTATTGTATTAACCAATATACACTTAATAATAAAGCATAAATCTCACCTATGTAGAGCTGAAACAATTACTCGCTTAATCAAGTTAATTGACAGAAAATCAATCTGCAATGCTTTTTTTAATGATTGGTTAATTGTCTGTTATTTGTTATTGTTGTTATTTTTGAGCAAACATGTCAAAAGGAGCAAAACAACTACAAAGAGACACAAACTGACTTCAGAGACACAAAATAACTCCAAAGAGACACAAAACGACTCCAAAGAGACACAAAACGACTACAAAGAGACATAAAACGACCACAAAGAGACACAAAACGACCACAAAAAGACACAAAATGACTACAAAGAGACACAAAACGACCACAAGGAGACACAAAAATCACTACAGAGACACAAAACGACTCCAAAGAGACATAAAACGATCACAAAGAGACACAAAGTGACCACAAAGAGACACAAAATGACCAGAAAGAAAACTGCATGTCTGTGCCCCATTGGTCTCATAATTGGCCCATGAGAAAGACATGATCTTCACCACTATATTCAAACTGTGACCTCAACATGCAAGTTTAGATAAAGTGAAGTAATGATCAGTTTTATGTGTATTCGTCAACATATCATACAACACTGGCGGTGGTTGTTAACAGATCCAGATCTCAGCTTCAATAAAAGCTCAATAATATCAGTCAGTACACAGACACACAGTATGAACGGTCTCCCACACAGCCACAGACTCACCATGGTGAGGTAGGAGTAGTCTGTGGCGAGGCCCAGACCCAGCTTGGCCTTCATCTCCGGCGCCATCCCCTTCAAGATGCAGTAAAACACATGGTAGTTCCTCTCATCTGGAGCCTGGAGCAGCAGAGGAAGGGGGGGGGGGACTGTCGGAAAAGTTTCTTTACTGATACTGAGGATGTGATTAATGTTAAACTACGATTCTCACCTGTCGACACACACGGGACTTCTCCAGCAGGTACTGCTCTATCTTGGCTCCTTCAATGGCCCCTCGCTTGTTGAAGTGGATATCGATGTACTTCCCAAAGCGACTGGAGTTGTCGTTACGAATGGTCTTGGCATTGCCGAAGGCTGAATGGATTGATTAAATCATACGGTGAGGAGAGGTGATGGGGACAAACACAGAGATGTAGACAGAGCTGGGTAACAGTGTACTGCTGTAGCTTGATGATATAAAGTAAAACTACAGATGACTGAGGGAGCAAAGATTGATCAGATTGGACATCTGAGACTCAAAGTTCTCTCTTATTTTTGGAAAAAAAGGGAAAATAATTAAATTTGAACATCTTCAAATCTATGATGCTAGATGTGCCATGTATATATTTGCGTGTCTGACCTTCGAGGATGGGCGTGGCCTCCAGGACTTGCTGCTCTATCCAGGAGTGTTGACCGCTGATGGCTGCGAGGAACTGCAGGATCAGCTTTGTGCTCTCCGTCTTCCCAGCTCCAGACTCACCGCTGGCATACACACACACACACACACAGAGGGACGTTATCGTACAACACACAGACATTATGAATGTCGTCTGTGCTTCACTTCCACTATGTTCAGTTCTCACACCTGATGATGCAGCACTGGTCCTTGTTGTTACGCTGCATGTTGAAGTAACAGTTGTCTGCGATGGCGAATATGTGCGGTGGCATCTCGCCGATCTTCCTGTTGGTGTAGAGGCGGATCTGGTCTGGAGTGTAGATGGGGAGCAGCTGGTAGGGGTTCACTGCTACCAGGATTGAGCCAGTAAACGTCTGCAGATTTAATATCGCAGTCTGTCAGCACTGATGGTGTTTTTAAACGCACAACTTCAGACTGTAAAATAATAATAATAATAACAATACTTTTTTCTATTTCTTGAGCACTTTTCAAGCCATAAGCACAAAGTGCTGTTCAAGGTGAGTAAATTAAACATACAATATTAAATAAATAAATAAATGGAGAGGGCAGAGAAGAGTACCGACAGCTAATTACAAGATAAGGTTTCCAATTTGTTTTTCTTTTTGCACTTCGGTAGAAATCTCTGTTTCTATCCCTTTAAAAGTAAACCTGTAGGACTCAGTCAAAGAGTCAAAGAGTGATGTGAGGACATTCTGGTTATTGCTTTATTTATAGCACCAAGTGAACTCAACTGCAGGGCGTTGAAGGTAAACAGCTTAACCTGAATAAGAACTTCACTGGGCTGTGGCCAATTTCCACGTTACTCCCTCCAGGTAAAGTGAGGAAGAAGAAGCTCTGACTGTAAACATCTGTGTCCTCTTTTAACAGCAAAAATAAAGAGGTACTAACATAGATGTCGTGTTCATTGTAGCGGATGAGCAGGTTGCGGAGGATGCCGGCTTCGTTGAGGTCGCCCAGACGGATCATGTCCTCCACGCCGTGGATGGAGGTCGGGTGCATGGGCTTGATGTTCGTGGCGTTCTGAGGGGAAATCCAGTGTTCCTGTGAGAGAGGGAATAGATTAGAGCAGTGGTAAAAATACAAGATAAGAGAAACAGTTATTAACGTAGGTAGATAAGAAGATGTGTGTGTTCAGTTTGATTGATTTTACGGAGGCTTATAATTCAGTTTAGGTTAAAGACCACCACTGTGATTCTTGAACAAACAACCCTCACAGATCCATTCTGACGTGTTGACTTACCCTCCCTTCATCATCCAGAACCTGGATCTGTCCAGAGTCGCACAGTTTGACCACGGCTCCCACCGGGACGTCAAACTCTCGGCCCGTTTTAAGGTCCAGCCACACATAGTCCCCCTGGATTATTATTATAAAAACATCACAGCTCCGGTTACATATGGACGATTTCACACAGAGTTTACATTACAAGAAGAAATGCCAAGTAGGTTTTCACATAGAAGGGATGGTCTCTTGGTGCATAACAATAAATATAGTAGGAGAAAAATTAAAATACAAAAGTCAAGAATCATAAATATAAAATAGATTTCTCAGTCTTGTTTTGGTGTTTAGCAATATGTCAGTTGTCACTTTTTATAATGTATTATGTATGTTGAATATCAAAGTTGCACCACACACCACTTCTTCAGCTGCCAACTCTCTGAATGGGAGGATTAAGTCTGAAAAAAAGGCTTAAATGTGACCTCCTTCAGCCCAGTATGGACGTGATGTAACCCCCGCCTGACCTCAGAGCTCCATATTATTTAGGAAAGTCTAAATTTAGAGGGATTATTTTATCTATTAATCCAATTTCTTCATACTGTAGCAATTACTCCCAGATAAGTCATAGATTATGTCCCTTTGAGAACCTGTATACACGTACGTGTGTGTGTACATACAAGTGAAAACGTTGTGTAGTGACTTTTAACAACACCCTACTTAATCCATTCTATTCCCATTTGCTGTATCTGATTTTGCAGCTGCAACAATCTCATTTATTTATCATGTTCCATCTAATCTTCTACTGATATTATAATTACCTTCAGCTTATCTGGGTTTTACGAAGGCTCTTTCATGAACAGTGTCACCTACAAGGGTGATGTAGTGAATTTGGATGCTCAGAAAGGAGAAACCTTCACTTGAAACTGGCCATAAACCCTTTAAAACCTATAAGTGTGACTATAAGTGTGAGGAATATGTGTTTATCTGCTCTAAGGTAAGCTACAAATGTAAGCATGCCCAGCTAACTACTTACAATAGTAAACTAGTGTTACAAGTTACGTTGCAAAGCTGAAAGATGCTGCTCTATCAGAGTTTAGTTTCCTGATTTGATTACACTTAAGCAGCTCCCGCTAAACTTGCATTAGATGGCGTTATGTTTGCCAAACTCTTTAATATTTGATTATTCCTCATCCTTAAATCCTTTTCTCCTGTAAAAGTGAAGCATACTGTTTGATAATACTGATATAACCCTTTGTGCTGCTTGTCCAGGTATGTTTTTCTATAGTTAGCAGCCAAATCATCCGAGCGTTGTGTTGGAACAAATAACATTTGATTTATCACACTGTTCTTTAAGATTACCCAGCCTGTAGTAGACAGTTTTCAGCTTGCTACAGCTGATATAATCTGATAACAACAGTTGATAGCAATTCAGCCTCAGGCTAGAAATGAGAAGCCTGCTACTGGTTGAAATCAAAGTACCATTATTTAGTGTGAGATGAAAACAGCTACTGAGCAGACATTTATATCCAGCATGACGTACCTGCTGCAGAATGACCATGGTTCAGCCTCGGGTTGATACCAGGACATCAGAAGTCACCATGTGTGGGCTCTGCAAAGGAGACAAAGTCATCGTCAGACTGAAAGAATAAACCACTTCTACAGAATTAACCTCTTAAGCCTTATAGGGTGCTGGAAGGTTTGGTTCGCCTAGACAGACATACCCAAAATAAATCAAGAGTAGCTCCACAACTACCAGGTCTATCTGCATGATCTTGATCTCTATGGATAGGTAAGACCTCAGAGAATTCATCCCCAGTGTCAGTAACATTGTGACTGTTACTATGCCTGAGTAAACTGTGATGAACCAAAGGATTTGTAGATTAGACCGTTGATAACACCATTATAGCAATGATGTCATGCACAGAGATGCCACTGAATTCATTCAGCAGCTCTTTTACTACAACTGTGCCAAAGCAGATATAAATAACACAAAGCACATAGATTCTACAAAGGTTTTAGTCAGGATAGGACCAGGCGGACTCTCCATTTGGCACACTTGGATACCCCAAGTGTGCCAAATGTGTTTTCTACCTCTTGAAAGGGAATCTGGCTCTAAAATACTACTGATATCCACTACAGGAGGCTATGTGCACACAATGGAGCCTTTGGCCATGACATTTACGCTGTGTTTCATCACATTCTACCATTGTGCACTGTATAAAATCAATAAAAAAACAACTTAATTGTGTAATTTTGACTCCAAATGGAGTAGTTTTATTATAATAATGAAATATGATCAAGTAAATAATAACAAATAAGATCAATAACAATGTAAATAAGATAACAAAAAAGAATCCAAAGTCAAGTATGTACCTTCAATATTCAATATTATGAACAAGCATTGTTTGGACAAAATACACTTGGAGTGTTGTTTTAGTCGCGTTAAGGCCTCGTCTTTTAGAAACTATTCAGAAGAAAGACCACCGCAGCATTTTATGGAGATTTTAAGGGAGTGTTTTAACACAAAGCTCAGCCAAAACCTGTACCGGGTCCGTCGGGTAAAAGAGGTTAAAGGTATTGAGTACCGATACTCAGCATCCTGCATCTAAAAAAGACACAAACATGAACTGCAACAGACACTAAATCAGTAAACTGAAGTTATTTTCCTGTTTTAAGTACACACCATGTCTACAACTGCAAAACGTGACCGTGTAAGGATTCCGAATTCTTCTCCTGCTTTGCTGAACTGGAAACAAAAAGGCCGTACTGTGCATACGGTACTGCGCCTGCGTCATCGTGAACGAGGGTAACAAAGGAGAGACAGCTCAGCGGGGGAGAAAATGATTCAGCAGTCATAACTGTAACAACTATGGCTCGTACTTAAGAGATGGGATTAGCCCCAGGAATCCAAGTAAGCCTTCAACAGCCCCCACCAGACCCTTTAACCCCCCCGACCCCCCTTTCCTTTACTGGTCTCCCATGTCCTGCTGAACCACATGGCTGATTATCTCTGCTATAACACTGCTATGTGTAATATTATAATATTACTCTGTGGTTTGAACTTAACTTGGGGGGGTCTGTTCAGAGCCGGCCTTAAGTGATATAAGCAGTTGTTTAGGGCCTCTCTGGGGGCCCCGAGAAAATGTTATTTTTTTTTTTATGAACACGAGACAATAACGTAATAAAAATGTCCTAAATGTACCAACAAATACTGATAATTTGATTGGACTATTTAGGTGGGCTATGGAAGTTATTTACTCCCCCAGGATTCTGTTGTAAAAAACAAAATCTTATTTTGAGGTCGATGTGATAAAAATTTTATGATAAAAAATTCTATTCACATGATGAGTATCGCATGAATAAGGGAAAATGAATGAAGTATCACTTTAAGGTACTAGTACTGGTACGGTAGTTTTTTAAACGATACCCAGCCCTGAAGGGAACTGAGGTGACCTTTCCCCTAATTCTTTTTAGGAAATACAAACAAGTTGGCAACATAAATAGCTTGTATGGCTAAAAAAAGACTGTATGAGTGATGAAAATGCCACTGGGGGTGAGGGGATAATAGGTATTAATGATCCATTAGTGGTCCAATAAGTAGATTAACATTTAGTTGGATGTGTCACACTAACAAAACAAAGGTATTTAAGACACATTGTGTATGTAAAATTCATCTAGTAAACGTTGTGGAGAGCAGCAGTGCAGATAAACATCACGCAGATCATTTAAGTTCATCCACAGGCAGCGAGTCACAACGTGCTCAGCTAACGCCGAGACATAAGCTGAGCTCTGGTTCCTTTTATCCAGAACCACAGGGAGCCAATCTAGCAACCGTCCCAAACACAGACCTATAGATCTGTGATTTACAGACTGGCTGAATCTCCCAGTATCCACAACAACCTCTCACAAACCCAAATGAACTGTGTGTACGGGATGCAAACTATTAGCACCGTGGGTGGATTATGGGATAATGGAAAAGGCCGCACCACCTCTCCTATATAGGAGTCTACTGTACATAGGAGCAAGACAGAGTGTGTCTCTTTGTAATCGTTACACATCCTAACATGGTTTGTGTCTCTTTGTGGTTGTTTTGTGTCTTTTTGTAGTCATTTTGTGTCTCTTTGTAGTTGTTTTGTGAATCTTTGTGGTCATTTTGTGTCTCTTTGTAGTTGTTTAGTGTCTTTTTGTAGTCATTTTGTGTCTCTTTGTGGTTGTTTTGTGTCTCTTTGTGGTTGTTTTGTGTCTCTTTGTGGTCATTTGTGTCTCTTTGTGGTTGCTTTATGTCTCTTTGTGGTTGTATTGTGTCGTTTTGTAGTCGTTTGTCCATTTGTAGTAATTTTGTGCAGCTTTGTAGTAGTCTGTCTCTTTGCAGTCATTTTGTGTCTCTTTGAAGTAGTTGTGAGTCTCTTTGTAGTCGTTTTGTGTCTTCTTCGTCATTTTGTGTATCTTTGTAGTAGCTTTATGTCTCATTGTGGTCATTTTTCATATCCATCCATGACACATGAACCTAAACTTCACAAACTTGCTGTCGAAGTGTCACGTCTAAAAAGCTGTGACGGTGATAAACCACAAGGAAAAATTCAATTCACTGCTCCTGCTAACAACCACATTTCTCTGTTATTACATTGGAATCAACAGATTGTGTAACTGAGAGATTGCTTTTAAATCCCTTGTTGTTGAGGATATATAGCAATTTCTTCACCTTAAGAGTCTGAGCCTCGTGTACTGTAGGGTCACATGAAATGCAAAATACATTTCTTTACAACAGCTATATTATCATTTCTATGAAATCGATTTGGAGCTTTCAATATGTTCCTGAAAACATAATACAGAAGTATGCCTTATTTAAAGTCACATCAACTCTTTGTTGTGGGTTTTGGATTTTTTTCTGTGCTTTTTGGTAGTGCGGCAGTTTTAGCCCACGAGCCACTGAGCATTCAGGAGGTTATATTGTACAGTTTGTAAGCATAGATTTAATTTACTAATGTCTTCCCTCAATAGAAGCTATATAAAATGTATATCATTAAAGTCAATTTTTATGGTTGCCATATTGTCATTTGCCAATACCCTAAATATAGGTCTATAAGTATTATAGATGCAACTGCAATTAAGCTAGCTTTTAGTTTAGCATGAATGGAAAGTAGTAGTTTTAAAGATAGAGAGATACAGAGATGCTTTATCAAGCCTCAGAGTTCAAAACCTCATGAGACCTCAAGGTAACCTGCTCAGAGATTTCCATAGAACGGCCAACAACAATCTCACTAAAGCCTCGGCTGCTAATCTGTGTGTGTGTGTGTGTGTGTGTGTGTGTGTGTGTGTGTGTGTGTGTGTTCTATAATGCTAACGAGCATGTGTACTGTATGTGTGCATCGGTTGTGACTCACATGGTAAAGATTCAGAGGCACAGAGAAGCGTGAAGCGTTCATCGTTGAGCGTTTAACGTTTCCATGTCTTCCATGAGATCTGCTGGTTCAGTCTCTGCAAGAAATAACACACAAGTATCCGGACTTTATTGTACAGTATCAACACTGCAGAATTTGCGATTTTGAGGTACTTGTACTGTGCTTTTATTCTTTTGTTTCACTACTTCTCAGAGGCGTTCAACTCCATCTATCAGACAGATATAGATACTTGTTAGATAAGGATTTATCTTCCAGATGTGCTTCTTGTAGTTTCAAGATAGTTTGCGTCACTTTGTCCGATTTTTGAGAAATGCAGTTGTGCTGAGCTGACGCTTTGTTTCAAGCTAATTCACATGTTTCTGAGCTCAGCTGCAGCCCAGTGGGGCCCGAGCCAAACTAGGAAGTGTGTCATAATACTAGCGTCATCGTACAGTCAGCGTTGCTTATGTAAAATCACCGATTTGATTGTGCAACTTTAAGAGATTTTAAGCACACATATGGATCAGTTTAATTGTCTCTACAACGTTCATTCTTGACCTTGGAAACAGCAGTTTGATCCCCTCCCAAAAAATCCTGACTTGAGGTCCGTTTACCAACTTTTTCTGGAGCTTTTATGAGCGGCTCATTTTCACAAAGATGTGGTTTAAAGCTCCGTAAAAAGCTACTGATTAAACCTTGAATTTAGGGCTGAAATAGTAGAAAATAAACAGAACAGAAAAATAATAGTAGTGGCAAAAATAGTAAAAATAATTCTGTTATCCGCTTCTCAAATGAGAGGATTTGCTGCTTGTCCTTCTCATAATTCACTGTAAACTGAATATCTTTAAGTTTGAGACTTAAGTTTGAAGAAAACAAGACATTTGAAAACGCCACTTTGGGCTCTGGGAAGTTTTTAAAGCTATTTTTTTTACATTTCGACTGTACGATTAATTGTTAAGGTAAATAAGTGTTGGATGCAGCCCTACTTGATCCTTTTTTGGTCAGTCTATCCTGATTTTATCTGCCCCCTTATCCGCCTGATTCCTGCCTTCATATGATTATTGCTATACACTAAATGTGTGTTTATAGTTCCTAATAACATCTTTTAATGCAACAATTATGTTACTCATTCTTTCCTGTAAGCAATTCTGTGTTTAATTAATTGTCTCACAGAGACACTTAACGGCCGTTTAATCTGACAAGAAACAATCTCTACTGGAATCTAAATTGGAGGTAAATAAAACATTCAAACTTACTGCAACACACACACACAAACACAGCCAACTGTATTCAATAGAAGAGTACATAATGGCTCCTTTAAGTGCTGGCACAGGCCGGAGACAGTAAGAGGCTTTGGCCTAAAGCCACAGCAGAGCAGCAGCACTTTGGCCTGGCTGCAGGCTAAGCCTTCAGCCTCGACCCACGTTCACCTGCCCCTCTTACCTCGAAACACACTTCCCCTCGTCCTCCTCCTGGTCTTTTCAGTCCTGTGTTTTCTGGGAAGACGTGAAGAAGCTCAGGATGGTTGATCAAGATGGTACAAGACTGGAGAAGAAGCTGAGGGATGAAGTCTTTTTATCTGTTTTCTTTGTCAGTCCTCTTCTTTGTTTAAAGATCTTTTCACCTCTCGTCGTTCTCTCGTGGTCCCGGCCTCCTGGTTCAGCGTTTGCGGTCCAGTTACAGTCTGACGTCTGGGTCAGTGCCGGGGCTCCTGCTGCGTCTCATTCATGGCTGCTGATCCTGATTAGCTGGGAGGTGGAGCCTGTTGGTGGCAGATACAGTACAGAGACCAGCTGGGAGGTGGAGAGAGGGAGCTGACCCAGGACACGACTTCCAAGTTGTTACCACATGCTGAGTAAATTTAAAAAGGTCAGTTCACAAAAAATCAGAGGCAAAAATGTATTTTCTCACTTACCTCTAGAGGGTTCAGTTGCCATGCAGATAGTTTTAGTTTGATGTGTCCAGATTCTGAGATACAGAACCGTTCACATATTGATGTTTTTCTTCTTTCCTTGAATAATAATTATTTTAACAGATATAAAAACAGTATAGTTCAGACACCAAATGTATTATTTACATTTGAAATAGATTTAGCCCCAAAAGAAGAAGAATTTAATGATTCAAACTTCCATTTAGTCGATGTCCTCACCGCTGGGAAACCATGCTGGAGAGCAGGGAGGCAAGGTAGAACTGCAGTAAAATGAGAGGTTACCGCATTTGTCCACAGGACCGCCAAAATCAACACAAAATAAAAGTACTGGCGGCCATGAATGTTGCCGGCGTGGAGGCCTAATAAAAATGATGACAAATCCAGAAAAGGTTTTTCTGTTTTATTTCAAAGTCATGCCACAAGTTGACATTAAATACAAAAGAAAAAATAATAATTTCAGATTGTAGCTATAAAATAACCACAGTGTAACCGAGAAACCAAATTTCAACGAACACGCATTGAAAAAGAAAAAAGGGGGAAAGCTCACGCCGAAAAGAACACACAGACAAGCACACGGTACAGAACATACAGCACAGCTCTCTGAAACCTAGCTATCAGTAAACATACCAGTCTGGAACGCAAGGTAAAGTGGATATATAAAAATTAACAAGGTTATAAAATACTGATAAAAGATACTTGTTATAAAGACCGTAGCATCTTCTAGAAGTGTCACCATGCATTAGGTATTCCAGTCTCCAGTTAATAAACATCAGCAGAAAAATACAAGAAGAATCACAAGCTCATTCCTTGAGTGGACAAGACCCAACCTCAGATAAAAATGTCAATGACAAGAATGCGGAAGGTATCCGGTTGACCTGGTACAACAAGAGTCAGATTCAATGCAGTACCTGGCGTACTCGTTCTGGAACCAATGTCTTGTAACATTAGACACATGCAGCAGTATCCAAGTTGACGAGGCTGTAAGATCAGCAGGCAAGAAAACCTCAACTGCCATCATGTCATTGTTGATAAACGGGAAAAAACCCTCTTAAATTACCACAAAAAAAAAAGAATCTCACATATTTTAATTTTGTGTACCACCTTATTCCTAGTCCCTTTGATACCTTGCAATGCTACAGGTGTCTTCCCTTTTCTTAGAGACTAGTGTCGAGCCTGTTGGGAGCGCTGCTTGGCTCCCAGAAGTGCTACTTGCAGCGAACCGGCTGCTTTTACCAACCAAGTTTGAAGTTGATTGGATGAACGTTTCTCGAGATATGTGAAGGGCAGTCATACATACATACACGGACAGACAGAGATTCCTTCCTATATAGTTAGATGATGCTGCTACAGCACGTACGATTGGCAAAATGGCACCAAATTGGCCACGGTCACTCAGACATCATACCTACACATGTCCACCAAATGTGGTTCCAATACCACAAAGCGTTTTTTGTAATATAAGTCCTGGCGACTGTTTGTTCTAAACAACAATGGCGGCTCCTGAAGAGGTTAGTGTAGATGCTGCAATAGCATCAATTATATCAGAACTGGAGAATATTTCTTCATTCAAAAGAAGAGCAACGAACGACACTGAAGGCTTTTCTCGATAGAAATTATGTTTTCACTCTTCTTCTGACTGGCTTCAGCAAGAGTTTGATTGACAGATGGTTCATCCAATCACCTGCCAAGTATTTTTTTTTTAAAGTGCCTGCCCTTTTCCAAACAGTTTCCAATGATGGCTGCTCAGATGGTTAATGATAACAAACCATCAGGTTATAACAGGCTGTATTCTCACATCGTTTATGTCTTCCAAATCTCTAAGAAAAGGGAAGACACCTTTAGCATACCGCTAACTCTCACAGATGCCGGTGCGGTGAAAGGACATATGCAAGGTATCATGGAGCTTTGAATAATGTGAATAATTCCCTTGATTCCTCTACGTATTCTTGATCACTAGAGGTCGCAAGCAAGAACATCTTCCTCTTTAAATAAATGTCTAGAATATTCTGTATAACATCCATCAAAACATGGATCCCATAACTGATAAGTCAAGTTGCTGCTACTTTTATATACATACTGTATACTGCAGGTTACTGAATACAAAATATTAGAAAACTGGATACTGTTTTAATGCATGCAAAGTGTGCAACATAAGCCTTCTACTTCACACAGTATGTTTATCAAAGTAGCAACAGCGGATTATGTTTTACAACACAAAAATATATAATATATTTATATATTCTGTGATTCGTTAATGGTTGCGAGCAGATTTGAAGCGGTTTTGCTACATGCACTGGCATTTTCTTTTTGGATTCGTACAAAAGTCACCGACGCTGTGAGCAGTTCATTCGAATGGTTTCGTGTTCTTAAAACCTGCTTTGGCATGGCCGTGCGGAAAATATGTACAGAAAAACCGGTAAGCTTCATAGCAACTGTCAAAAAAACCAGTCAAGGTCCGTAAACTCCAACCAAGCCTGGTTAGTCTAGTAGCTGGAGTGTATATATATACTATATCTGTGTGTGTGTGTGGTGGTTAACAGTGAAAGCCATAACACTTTTGGCAAAGTATCACAATGTGCAATGAGTAAGAGTAGCAACGCAATGACAAAGACAAAAACAAAAGAGGACACGTAGTGGAGAACAAAACAAAATATAGGTATAAAAAAATCGATAACTTCACCTGTCTCACATTTGTCAAACAGTCACATAACAAACATCTTTACAAAACGTCCCTTTTCAGTAGAGCGTTCATCTTTTTGGCACTGCTGTGGCACACGAGTTTGATAAGATCTCACATTGAGCTTGACACATTGTTATTGTGGCTCCTTACTTTCAATATTACTGTAGGATTGAGGGCGACACGGCGACTCTGAAGCCCCAAATACTCCCATATATCAAAGCTGTCAGATCGTGTGGTAGATGTTATATTTTTGTGCCACATCCGTACAAATAAAACAAAAACAAAACAAAATAGGGAGCCACGAAATAACACTGAAAAACCTGTAAATGTTTAAAATACTGGCATCAGTTGAAGAGGAACTCTGGAATATAAAAGTCCAATCAGCCAAACAGAGATTGTGTTGTAAAATGTCCACGAAAGTTGTGTGTAATTTTGCCAAATCAGGGTTCAAATGTGTGTCACCTAGCCCAAAATTGTGCCTTTGTTGTATTACTTTTTAAAACGCAGAGCTGAGCGTAAATTTTTCTGAAAAATAATCTCTGAAAAATCAAGAAGGTCGTTTAACAAACATTTACCAGAATCCTCCAAAACTCTTCTAAAACTATCCGGATGCAAAAATTGAGGAATAACTTTTCGTAATAGGAACCGTGTCAGGATACGCCTAGCAACGGTGTCCTCAAGACTTAACCACTTCATCACCGTATGGCAAGCCGTTTTAACATTTAATAGCTAGACAGGATGTTCATTAGAGATATCTGCAATGTCATTTTGTCTAGTCAAAACTCGAATTCAAGATATCCGTAATTACATTTTGACTAGTACGATTCAAACTACTTTTGCCATTCATGTGTATGGGGTTTCTCATTACGGATATCCGTAATTCACATTGCTGATATCCGCAATGTGAATTGAGGATAGTCAGAACTGAATTACAGATATCTCTTACAGTTGTTTTGACTAGTCACAATGACGTCATAGATATCTGGAATAAGAATTCTGACAAGTCAAAATGTAATTGTAGATATCTCTAATGTTAAAACGGCTTGCCATATCACCAAGCACATTGTGTACACGACTTCCCACGTCGTAACCACGAGTTCCATTTGAAGGCGGTATTAAAAACCAGCAGCTGTCCAGGCTCACATATCTGACCTTAACACTGCTTGGCACTACAGTTTCTGTCTGTCTGCAAGTTAATGTGACATTTAACCAAATCCACTCCACATGTTCCGTCCCAAACAATAAAAAAAGAGCACAGAGAAGATAAATAGCACCTAAATAGAAGTCAACAACTGCTGCTAATGTTCACAGATGCTAGAGGCATTATGAATGCATCACTGTATTACAAGACATAACTGTTTCAAACCTGTTGATATGATCAGACTGACGTGAGGTGCATTAGTGTAAGACATGCCGACTGCTCGAAACTAGCATTTTCCAAGACTTTTGAGATAGAAAGAATAAATATAGAGAGTAACAGTTGAACAGTACAATACAAGGCCATGAACATATTGGAAAATAACCCATGCAAGACACATTTATAAAGATGCTGTACACAAAAGGTGTGTGTTTGATCAATTAAATGCCATGTGTGACAGTTCAAGTAATGGAAAAAGGCGCCGAAAAAAACAAAAAAAAACGGACTTGATAGTTTGACTGAGAGATTAGTCCACTAACTGTTTGTCTTACATTCAAAGGAAATGTCTTGATAACATACATTTTTAACTCTTATTATGGAAAAAAGACATACGCAAAAGTCAATGAAACTTGGAATGAAAAGTCTCTGCAATGATATTACACAAAAAAAGTTTCCGTCTGGGCTTCTTTCACAGAAAGCCCAGAAATAAAAGGTCAAACTGGATGGCCACATGATCAAGAAATGCCAATAGTTTATCACAGATAGATTACATTGTACCAGCGTTGGTTCAATATGTAATCTGAAAATCCTTCTGAAATCACAACACAGTTCATCTCATGTTGTTTTCCTGCTGTGGAGGCAAAGCCAGGACAAAAGGCGATGGCACAGGTTGTTTGGCAGGACGCCTTCTCTGCTCGCCCTCCTCTTTCTCTCATCCATAAAGGGTCTTTTTTTTTTTTTTTTTCTCCACCACCCTTTAAAATGAAATAAAGTGCAAGGTGTGTGCTCCGCTAAAGGGCTCTTTTCCTTTCGGGCTCACACCTTTCCTCAGAAATCTTCCAGGTATACAACGTGGATTAACATTCATGCACTCCCAGACACTCGCGCTGCAACACACACACACACACACACACACACACACACACACACACACACACACACACACTCACGCCTGTTCTGTGCCAACAGCAGAAGCACAGCTGCTGTCTCTCGGGGTCACGTGGCGTGAGTCTTGGGCCCGGGGCCAAAAAGACTCAAGTCAGAGGAAGCGTCAGGCAGTGGTGTTGCCGTTAAGAGATGATGTGGCACAGGGGGTGGTGGTTTGTAGCTAGGCTTGGGCCAGGCCAGGCCAGGCCAGGCCAGGCCAGGCCAGGGCGGTCCGAAAGGGACTAAGAGAGCGGAGGCTCATCTTTGGTCCCATAAAGCACTTGATTATGTCAGGGTGAATCTTTGCACTCCGCTGGACTGGGAAGGTGTACACACGGGGGGGGGGAGGGTAGCACTATCAAAAGCACCGGCTGCTAAGCTACGACCGGAGACATGTGCAGCACAGGCAAAGAGTTCAGTTTTTTTTTAAGCCATGCAGTTTTAGATCGTCCATAGCAACCGGCAGCAAGCGTCTCGGGGAGATTCTAGTGATGGAAGACGGGAGGCAAGATTTCACACATGAGCGCGCTCACAGAACAACACAGAAAAGCTCTCAGTAAAGAGGGAGAGAATAGCTGCTGTTGGCTTCCCTTTTGTAAAAGTTCACGATAAAAAGTGACAAGACAGTGCTGCATGCTCTCCGAAGCACCGGCAAACTGGTGAAGACTTGAGGTGTCTGGGTGGGCCGACTGGGCGGGACGATTATCCACGGATATAAAAGAGTATACGTCATGTCAATATATACCGTAGGAGGCTATGAGAAAGAAGCGGGAACAGAAATGGAGGCTGTGCTAACACTCAGCTGATGGAGTATTTAAACGTTATCCCCCCGCCTCCCTCGAGGTGGAGAGACAGACTCAACCGTAAGGCAATGCATAGCCCTTGGAAACATTGGCACATGCATGGAGAGTGCAGACATGTCTGCTTGTGTATTGTGTGTGTGTGTATATGCGATATGCAGAAAGAAAATAAGAAGTTTGTAGATAGAGAGGTGAAGTCCCGCCCCTTCCGGTGGACCACCATGGGACCTTATTTAAAAAATATGAACGGTAATGAACGGAGAGACATATTTTTTTGATCCTGTTTGAATTGCACCATGAATCACACATATGAAGTTTATTAATTTGAAAGATAATTTTGCAAGTCAAGAAAGTCTCAGTAGTAGTAGTAGTTTTTCTAATAGTCTGATACCTCAACAGCTTTACAACAAACTGAGACTTTCTTGACTTGCAAAATTATTTTTTTAAATTGACAAACATCATGTGTGTGATTCATGGTGCAATTCAAACGGGATCAAAAAATTATTCATCTCTCTCCGTTGACTACCGTTCATATTTTTTCTGAAATAAGGTCCCGTGGTGGTCCACTGGAAGAGGAGGGACTTCACCTCTCTATTAGGGTCAGACCGATGAACTGATTTCAGCTGATATTCTTAAAAATGTGTTAAACTGTAGCTCAGTTGTTTGGAAATTCTGGCAACAAAACCTGCAATGAAACCTCCTTTTTGAACACATTTCTGATGCAAACATTAAATAATGGGACAATGTTGTGCAGGAATGTGTTCAAAGATATTAAATACAAACCCCAAAGATTGTCTATGGACACTTTTCATCCAGAAATATAGTTATTGGCCTTCAAAAAACCTTGTACCAAAGCTAAACGCTGAAGCAAAAGAAAAGAGGGAAACAATAAGGGAGACAAAGAGAGCGCAGGCGGCAGAAAGAAAGACACAGTGAGCTCCCGCCGTGGTTGGAGGATCAACGGCGGACGTGAACGGCGGGCACGCGATTGAACGCCACCTCGATCGTCGTAATCACGTTCTAAACGATCGCATCAGATGTTGGTGAGCGTGGTCGAGGTGATGAGGCGCACAGTGAGCGTGCCCGGGAGGTCGTTGTCCTGGCGGCTGCCCTTGTCGCGGAGGTGAAGCGTGTGCTGCTCCTGCCGCTCGTTGGGGTCGCTGAACAGGATCACCTGACCCAGGAAGGTGTCCACGATCATGTTCTTGTTGTAGATCTGTTGGCCGCTCGTGGGAGGAAGGCAGAGATCCGAGAGCGGAGCAGGAAAGGGAAGCAGGAAGAGAGAGAGGACAGAGAAGACAATAAGCAGTCACGAAAGAGAAAATACACACATTAAAGATGATAGAAGGTCGAAGAAGCAGAGAGAGGAAGACTGAAGAAGTGCTGATGTAGAGGACTCTCTAAGTAAAGCAATAACTACTTACTTACATAGCACTCTTCAAAGAGAACACTAAATATTTGATTTACAAAATATAGGAAATCTAAATAGATTAAGTGCAGAACAAATAGGAGAGTTGAGTCTGAACTTTGAAGTGATTAGGATTATATCGTAGGGCTAAACCGACCCGTCAGATGGTGCCGATATCGACCTTTTTAAGCAGCCAAACGCCACCAATCCACAATAAATACAGTTTTCTCTTCCACTATGTTCATTTACAGCGGTAACATAACATACACAACGCTGCTGCTGAACAGTAGATTTACACGTTTTGTCGGGAGGTTGTTTTGAAACTTTGCATGGACGGAATACGTTTTTATTTCATGATGAGCACTGCTTGATAAAAGTAGATGTTTTGGTCCGAGGAGGGAAATAAAGACACACATACAGCAGGTTAAGTGGTTTGGTGAGGAGATGTAGAAATATGTAATTACATGGAGAGAAGTCCTTTCAGTCTGCAGTCACAGCAAACTTCATCAGTTTGACACAGAGAGGTTAACAAAAACAGGATAGAATCGGTGCTCAGTATCCCTCCAGAGTTTGGCCAATTACAGGCCAGCTTGTCTACAGAGCAGCAGATGAACACTTCTGCCTCCGGGCTCACCGAGATACTAGTGATGCAATTTCACAGGTCTGATTGAGCAAATGCAACATCACATTACCAACAATAATTCCCTAATAAGTACACTGGCTCTCACATATCGCCTGATATTGAGCCTGTAATTGATTGGTAATGGATGTTCAGCTAATTTCCTCAGCAGCTCATGTGATACAGCTGTTTATAGTGTTACGACGTGCTGGGACATAGACGGCCTACAGGTATAATGTGTTTTATCGATGCTTTTAATGTTTTATGTAAAGCGTTTTAAATTGCCTTGTTGCTGAAATGTGCTACATAAATAAACTTGCCTTGTGGAAATTGTAATCATTGCTATTAAAGCGCATCATTCACAGGACCGGGGCTGCTTCGTTTTGGTTGCAGCCCTCATGAACGTGACCTCCAGTGTTCATCCACACAGTGGGACGATGTCTGCAGAGAGTGACAGCTCACCTCCACGTGGATGCCCTCCTTGGGTTTCTTGCGGTAAAACAGGCCTTTGATGTCGAAGTTTGGGCACCGCGTGTCCTTGTGAACCGGTGAACGAACCCTCTCTCCTTCACAGGTGATGATCACGTACGGATCCACAGCTGAAGATGGAAAAAAAAAAAAAAGTCTTTCAATCAGTACATGGTGCTGATAAGAGACACTAATCAGATTATACTGTATGCATTGATGATTAGGTGAAGAGTTTATTTCCAAAACATTGTATGATTATATTCATTATCAATTCATCTCCAGGTCGTGATTTCAAAAACGTTCTTGAACACCATAAAGTCTTAGTGACGGTGTTTAGGATCAAAAACTTTGGATACACAAAGTGTACCAAATGGGTTTTCTACCTCTCGAAAGGGAATCTGGCTCTAAAATACTACTGATATCCACTACAGGAGGCTATGTGCACACAATGGAGCCTTTGGCCGTGACATTTACCCTGTGCATCATCACATTCTACCATTGTGCACAGTATAAAAGTCAAGCACAGGAAACTAAAGCCACTATGTGGAGGATATAAAGGTTTTGGACTTTGGTGCCATCCGGTGGACACTGTGGGAGCCACCAGGAGGATCTGACCCGGGATACAGAATCAAAAAGGTTGACAGCGCTGCATAAACTAAACTCATTTCTACCAGGATTGCCTCATTTCTAGGTTATTTAATTTGAAAGATAATCACATTAAAAATCTACACATAGTGGCTTTAGAGGTGAGATGGTTACAGGTTTGTGCACACAGTATAAGAGCTATAAGGGGTTAAGGAGCGTACACTGCAGACTGGAGCTAAATAAGCAGCTACAGTTTCAGCAGATGGTGCTGTGGTACCTCGTGATCTGCTCAGAAGTCTTTCCTTGCTGGGACTGAAGCAGTGAAGCTCTGTGGGTGTTCACAGGAGTTTACAATGCAGGACCGTGATCGTCAACATGCCGATACAACGTGATGCGAGTCGGCGGTCCTACCTCCATTGGTGTCCGGTCCCTGCAGACCCTCAGCATTCAGTACATGGACCTGAGTGACCAGCTGAGGGTAGCCACACATCCCCGTCCAACATGTCTGAGGAGGATCATCCAGAGTCAGCTCTCTGGGAAACAAAGAGTGGACGTAATAGTTATAAAACTGTTGAAGCCAACTGGACTCGGGTGTCGTGTTTCACATTCCAACCTGTTTCTTGTACAAGAGAAACAAATTAGTGTGCAGTAACACAAAGTTAACAACATAATTCTTTGCTCTGAGAGCTGAAATGAGAGCAAAACTTTGTGAAACTCTCCTCTGGGAGATGAAGTCAAAGAGCAGCAGCAGTAGCAGCTGTGCATGCAGCTAGCGTTTAAAGGATAAGATCACACCTGTTCCAAGTCTGCCTTAAAGGAATACTTAATCCACACAAATTGTATATCAATTACTCTCCCCGTGTTGCCTTAAACTCCTGAAAAACACTTTTTCACTCATGCCTCCACGGTGAACGAAGAATCAAGGAGTGAATTTATCTTTTTCATCACGAGAGCTGCCACTTCTACGCAGAGAATCGCGGACTTTGACATATTGCTGTCGAAGTGTTTTCACTTTGACTCGGCGCTGATCTACTGTGAGCACGAATCCCTTCTCCAGTTTATCTCCAATTGCTTTATAAATGTGAACTATTTTTGTGGACTTTATTTAGCATATTCTGTATGTTCTCAAGCAAACATCTGTCAGTCCTCTCCCACTCATGTTAACCTGTTGTTTACCTGTTTCCATCTCAACAAATACCTGCACAGGGAGCTTTCGTTTAGGTTCGCTTGGAAACGGTCCGAGACCTCCTCTCGGATGGTTGTTTTGGTCCGCACCAGAGTTTGATTAAAGTGGACTAAATGTTGGTTGTGAAAGCACCCTAAAGCACTATGTGTAACAGAGTTTGTGCTGTATGTGGTTCCACTTGCCACAGAGTTCTTGTAGTTTTACTGGCTCACAGGCAGCCTCTCTACATTGCATTGACAGAAGTAAATCCTTTCTATGAACATGTTAGCATTTTTATTTGTTGAGATGCAACCTACAAGTCTATCTGTTGGACTTGGAATGCATTTAATAGCCCTAAAACTGGTTGTACAACCTTGGATAGCACATTCTGTAAGCTAGCTAGCTACCAAGTCTGCTGAAACAAAATGATAGGTTGATGAATCTGAGATGACTTTCATGACTGACCAGTACATCTACTGTATTCTGTTCCTATTCAGACAATCAATAATATGGAAATAAAAGCCAGCCTCCAGTACTTCTTCTCCTTCTTCTGGACCTACAGTGTATCGTGACATGTAGTTGAGAATAGCTCGAAGGTTCAAAGTAGATTCAGGGAATTCAAAAAGTTACACTATGTGTTCAGTGGTAAGATATCAGATTTACTTGCAGTCTGAAGGCACATCAGTGAAGACACGGAGCAGGAAGTCGCCCTGCTGCCCGGGGTCAAAGGTTGTGGGAATGATGACGTAGCGGCCCTCCTTCAGCTCCTTCCTGAGGAAGACGCAGCGCGAGTTGATGTAGATGGAGCCCGCTACTTTCTGCTGGGCTGAGTGCATACGGTACTTACGATTTAGCTCCACCTGCAGGATGAGGAGACATTATAGAAGAAGTCTGTCCACCTGCGTCGGTCATTAGTTTATTAATCAGGCTTCTTGGTATTTGTGCGTGTGTTTCTACCCGGTGAATATCAAAGCCTATGGCGAGGTTTTCCCCTTTGCCATCTTTGGGTGTGGCTCTCTTTTCTTTCTGCTGTAAGCAGATCAGCACCTCGTCCTCCACCTTCTTCACATCAAACACGTACTGAGAAGAGAGAGAGGGGGGGGGAGACATCATATCACACTCAGGTCACATATCTCTATATAACACACACTTCCTCCACTAACCTGGGGGTTCTGCAGGAAGGTGGCCTTGTGATTGATGCAGCCTCCGGACCGGTTGCGAAGCGGGTCCTGGCGGTGGACCCAGGAGCCCCTCATCACCTCCTCCTCCCAGGTCTTGTGGATGCTCAGGTAGGAGGTGTTGATGAGGCGGCACAGGATCAGGTCAGTGAAGTACTGGCAGAAGTCGTCGAAGGTCATCCTGCAGGAGGGCAGGAAAAGGAGAGGAGAGAAGAGACCGGAGAGAGTGGATACCAACTAGAGGGAAAAGCTTGAAAGAAGAAGAACCTTCAACAGGTGCAAAAATAGAGGAAATGAAATCAGGAACAAAGAAAAGGGTCACATGTTAAAGGGAGACTAGGATTTCTGGTGCTGACATGGAATGAGATAAAATGTTGACCAATATGGGCTTTTGAAAAACAGTAGCATGACTTTTATTGATCCTGTCAATATCATCCTTCTCAGCATTTTGTATTTACATATTTACACTGTGGTTATACATTGTTTGATGCACATATTTATACATATTTCTTATATTTCTAATTTATTATTCTCATTTAGTATTTATTTATATTTCTCTACATATATTGTGTTAATTAATTAACATATTTTATATGTTACATACTCCTTTATTTCTATTTTCTTACATTTCTTTATGCTTATTAACATCCCAATTTTCTTATACTCAATTAAGTATTTCTGATTCTGATTCTGATCATCATTTGACCATTTAATGCCAAAAAAATCCAATCAAAATCTACAAACATTCGGTGTTTCCCCCAGAACTTTATTTATGTTTGTGTGGAAAAGCATCATTAAAGGAACCACCAATTTATCAGGAATCAATAAGGGAATCGATAAAGAATCAGATCGATGAGAAGAAGCAATAATAGAATCGGTATCAATACAATTTGATCAATTCCCATCCCTATCAAGTGGTATCGATATTCTTCTCAAACTCACAGCAAGAAAGCGAATAAGCGTATTTCCCAAAAATTTTGAACTATTCCTTTAATAGCACGATCAGCCCAAAACAACACAGTAGCATCGGTTCAGGTGAGGAGTTTCCATTAATCAATTAGACAGTGAACATGTAATCATTCATTTAACCATGCCAGCACCACTTTAATAAATGGGTCTATGATAAGGGAACAGCAAAATAAAATTGTTAGTACATTTATGGTTCTCACCAGAACTCGCCGTCGTCCTGCACGGTGACACCGAGCTTCTCTCTCTCGCTCTTGCTCACCTTGTTCCACTCCTCCGAACTGCAGAGAGACATGACAGCAAACACACATAAGCATTATTACCTCTTAACTAACGCTAATTACAAGGCCCTTCATATAAAGCGTTGCCAGATATTAATATATATGAATAGTGGGCCATTTAGCTGTGAATCTTTTAATAATCATAATTACTGTGAGCTCAGTAACTGTATAATGTTCAGATATATAAATGATGCATGTGTCTACCCCTCATGGGCACTATTACGTTAAAGAGTCAGTTGAATGTGTGTGTTTGTTAGTGTGAATCATACGTAAACATCAAGGTCCATTCTGTATTCACGGCTCAGGGGAAACACAGGCTTTTTACTGGATGCATTAGCTCTGTGTTTATGTCTCTCTGTTTATGAATCACTGACGAGCGTCCACGTCTCAACAGTCTGTCAGACTCCACTTACAGTTTTTTTATCAAACCATGAATAAATTATTCACAGCGAGAGCGAGCGAGTGATTGAGAAAGAAGAGAGATGACTCGCGTCTCTTTAATAACATCTTTCTCTCTTTTCGAGCCTTATCAATAATTCAGACTCCATTATGATCCGGCTTTACCACCTCCCTGTTTGTTTCACAGAGTCTGGAAGCCAACAATTCACAGGCAGAGAGACGTCGAGGGAGCAACTTCTCTAGCTCAGCATTACCTATCATCCCTATAGGAGTAACGCAGGAAGTCTTTTCTACGGAGAAATAACAGCTCTGTCCACCTGATTGAATGGCCACCTGTGGAAACAAGTCCTTTAGATTCACCTACACGTTAGAACTGAAGGATTAGTCGGCTGAATTTCTGTTTTGGGAGGGTCCCGAGAAAATGCTATCTGAGCTGCACTGTTTGATATTATTCTCTACAACCAAGCAACGCTCCAACAAGGCTGAAGTCAGTCATTCGTCTTTGCTCTCTGTGGCCCATTAGCTTGATTGCATCTCCATTTGTCATTGTCTACATGACATTTCCCCATTGTGCTGCTTTCTTGTCTACGTTGCTGGCATTTTATATGAGCTTTCTCTTTGTTCAGTCGTTTGTTGTTTGCTCGCTCATCAAACGCAAACTCACAGAGGCTGGTGTGTCAGAGTTTTGGAGAGACCAAAGGGGGGAGCCGTGAGCTTCGACATTTTTAAAATCTAATTTGTGGAATTGGTTGAATTGGTGCAGGTCACAACAAGGTCACGTATGAAAGGACAAAGACATTGTTTGTGTTGCTATGGAAACGTCTGACTCACCTAGATCGTTGTGCAAACTTAGTGCAGACTAGTGCAGTGCCCGTTCGGGCCGGTATTGCTGCTTGCAGCGTTGTGTTACCGGACACTTTACAAGAAAAGATGACGGCCATAATGTGTAGCGTCTTACTCTGATCTTTAACGTGAGTGTGTCCAAAGCAAAACACCCGCCAAGCGTGAAGTAGATCGGACGCACGGTTCTCGAGATATGCGAAGGACACACAGACAGAGATTCCTTGCTTTATTAGATGGATGAAGAAGGCTCAATGAGACCAGATAAGATATGATGAGCTGCAGTAGTTCCTCCGTGCCTGTAGGTGTCAGTGTTGTGGTTTACCTGTCGCTCCAGGGGCCGCTCCACTCCTTCTCTCCCCACGGGTTCCTCATGCGGATCATTTGCAGCTTCTCCGACTTGAAGAAGGCCAGCAGTCCGTGACCTAGCCGCACTTTCCGTACGTCCGTCACGGCGTAGGCGTGGCCTTTGACCAGCCCGCAGTCCAGCCGTGCCTCCATGTCCTCTACCGTGGTCGCCTGGGAAACAGGAAAACAGGGAGCTTTAGCAGTCGGAAACATGGAAGCTTTTTTAAATCTCTATGAATATGTAACAGTAACAGACGGAGGCTGGCACAGTTTCCTGGGAAATTACAAACAGGTAGGTGTTTGGTAAAAGGCACACAGGGACGCTGCTGTGCAGTGGAAACTGCACAAAAAGCTTTTGTGTTTGTCTGGGAACCCAAAACAGAGATTTTTGTTCCTTTATTACCAACAGTAGAGACACAACAGGAAGCCATAGAGATAGAGAGATGCAACAAAGATCCCCAGCTGAACTCTAACCGAGGACATTACGGTTCACTCGCATGTGAGCCATGGAGGTGCACCATGATTGCTGATATTTTTCAGATGTTGCATGAAACTTTAACAGTTTTATTACAACGTGGGTATTATTTTTGTAGTTTTAGCCAGTAATTCTATCAATTATGATACCATTGTATTCAATAAAGGACTCAAGCAGTCAGAAGATCCAAACATGTTGCAACAAACCAACAGTTTAGTCAGATTTTAAACCACTTTATTTGGCTGTAAAACCACCTGAAATGTCGATAATAATCACTTATTGCAGAAAAACTGTTTGTGTGCACAACTACTGCAAGTGTGGGTGTGATGGTTGTTTACAAGGGACAGTTTGAGTAATAATTTTAACATTTGTTGGAACTATCTTTCCAAGTATTAATTGTTTTTTTCGGACATGTATGGCTCAATCTTTGGACTGATGCCGACGACGTCTCTGCTGCAGGGAGTACAGACACGCAAGCTTGTGTTGCATGTACTTGATGGAAATGTGGCAGAGTGTGATGACGGAGAGGAACTGATCCGAGGGAGTCGCCGTGGCCACAAACATACACTGTTTAATTATATTAATATGCTACAGTACATGTAGTACACTGTACATAAGTGCAAAGCAGGTGGATATTTCTATGGTAGGAAAGTGCATGATTGTCCATGGATGTTAGAATTAAGTGTGCATTGATACTTACAATACTTCATACTCATATTAGACTTATATATATTTATATTATATTATATATTTTCATATTAATAGCACTGACTTGGAATGAAGTTGTTTCAATGTAAAAATATAAATTAAAAAAATAGCTTTGATGTAGTTAAACTACTTTTGGGGTAGTTTTATTTAATGTAGAGTAACTGGTGGTCTTAGCTCACTACACTTTCCAATAGCTTGCCCAACACTGCCTCTTAATCAACTCATACATCAATTCATTTGAATGGAACCTCCGCAATTATTTACTACTATCCTTTACTTTTACATGCAAATCTGCGCAGTTGATAACTCTTAATTGAATGAAATAATGTAAAATCCCAAGAACACAATGGAAGGGAGGTGACGATGACTAGCACTAGCATGTTCCCGACTCTCTAGCGTGTTAGCAGCACATTTGAGGGAGTTTTTTTTGTTTGGAAGATTTACAATAACAGCGATGTGACACTTTCAAAATTTGAGCAATGCGCCATAAGAGGAAAAGAGGGAAGAGAGTCATCAGACAGCGTTATCAGAAAATTGGTTCTTCGATCCAATAATTATGTGTTCCGTGCACTTGTTTTTTTTTTGTGAGACTTTACACTGCAAATTTCATACGTTATTATCCTCACAACAACAGTGAGCCTGATTAATATGACAAACACACAGTTGCACAGACAGACAGGACAAATAGATGTAATATTTAATGGAGGTCTGAAACACTGGTTTGTCTGGTGAGAATAAAAGACCAGCTAATGGGAGTCATGGTGGTCCGACGATCTTTGTGTGCAGCCCTGGAAGGTCAGAGGCTGGAGTTATACTCCGTAAAACTGCATTTAATAGCTCGGGCTTTTATTTTCTTCAATCACTGAACTCAACTGGCGTCTATATGGGACGGGTCTTTAATTCCTTTCACACAAAACTCTTGCTCAGCAACGATGAGAAATACTATCAAATAGTTTATTTAAACTTGTATAAAGGCTGTGGAATAACACATCAATTACGAATAGGGATGCTAATTTTGAAAAGAAACTTTAACTGAACCTCATTAACCGATTATTAACCGTTAACCGACAAGATGTGTGCGTCTCATGTAGCGGTGCGCCAGAGTCACCATGACTTTCTTTCCTGTTAATTCCCGCCTGTGTTTTCCCTTCGTCTGTCCAAGAAAGATGCAAATGAGAGTAACCGTAGTACAGCACTTAATTCCTTGACTGATGGATCAGCAACCCACAGTAAGTACAGGGTCTTCCAGAGGTTCATGCATCCCCAGAATAACAATTTAGGATTGAGAAAAACAAGCTAAAGTAACAACAACAAAGGATAAAGGTGGTACTACCGGTTATATCCTCTGAGGTCTCATTACTCTTCAACAATAGACCCTCCAGTGTAAAAACTCATGCATATAAAAGAGCCATATCATTTAAAACTTGACCTGAGCCTGATTCTGAATCCCAATAAGGGATTGTGAATTAGTTGTTGCTGGAGCAGGACGTCGGGGAATAAGACTGGCATGAGACAATGAGGACCAAAAGGCCAAACAGTGAGATTCATTAGACGGCACGCACTTGTTTTCTTAACAAGCAGACAGGAGTTCATAAGAAACACCCACTTTGCCTCCAATCCTAAAGCATTATTCATTAAAGGGACTGTATGGAAGCTCCCAGCTATCTTGGTTATTCAAAAACTATCAATATGAGTCATTTCAGAGATGAGCTGCTTTGCTTTAGTTTCTAGAAAATGTCAGCCTCCCCACACACTGAGTGGCTTCCTCTTGTACCCTTTCCCACTTAGATCTACCATTATCCTGGCATTAGTACATGCGCCTCACTGTGAGCAGTACCCAGGCTTTGTTCAAATACTTTGGGAAAGGAAAATGCACTCACAATATCATCAAAATGGACAAATCAGAAGCGCTATTCATTTGTGTGTACCTCACGTAATCTCAAACAAATTACTGCAGCGCTTTCAAGAGCCTTTGAAAAGTTGCAGAAAGAATTTATGCAGAGATTTGGCACTAAAGAAGGCTGCTATCTCCGCCGCGAGACACAAGCAGCGAGTGTCTTCACAAAGTCAACACGCAGACACACAGTTTCTCATCCCTGGATTTTAAAAATCATTGCAGAAAATGCTCTAATTATTAAAGAGCTCTGGGGAACAAGAGGTCAGCTCTGGTGGATTAGACAGTTTTCAGAGGAGAGGTACTGAAATGCTGCTAAAAAATGCCAAGTCAGAGCATCCTTATGGTTTGAAAAGGTAAAACGTAACGTAGATGGATTGGCATAAAATTAGGAACGGACATTCATGTTCTCCTCAGGATGAATATTCATCCAGCGCCGGGTCAAAGTTTCGATTTGTCCGATACTTTATGACCAAACAGCTGCAAAACTAATGACATTCCCATCAGCCTCAGCTGTACTTTGTGTTTGAGCGCTAATTGGCTTAAAGCTACTACGAGGAACTTTAATTTTATGTTAAATTTTGGCGGTTCCTGTGGACAAAAGTGGTTTCCGAGCACCACAGTCCCTTTAGAAAACCTCTCATTTTACTGCAGCAGGCTCTGACAGTTTGCCCCGCGCAAGAGATGGTACCGATCCAATCCAATATCGGTATCGTGCTCCGATATGACGAAATTTATGTATCGGATATTGGACTGAAGTTACCGATCCATATAAATATGTTATAATGTTGGAGAATGTCCCTCCAGCTAGATTTTATTTAAACTAACTTTATTTTGTAACAAAGCAGATTTGAGAAGCAGTCACACACAGCTGTTAGCTCACCCTGATGGAGCAGCTGATGAGACCGTCTCTGTTGTGGACTTTGAGAACTCTTTCAAACAGCTGGTTTCGGGCCAGCTCGTCTGTCGCCATCTGACCCTCCAGCAGGTCCACGGGCTCCGAAACACCACCCGTGAAATCCACCAGAGCGTCGGCCGTGTTTCCCCCATCCAACCCCTCGTAGCAGCCGTAAACCCTGACAGGAAGAGGAGGAGAGGCGGGTTATCTTTATTATTATTATTTTATTATCTACTAGACAAAGCGAGACATTTGAAGACATGTTGATTTAATCTGTAAAACTGAATTTCTCCACAAAGAATCACACACTTTAAATCTGGTGTTTACCAGAGATGAGCTCATTAGTTTCTTGGAAATAAGTCAAAACCAAAACGAATATTTAGGTAACTAATGGATGAAGAGGAGGCAGCTCTCTCCTTCTCTAAAACTAGATCTGTACATGTGTTGGCAGTGACACTAACTTGGCGTAGGCCTTCTCCACCAGAGCGCTCCAGAACTCGTTGCTGTCGTTGGAGTGGCAGTAGACCAGCTGGTTGTCCACCGTCGGTAGCCGGTCGTCAATCACCACATCCACCCACTCACCGAAGCGCCAGAAGCGGAAGTGGAAAATCCCGGCGTACGACTCTGGCTTCTCCGTATCCCACTCCTGCTCCTTCCAGTCGGGAATGACCTGGAAGAAGAGCAGAGGGCGGGTAAGCCAAACAAAGCAGCGGTCCATGGAACATAAATAATGTCAAGGTGGAGTGGAGCTGCCAGACTGAGACAGCGTACCCTCATGTCTTCTGATGCATTTAGGATTAGGGGACGAATTTATCACCTTGGCTCTCTCGGTCATAAATCCAGCTGTAATAGGACACGGGTGAGAGGTAATAACTGGAGTGTGTGTGGGTGTTTCAGCTGCCTGCGTTTCCTGTGGTCCAGTGAAACCTCTTTAACCCAGCATCCATTTTGTGAATTGTAGTTTTTATTCTGACGAGAGATAAACAACAAACACACCAGAGCTGTCCTCCACCAAAGAAATTCTTAGTAGACTAACACTCATACGATTTTGTTGACTAATTGATTAGTTGATTTAATCGACAGATCTGTAAAAGTGAGTTTCTCCACAAAGAATCACACCACTTTAAATCTGGTGTTTACCAGAGATATGCTCATTAGTTTCTTAAAAATAAGTCATTCAGGATGAAAAAAGCATAAAAAATGACTAATGGACTGAAGAAATCTTAGTCGACTAAGACCAAAACCACCAATTAGTCAACTAATCGACTGAGAGGAGGCAGCGCTAAACAACATATTCACATAAAATCAGCATAAAAAATATGCTCAAATCATAACATGGCAAACTGCAGCCCAACAGGCAACAACAGCTGTCAGTGTGTCAGTGTGCTGACTTGACCATGACTTGCCCCAAACTGCATGTGATTATGTTTTGATTCAAATGTAAAAAAAAAAAAAAGTTCGAAAAATGTCAAAAAAAAATGTCCGCAATAATGTCAAAAACTAATCTGAAAAATGTAAAAAAAAAAATTCGAAAAATGTAAAAAAAAAAAAAAAAAGTCAGACAATTGTAAAAAAAAAAAAGGAAAAAAAAAAGTCTGAAAAATGTAAAGAACAAAAGAAAAAAAAAGAAAGTTTGAATAATGTTGAAAAAAAATTTAAAAATGTCAGAAAAATATCCGAAAATGTCAGAAAATGTCAAAAAAAAATGTAAAAAAAAAGTCCCCAAAAAAGTCTGAAAAAATAAAAAAACAAACGTGAAGAAACATAATGTCGCGAAACCCTCACAGGTACTGCATTTAGCATAACAAATATGCTCAAATCATAACATGGCAAACTGCAGCCCAACAGGCAACAACAGCTGTCAGTGTGTCAGTGTGCTGACTTGACTAATAAAAGTCTGAAAAATGTCCGAAAAATGTAAAAAAATAAATAAATAAATAAAAAAAATTGAATAATGTTGAAAACTAAAATGAAAAATGTCAGGAAAAGTAGAAAAAAAAAAATCCGAAAAAAAAAATTGAATAATGTCAAAAAATAATTGAAAAATGTCCGAAAAATGTAAAAAAAAATAATTAAAAAAAAAAAAAAATCTGAAAAATTTCCAAAAAATGTAAAAAAAAAAAAAAAGAAAAGAAAAAAAAGTCTGAAAAATGTCCAAAAAAAGGTCTGACAGATGTCAAAAAATGTCCCAAAAAAGTCAGAAAAATGTAAAAAAAAGAAATGTCAAGAAAAATATTGTCCAGAAACCCTCACAGGTACTGCATTTAGCTTAAAACAATATGCTGAAATCATAACATGGCAAACTGCAGCCCAACAGGCAACAACAGCTGTCAGTGTGCTGAATTGACTATGACTTGCCCCAAACTGCATGTGATTATCATAAAGTGGGCATGTCTATAAAGGGGAGACTCGTGGGTACCCATAGAACCCATTTACATTCACATATCTTGAGGTCAGAGGTCAAGGGACCCCTTTGAAAACGGCCATGTCAGTTTTTCCTCACCAAAATTTAGCGCAAGTTTGGAGCCAATGGATTCATTATGTTTTCTAGTTTCATATGATACCAGTATCTTCACTCTAGCTTTAAAACTGTGCCCGTTAAAACCTAAAAATTGCAAGTTGCTTTAATGCGTTAAAGAAATGAGTGGCGTTAAAACGAATGTGCGTTAACGTGTTATTATCGTGTGAACTTTGACGGCCCTAGTTGCTCTCGTAGCCAACAGGTAGTGCCCAGTTGGTTTATCAGAGCTTTTTCTTTAAAAGCAGCTGCCTGCTGCTGCTGGAAGTATTTTTCTGCATTATGTCGTGTTGTGATTGCTCTTTAAAATGTATGAAATGCTGTTTCCCTGTGATCCCACTGTGACCCCGTGTCGTATCAGAGCACCCAACCTAGAGAGCGACCTGTGAGAGGGACACCTGTGAAACCTCCACAAGTAGGAATACGGCACGCAATAAAAAACTGTAAATGATGCAGTGAGCGACACCACGTGTGAATTAAGTGACAGTGTTCCAGCGGGTGTCCTTGGAGATGTCAAGGTGCGCGAACCGAACAGCAGTTCCTGTCAAAGCTCTCTACAGGAGGTGACACTCTGCTGATGGAGAGAATCTGGCCTCTCCGGAGGACCGGCAACAGCTCCTTTAAAACGAGGAGGAGGGGGAAGAAAAAAAAAGAAAACAAAGCACTGCACCACAGAAACCTCAGAGTCATTTTGTAATCCTTCGGGAGGCAATCTCTCCTGCACTCCACCCCGCTACTGCTCGCTCCCTGACTCTGCACTGAGAGCGAAGGCTCCATCTATCTCAGCTTTCATCTGGGCCAAGTGTCGCTATGCAGCAACTGAACTCTGGTAGGTAAGTGACCTGACGACTGACCAGAAACAAGCAGAAGGCACCTTGGCTTCCCCGGCTGTCGGTCAATACGCACACCGAGGGGAACAAAGAGGCTTTCCCCTCACCAATATAAAAGGGGCTACCTCATAAAGCAGCTTTGAAGTCCACATTTACATTGCTGCTCCAGGAGAACACTTCACGTCTGGTATTAGAGTCAAAGATCTGTAACCGAGACAAACAAATGTGTGACAAACAGCTCAGTTCCCCGAGGGTAAACCCTGTGCTGGGGTTGCAAATGTCGTTAGATGTTGTTGCCTAGCATCTCTGCTAATCTGTACTTTTGTGTAAGACCCGCCCTCTCCTATCGACGCCACACAGACACACTGCACAGGAGCACAGAGTTACTGGACAGAGAGAGAGAGAAGACGCTTAGTTTCGACATAGCTGCCGATCTCATCCAGCCTCGCAGTTGGTATCGACCTCTCAGCGCGCTGCGGTGTGCCGTCCAAGCATGTCTACAGAGTTGGAGCTCTCCTTCCGGCCGGACACCCAGCTGACGGAGGTGATGCGCCTGCGGGTTCAGTCTCTGCAGCAGCGGGGCCAGAAGAGGCAGGACGGCGAGCGCCTGCTGCTGCCCAACGAGGCCGTGTACCGACTGGACTTCTCCAAACAGTCCCTCGGGTTCTCGCGGTGGACGGTGCGGATGGCCCAGACGGGGCGCCTCACCGTCACGGCCACCTCGCAGCTCTGGACGCCCGACCTCACCCACCTGATGACGCGTCAGCTGCTGGAGCCCGTCGGGGCTTTCTGGAGGGAGCCGGGCGACGCCGGCGACGCGCCCATCCAGTGCTACGAGGCCGACGCGCACGAGTTTGGCGAGAGGATCGCGGAGATGGCTAAGGTAAGGAAGGTGATGTACTTCCTGTTTGCGTTCGCAGACGGCTGCAGCCCCGAGACTGCCGACTGCTCCATCGTCTTCACACTGGATTGTTGAAACTCTTCTTCTGTGCTTGTAGTTGAGGACTTTTAGGTGCATTGTTTTTTGTATGGATGCTGCCTCTGTGACTGAGAAAGCCTTCAATATCACATCATCTGACAACCTGTAAGGACTTCTCCTCCTCCTTCTGCAACATTTACAAAAACAATATAACTTGCTTCTGTTCCTGAAACCTGTTGGTCATAAAAGGTGCTTCTTTATATCTTTGTATCCTATGATGTTAAATACAAATAAACCCAATGAATCAAACAGGTGTATTTGCGTTTTCTTAACCAACGTCTGAACACGGATCGCTCTCTGGACTTGTGTGTTGAGCATAAATGTTATTCACCCTCTCCTCCTCGTTGACAAACAGCCAGCCCTGACGGGTTTGGTGGAAACGAGTCCCATGTGAGATAATGGATAGAGACAAGTGTGTATGTGCTGGAGTATATTCCCCAGTGGACGGAGGGGGAGGAACAGGTTCCTGCTGCCTCATCCGTCTCCGTCTTGCATGGTGACCCTGACAAACAAGAGCGAGGGGAGGCATGTGGATTTCATCTCCCTGCTTTACACACTTGCAACCGGGAGGGATGAAACAGTAACTGTGACTGTGTGAAGGAGAAGCCGCGTGTCAGATGAGGTGTGAGAGAAAAGAAAATAACTGAGATGTCAGGAGGTATTAGACTCGTTTCTCCTTGGTAGAAAGCATGTAACTAACTTGCCACCTGAGCCGTCAAACCAAAGCCGAACGCTGCACATTCTTCAGGAGTCTCAATTACATCGATCTCGCCTCTGCAGCCTTGAATTCATAAATATAAATTATTATTCAGTGTCCTCATTGGTGTGTGTCCTTTTGCTCACTCGTACCTGACGCTATTTGACAGGAGAGTTAAACAAATGGACAAGCTTTTGGGGAAATTAGCCCGCGGGTCATCTTATTATTAAGTGATAATAAACAAATATACTTAACATTTAAACATATACTGCGTTGAGTGATTAGAAGGATCTAAGAAATGCAAAATCAGAAGTTACAACAGCTCCAGAGCTAAATGAAAGGCACTTTTTACAGGTTATTAACATGTACAAAAGCAACACAAAATAACAATGTTTTGAAGTACCAGCACTCTGGTATAAGGTCTCACTGGGGACCAGAACCGGCTCCTGTGAGAGTTGGACTGTTACTTGTTTTGCTTTCATAGGAAGTAAAGCTGGTGGCCAACAACAGAGAGAACAGATGAACAATCACTGCACAAAGGCTGCTTTAACAAACAGACTTCCACTATTGTTTAGATCTAACAAACTGGCTTCAGATAGGAGGTCTAACTTCATCAGATCAGTCGTCCAAATTTCAAATTAAAATCCAAAAGCGTACAGAAGGGGTCTCGAGCTACAGTACAGGCCCGGGGGTCGGATCAGACAATTAGATAAGGCCCCCCCAAACATTTTCTTCCCGTTTGGATTCCTCCATATTCTTTTTAATTTAGAATAAACATTTCATTTTCTTTAACAAGGCTGCAATTAGGGATGTCACAAGAACCAATACTTCGGTACCAAGTTGAGACTAACGTCGTCCCGGGGACGATAGAAAATGTGTTTGTGTCAAAAGCCAGACTTCAACCCAAAGTTCCTGGGACTTTACTTCCTTTTGAGGAACTAAAAGGTTCCTTCAGCCCACTGTTGTCTATATCGAATCTAAATCTAAAGATTTAATTCCTGGGGAAAGTTCTTGCAGTCAAAAAGGGGCTAAAATGTCTTTCTAAAGACAAAAGAGAGGTTGAACTGGAGGACAGACAGTTTTAAGTGTCCATAGTCTTCATTATCTATATCTCTATGTCTATAAATTTGTCATGCTGATTGTCTATGCTGCAATTTATATTGGTCTATTCTGTCTGACCAGGGAGAGGGATCCCTCCTCCGTTGCTCTTCCTGAGGTTTCTTCCATTTTTTTCACCGTTAAAGGTTTTTTGAGGAGTTTTTCTTATCTGAATCGAGGGTCAAAAGACAGAGAGTATCGCTGTACAGATTGTAAAGCCCCTTTGAGGCAAATCTGCAATATTGGGATATATATAAATAAAACTGGCTTGACTTGACAGTCTCAAGCGGCATTACTCTCAGCAAGAAAGCCAAGGAGAGCATCCTCCGTCCAAAAAAACTAAAAGAAAATCCTCAACCAAAAACTGCAGATGTAAAAAAGAGGGAATTAAGCAGTAAACACGCTGCTCATTGGTATGGAGTCGGACGCTGTGTTTGCACGATGAAACAGAGCTAGACAAACAGAGAGTAAACAGAGGGGAAGATACTGTGTAAGCATGCCCATATGTACTCACTCTCTCTGAGCACACTGTCACAATGCAGCGTCTCGCTACAACAGGCCGAGGCATCTTGTTTCAAATCCCATTAAACCTCCGTAATCACTTTGTTTCCTCCGTCAAGATGGATGCCAAAGATCATTTCAGAATAATCCTCCTGACACCCGAAACCCCAGAGCTCACTACGCTTCAAATCATATACTGTAGTTTCTTTCTTTTCTTTTTTGACAGAAGCTTGCAATAGTGGATTTGTGGTGCCAATCTTCATGGAAAACTTTACATATTTATTCTAATCAGTGTGCAAAAGGTTTCAAACTGCATTTACATCACAAGACACTGAATCTCTGAAACAGAAGCCAGATAAATAAAGTTATTTAGGGTAGATTCAAGGATCTCTAATGCACCTTTCTCTATAGTTTGCAGAGATAATGAGCGCTCCCAATTAATAAAGGAGGAGGAAGAACATGTAAGGAGATGCAACAGTGCTTCATTGAGAGCTTTCCTCAACAAACCAAACCAGCAGTGAGATCAAAAATGATGTTTAAGTGTTGGTAGGTGCATTTTGAAACTGACAGATCCAAACAAGCTGTTTCCAGTCTTTATGCTAAGCTAAGCTAACTGGCTGTAGCTTCACAGTAAATGTACATCCTGCTAAAACTAGCTACTTAAAACATCAAGTAAAATATGCTTTAGGTAGCTCAAGGACCGCTGAGGCAGAGCCACTATATTTGTCCCCATCATGAAAAAAATTTGAATTAAAAATGCTAAAATGTGTCAGCAAATATACTTGAGTCTATGTGTGGGAAACACTGCTTATGTTTCTTATCGCTTTAACGATTACATTTAATTACATTCAATTTATGTTTCACAAAACAACTATTTTTATTGGATTATGTAAATACTGAAACATTCTTCTCATTGAGTAGGAAGTTGTACAGCAGCTGAAAAGGCTTTTGAAGGAGTTATTTATCTTTTTCATCTGAAAGACGGTTGTATTAAAAGTTGTTTCATAAATTTGTATGATTAACTTTGTGCTCATTCAAAGGCAGAATAATGAAATGCTGAATGACTTTAAAACAGCTCGGTTATATTTTTTATAATCTTTGTTTCTCTGGCACAAAAGGGGAATAAATAACAACAAAAACATTGTTATTTTAAACATCAGTATCAGCCCAGAATTTCACAATCAGTGGATCTCTATATAAAACTTTTAAAGATAAAACTAACACGTAAAAATGCCAGCCGGTATGTAAAGAAGTGCTTGAATGGGTTTTATCTATCCACGTATTTGTCTGTCAATCTCTCCGTCTATTCATTCATCCTCTATTCATTCATCCGTCTACATTGTCCTCTCTCCTCAGAGTCTGCCCCTTTTGCCAGTATTGAAAACGTCGTAGCCACTCCCCCGCTGGTTAGAGATACTAATAAAAAAACACATTCACTACCGACAGAAGCCAGAACATCCATCTAGCCTTCCAGCCGGTCCGGGGAGACTCCACCAATCAGGCTTCTACTGACTGATGGAGTCTGCGGAGACCGAGGAGGCGTGTTGCTCTAATGAGTCCTCTGGTGTTTACTTCTTATCATAATGGTTCCTAATGGACACTTAAACTCTAAATATGGAATAATTACAATTGAGTGCATAGAAAGTTCCTTTTTCAAAATGCATTATTTGTACTTTTGTGCAGGACACAATCTATTTTCTAATATCTCTCCTTTAGAAATAGTCCTGATTGCAAATGTGTTGAATCTTTTCAAATACTTTCTTTGAAAAGTTAGATTTTTTTCAAATAGCTCAATCAAAAAATCTAAAACGTATCGTGACAGACTTTGTGATATCAGCAAATATCATATTGTTGTCCAAAGAATCGGTATATTATCATATCATGATGAGAAAGCCTTGCAAGCGGTTTCCCGTTGCCAGTCTTAATGCTAAGCTAGGCTTAATTAACACACAGACGTGAGATTGATATCGTTTTACTCGCCTCACTCTCGGAAAGAAAGCAAATAAGAGTATTTCCCAAAATGTTGAAGTATTTCTAGTACTTTGTTTTGTGGAGTTTACTGCAACAGATGATGTGAGGAAACCCAAAGACACACCCGTATGAGATTCACTAAACATTTCTGGTCTGGTGCTGAAAAGTAAAGACAAGGCAAAGAAAGAAGAAGAAATAGACAACACACTTATACACATAGAAAAAAAAAAAAACCACACTTACTTTTTGCCACAGAGACTCTCTGGAAGCCAGACTGGAGCACGCCGCTACAAACCAGCAGTTACCCAGCTGTCCCTGATGTAAATCGTGTGCGCTGATGCCGTCCACAAACAGGTGAGGGTCCTCACACAGCTCCTACACTCCCAAAGACACACACAGAATAGTTAATAGTGTGTGGCAACACTGACAAGTTATGCATTTTAAAGTCAAGCTGAGCCATTAAAGCCCCCCCTCCAGTGTATTTCTATGATATTTCATATTTATTTGAGTCATTTCCTGAATAAGTTAATCAATTTTATTTGGGAAATAACTTAATTTTGTGCTCAAAGTAAAAAAAAAAAAGCTAGTTGTTAAAATGTGAATATAACGTATGACTATAGTAGAAGCTGCAGGTCAAAGGTCATCCTCCAAGCTGCAGGCGCACTCATGCTCGTTTACGTCTGATCTGACTGTAAGTTTGTCTTTCTAGTTAGTTAGCTAGTAAGCTGTAGTTAGTTAGCCCAACTTGTTGCATTAGCTAACTGAGGGGTTTCATTTTATTGTTGTGAGTTTTGAGAGTTTCCTCCACCTTAGTTTAGTGTGTTTATTTTCACAATGACTTTTGTTTGTGCGATGAACGGGTGAACACGAGTTAACACATCATACTGACTGTCTCTCTCACTTGCTCTCTTCTTCACCGTCTCCTCCTGCTGGAGATAAATTAACGGAAAGCAGCCGATACCGGAGGTGTGTGGGCCTCTAACAGGTCCGAACGACAGGGGGCACAACTTTCAGCTCAAGAGGAAACAAGAGAAAAGTCCCGTTAGAGAAATAAACGAATCACAGTGCAGCCCGGCGTGCTGTCGATGCTGGGAGCTGAGGCGAGAGCGGCCGGTGTTAGCACCTCTAAAACGTCGCAAAACTGCATTTCAAATGGCGGACCTCTGCGACATGTCTATCCGTCCTCCGGTGCGCTGTGGCCGGCGTGCGGCGGTGCGGCGGTGCGGCTCCACGGTGCAGCAGCAGCCAGACGGCCGCCTCGCCAGGAGGAGACGGTGAAGAAGAGCGCGAGTGAGAGAGAGTCGGTGTGTTGAGCTAATTCTTGTCTCACTTGTGGTCTGATAAACAGTAAATTCATCTAAACTGGGTTGTAAAGCGATGAAATCTGGTTGCCACAGCAATTAAATTGCACTATTAACCACACCCCCATTCTCTGTTGAGAAAGAACGTTAACCAAAAAACGGGAAGTAAAACTGGCTGGAGGTGGACTTTAAGCTTTCTATGATACCCAAGAATAGAATTGAAGGTGCTCATACTAATATTGAGCCAAGATAATCATTTTAGGGGGAAAATGTAAAATATAAATATAAAATATAAATGCATTCTTTGCAGAGTAAAAAGCTTCGGTGTGTACGGTCCACAGTGCAGACATAGAGGAGCTTAAATGGGTTATTGAGGCAATTTTGTGAATCAGAAAAAGACCATCTGTCCTGATGCACCCACGTATCGTATTCATGATCTTCTGCCTGAGTGTGGGAGGACTGCATGCATTTACCAAATCACATTTCCTGTGGCTGCAGCGTCGAGGTCCATTTTCTGCCACAATATGTACAGACGGACCTCGAGGACGGCGAACAACATGGTGCTCAATGAGCTGCTCTCTCTGTGCTGGACTCACACACACCTATACACATCCACACAAACCCACACAGACGTCCTGTGGTTCCTGTGATAATGTGTGGGATGAATACTACAGGCTGTGGGCCGACACTAGCCGTTTACAGGGAGACACGCTGTCCTCTACTCTTTTGTCTACACACACAATAGCTACACTTCAGCTTAAATGTCACAAGTGAGGGGAGATTCGCCGAAAAGTGAGGATTATTTTCACCGCCTTAAAATGAACTAAATATCCCAAAATATACAGTATAAAACCATATAAAGTACATTAAAGTTGTGCTGAATTTTTTTCTATTAAAAAATTATGTACAGTACATCCTTGGTTTTTGTTTTGTACTTCACATACCTTGAGGTCAGAGGTCAAGGGACACCTTTGAAAAAGGCCCTACCAGTTTGTCCTCGCTAAAATTTAGCTCAAATTTGGAGCGTTATTTAGCCTCCTTCCTGACATGCTACCATGACATGGTTGGTACCAATGGATTCCTTCCGTTTCCTAGTTTCATCTCTTTTTGTCTTCACTCTAGCCCTAAAACTGAACCTCCTAGAGCCTCTGAAAGACAGTGAAGTCAGTCGGGATCGGTTAAATAAAAAACACATATCCATCATTTCAGTGACAGGCCAATATCTGAGTTTTAATATAAAAGGTTAACACCAGCCCAGTATAAAATATAGAACGACTTAATTTTTTACTACAGCCTGCAGATCTGAGCTGGCAGTGTCTGGGTGTGAACAGTCTGTCTGTTTCCTGCTCTCTGCTTTATGGGAGCGGCGGGTCGATGGCCACCTCGGCCATTACTCAACAGGCAGCGGAAAGCACAGCACCACTTAACAGCTCTTTATCTTTACACACTTGCAGCACTCAACTAGGGTTAGAAAAGTAAAAGAGGGGACAAAGAGGGAGAGAGATGGAAGCACATGAGTGTTTACTCATGTAATTTACACACAGCGGACATCCGCACTGGGACCCCGTCAACAACTGCCGTTTTATTAAAAACTGATTAGAGAGGTTATGTGTCATCTCCACCTAGAGAGAATCTGATATACCAGAAAATTCTCTGCCACTTGGCAAACATTTATATTAGGGCTGCTTGATTATCGCAACAATCATAATCACGATTATTTTGGTCAATATTGAGATTATTCAACAAGATTGACTTTGGTAACATCATGCATTTAGAAACTACATTTTAAAAGTTAAATGCATCAATCTGGTGCACTTTGAGAGCAAAATTAAGAGGCTAGGTCTATGAAGAACTGTGATCTAGTTAACAATTTAATCATAAACACATTCGTTGTATAAATATTAGGGATGCCAATCAATTGAAATATTTAATCGCGATTAAAGCGGCAGTAGGCAGAATGTTTTTGGCAAGTGCTCTGAGAGATAACTAGACTTCTGCTCCTCCTCATGGCTCTGTTTTCAGGCTTTAAAAAAAATCTAGCCCGTGACGGGAGACTTTGACCAATCACAGGTCATTTCAGAGAGAGAGAGCGTTCCTATTGGCTGTGCTCCGGCTGGTGGGCAGTGCTTGGTATTTCCTCAACTTGATCTCAACATGGCTGCTGGGTCACAAACTTTCTCATTTAACAGCTAAACAGTAACTACAACATGTTTCTGAGAACATTTGAGGAGAGAAATAGGCATTACAGTAACAGAATATTGATTCATATTTGATCAGCGCTGCCTAGTTTGACCGTTTGATCGGAGTTTGCGAGTGATTGACAGCTGCTGAGAGACGGCAGTATGAGTTGGTTGGTACCAATAGATTCCTTAGGTTTTCTAGTTTCATATGATGCCAGTATATTTACTCTCGCGCTTAAACCTCCGAAAGATCGATCGCGTAAATGCGTTAAAGAAATTAGTGGCGTTAAAACAAATTTGCGTCAACGCGTTAACCCTACTTCGTAATTAAAATTGGATTAATTGCAGAGCCCAAATTTACATCCTTTGTTGACAACTGTACGGGGGTGAATTTTTATATAACTCACCTGTTTAAATTACATCAATCCTGCTTTCACCATAAACAGCAGTAATGGTACCAGCCTTGGAAAGTCATGTGTATGTGTATAAATGCCGATCACAGCATATACACACAAAAGCACACACTCACAGCGAGAGGACACAACCAAGGTCAGTAATTTGCTGACTCTGCAAAGCTGATTGCTGCAAAAGCAAACTTCTAATCAGAAGCAGAGGCCACTGCAGTGCTCCCCGGAGGCCTCCGGTCTCCACCAGCAGCCTCTCTCACCTTACAGAGACCAGCGCAGAAGCACTTCCTGTCCTGAAACCCGTGTCTCTACGAGTACGTGAAGCAATGTTTGGATCGCTGTCCGACCAGTGCCAGAGTTAAGATCTCTAATCACATTTTTCCCCCCGTCCGCAACGGCATTGATTGTTGGAGTCTGAGCAGCGGCGAGGCTCCCTGTGGTGGCCGGTCGTCCAGGGACCGGCTCAGGTGGAAGAGTAATAGAGTATCGATCCCCGCCCCGGCCCTGCAGACACTGAAGTAATGTGAATATTGTGGCTGAGCACAGCCTAATCATTTACCCTGCTACTGAGAACCTTTCAACCAGCTTCATAGCCCTCTTCAGCACCATCCATCAGCCTGTGAGAGGAACCATCAGCCACGCATGCAAACACACAACCAGCAGCAAGAATACAAAGAGTGGAATCCAGCAGGACGAATTCAAAAGATCCTTCTAGGGTGTAAACACACACACAGTTTTTCCTCATCAAAATGCATTGTGTGCATCCACTTTATTTATTAGTAAAGATGAGCACACCTGATTGTTGGTAAGAGTCCCGCACTGCACAGTAGAACCAAAGAACGCATATTGCCAAGAAGTGAAAGTCAATTTTCAAGTTCAATTGCAACATCAGCGCCCAGCAGCAGAGCTACGCTTCCGCCATTTTGGACTGAAAGCGACTACGGGACGTTTTAAAAAGTGCCGTACAAAAGTAAAACAAAATTATTTCTATTCTATTGTCATATTCTACTGAAATGGCCTGTGTTGAACAATAAAATATTATAAATATAATAACCGTTTTTAGTCCAAAATGATGGCAGCGGCTGTCGAAAAAACACCAGAGTTTCATCTCTTTGCTTCTATACTCTTTGGGGAAACTACAGTAAGTACAAAAGGTAGCTCAAAGGTGAACCAGGACGTTGGTCTGTAAACAGTGATGGATGTTTATATTGGACCGCTTAGGTAAAAAATCAAAACTTGTAAAAATTTTACAAGTTTTAAGGAAGCACTGATCCAACTTTTTTTATGTCCTGATACTAATACAAATACCTAAACACAGGCTGTTTACTGATACAGAGCAGCGGTCTGATACCAGCGCTCTCCTTTCCCCAGATTTAAAATCCAAACACCTAATTGTGTTGAACTCAAGGGAGGATTTGTAATTAAGGTAACACGAGGACAGGGATTGCTTAGGGACTGAAAACAGAGTCAACGGCCAACTGTGACTGAATTTAACTGTTTATACTGACTAAAACGTCTGCCCGAAATAACCTGATTTTCCTTTGTCTCTCAGTGTATACCGTCGTATCGCCCCACCCAAGCCTGGTCCAGACATGAATAAACAGAAATCAGTGGGGGAGACGCAGCGAGAGGAGGAGGAGGAGGAGGAGGAGGAGGAGAAGGGCAGCAGGAGGAAGACAGACAGGCTGAGAGACAATGTGAGACAGACAGAGAGGAGGAACATTTTATTAGAGCCTGCTCTTTATGCTGGCATGCTCTGCCACCGAGACTTCACTGCAGCCATAAATATCGCCGAGATGCATCTGAGCCTGTTAAGCCTGTGAACCTTCACCCTGCCACTCATAACACAACCGCTCTGATCGGCACGTTCACATTGGGAGGAAAGTTGGTGGCGGATGAATATGAAAAAACAGGGGGGAAAATGTCTGGGTTTCATTAAATCAACTACAAGAACACTTCAAGAACACGGAGGTAGAACAACTTTATAAATTAACTTCACATAAATTAACGAAATAAAGAGGACCAGTCTACACATTGCTTAGTAATTACAAATTGAGCTGGAATCTCAGGTTTATTAGCAGCCATCCCGAGAGCTCCGCCTCGTAAAGTGCTTAACAACACCTAGGGTGCTGCTGTGTTGAAACTAAACAAGAATGACGTAATAAACAACGCTATGTGCAGCGCACCGATAGAAAATGTTCCATTTTCAAATGGGTCCCTTGACCTCTGACCTCAATATATGTGAATGAAAACTCTGAGATGAACGGAGTGAAAACTGGATCTTATAACATAAAAAAGATGTTGACAAACTGCAGAATTTTCCAGTTGAAAAAAGGTTAAAAAAAAAAAAGCGCAATATATATTATCACAATATATTATCACAAACGCAATAAAAAAAAATTCAAAAATGGAAAAGAGTTGCGTGGCTGGTGAAGTTTTGGATAGTTTTTGTGAACATTTTGTCATCTCTTCCTCCCACATCAAGTCAAAATGGTGAGCCGGTTTTAAATCATTTAGCAGCTGCTTAATAAATTGGTATAAAAGGGTCCAGTGGTTACGGTTCTCCATTAATAAATCATAAAGTGTTCCAGATATGTCTCATATGAGTTAGTATATCAGTGTATCTGCATGAATTCAGACCAAAGTGAACAGACTATAGGTTTCAAAATGCCTTGAGCTTTGTTCTCTATTTCAGGATTAATCATGCCAGATGAGAAGAAGGTGAACAGAAAACATCACTGCCATGTTTTTACTGGAGGAGACCGAAGACTCGGAAGTTGTATGAGCTAAAAATGTAAAGTCTCTCACGGAGCTGAGATCCATGGAGATGATTTACCAGTTTGGGTTTTTTTAAAGCGACCACTCGCTGCTACATATCACACTGCTGCTGACAGGCTTTTAAAGAGGAGAACATTTTTTAGAGTCTTTTGAAGCCGACACTGAAATTTATGTCTACATTTGGATATTTATAGAAATGTACACCACAACACTTACGCAGAGTTAAAACATAATATTTGTCGCTATTCCATCCACATTGAATTATACAGCTCTAAATATTAAGAATCCCATTAACCACTACATCATTTAAGTCCTTCAGGACGGTCTGTTCCCACCAGTCCTCTTCATCAATCTACAACTACGACCTGATGTATACAGTAACATATTCAAGCAGACCAGGGGAATGTTTCATCAACTTTTCAACACGTTTATCAAATCAAACATAATTTCTTGCAACCCGTGCATGAGCGTGTGAGAGGCCTGTAGGACTCGCAAATGTATCTGCAATAAGCGCAGTACAATAACTTGTGAGACATGTTGCTGCTACTGTTTACGGTCTTCCAATCGCTTATGTCAAACAGGCCCCAGTATCCCTAAAGATTGCCTACATATTGGACAATTCTGCAGCATGAACGTTCAGTGCCAATTAATTTTGCACGATATACCGATACTAGAAAGGTATCGCGATAAACCTGCCGTTAAAAACGGTACAATACCCTGTTCTAATAGTAGTTAAAGGGAGATTTGTCAAGTATTTAATACTCTTATCAACATGGGAGTGGACAAATATGCAGCTTTATGTAAATGTATGTATATATTTATTATTGTAAATCAATTAACAACACAAAACAATGATAAATATTGTCCAGAAACCCTCACAGGTACTGCATTTAGCATAAAAAATAGACTCAAATCATAACAAGGCAAACTCAAGACTTGACTATGACTTGCCCCAAACTGCATGTGATTATCATAAAGTGGGCATGTCTGTAAAGGGGAGACTCGTGGGTACCCATAGAACCCATTTTCATTCACATATCTTGAGGTCAGAGGTCAAGGGACCCCTTTGAAAATGGCCATGACAGTGTTTTTTCCGCGCCAAAATTTTGTGCAAGTTTGGAGCATTATTTAGCCTCCTTCACAACAAGTTAGTATGACCTGGTTGGTACCAATGGATTCCTTAGGTTATCTAGTTTCATATGATAACAGCACCTTCACTCTAGAAATTAGTGGCATTAAAATGAATTTATGTTAACGCGTTATTATAGCTTTGACAGCCCTAATTTAAAATATTGAATTCTAATCTGGTGCTGAATTTAAAGAGGCTTACATAGGAATATAATAAAGCTATTATGCACACTTCAATATCTGTTCATTTATCACAAGTCATATGGTCATCGCAATATTGAACAATATTATTGCACATAGCAGATTTTCCTCATATCGTGCAGGCCTAATAAGAATGTGATTCTGATGACTACAGCAAGTTTCATTTTGTTGTTTTTGTAATTCACTAAAGATTAGTAGTAGGATTCAATATGTGTGCTTCAATAAAAAGCTTTAAAAAATGAGCGTGTTTCGGGCTCCTAACCTCCTGACATAAACCACAGTCACCGAAGACACAAATCGTGTCCTGACGCAAATGAAAAGGAGGCTCCTCCTGCTTTTTTTTCCTCCTCTTGACTTCTTCCAGTTTTCAGTCTGCATGAGTGACATCAGCACAGACCAAAACATATAATCTGTGTGACCCAGTTTCCATGGCAATGCACGCTGGCTGTTGCTGCAGCGGCACACAGGCAGAAGGAGGTTACTCCATCCAGAGCCACAGCCTGCTGTGTGAGGAGGATAACAGTGGCAGGGGAGTCAGCTCACGAAATCCTGAGGCCCTGATATCATCTGACTGCCACTGAAACATACATACAGCACCGGCTTACACAGCAAGACTCAAGAGTGGAGCCACGACTGATGACTACTGGCATACTGGTATTGGGTCAATTATTTAGTCATAGGTAGTTGTAATTTTTTATTTTCCTGACCAACAAGATTAGTGCGTTGCATGTAGCGGTGCTGTGGTTGTAGAGCATAACAAGCTGCTCAGCTGCAACGATAACCCGATGCACACACAGGTTAAATCCTTAATTTACTGCCAGCTGCAGCGGATGAGCACAAAACAGACAACCGAGTCCCCAGTTCACCCGTCCAGGACAGTAAGCAGCCACGATGCTGCGTTCATTGTTGTGAACACATGCAGCTGGAGCTGTTTGGTAACTACCAAAAAACAGTTCCAATGACAGTTTAGCTAAAGGTGGGCATATACTGTACAATTTTAGTTGTGTACTTCCTACTCCTACTGTACGAATAGATTGTTTGCGATGTAAAGCCAAACGTTGACGTTCCGATCGTCAGCCACGACCTGAGAGCTCACACTGTACGTGTAAAATAAAAAATAAAAACACGGATGTTGGCAGTGGTCAATGAAGATTGGTTTGAAAGCTCCGAAGCAAGTTTGTTTGCTAGCAGAGGTCTGTACGGGTCACAATGCTAACAAGGCAGAAACGTGCTGCCTTCATCATCTGTGCCATCCTGTCTGCTGAAACGTCTAAAAAAAAGAGCCGCCGGCGTAACGTTATATGCTAGCAAGACGTGGACAGTATGTCTTGTCCATTTTGCAGAGAGAACTGGAGGTAAGCTAGCTACGTTTTACTAGCTATATCTATTGTACATTGTTATCTTGATAGCTACGCTGTGATTACTGTAAAAAGAGGAGAAAAAGGCGCAAAATTCGGGCCAGAAACGGGCTAAAATCGTACAGCCCAGCTTAAGTAGCTAAAAATGCAAATTAGTGGCGACCTCGAATAGTCGACTATTCAACGATTAGATCTGAGGAGCCTGATTCAAATGTCCATCTCACCGTTGAATAGTTGCAGTGGCGGAAAACTGTGGTTATGAAACAAAGGATCGTTCCATTCAGGCTATATGAGGGTGCAGAATGTCTGATTTTAAATAGAATTGATTGGTTTCTCCCAATAAATCAAGATATTTATAGCCTATTTATCTTTAAATATGAGCCTATTAATAAAACTGTTAATAAATATTTGAAAATAACTAATGTGCTTTTAATCAATCTCCTTAATGTGTGTGAATAAATCACCATATTTGCGGGACCATCAGAGCAGGTCATTGCCTCAGAAAGGCTAAATAACAACAACATAAGGCTACTGTTTCAAAATCAAAGAATACATTTATACACTTATAACAACTCTCCCTCTATATATACAGTATACAGTATATTTATATATATATTTATATATATTGGAGCTTTTGGGGCCTGATGATGGTCAGACAGATCTATCAAACCATAAATATCTATCAGATTTGAATCAGCTGAAACTCTTTTACTGCACAAACCAACTTACCCGAGGTCTCTTCCAGACCACACGTCCGATCCTGTTGCCCTGGTAGAAGAGAGAGTCGTCGATGGCGGGGAAGCGGGGGTCCTCAAAGAGCAGGCCGCTCTGCAAGCTCTGCCTCTTCAGGGTGGAGTACTGCTGCCCCTCGAAGGCCTTCACTGAAGTGAACATACTGCAGGCCTGAAGGACAACGAGGAGCGACACCAGTCAGACCAGGCTCGTATATCACATATCACACACACAGATACGCATCATCACAACTTCACTCACACATTTTTATGTCATCACAGGAAACTGGTAGTAAGTAACTTCCCCCTCGCGTCTTTGAGACCAATTTCCCTCCGCACACCTCCGCTCTTCCCCTCGCTCACACTCACAGCTGACTGACAGCAGAATCCAGCCCACTTTAATACCGTAACAGTGAAAGCTCTTGGTGGAAATAGGAAGTCGATGTGCGGCGCTGCCTTGAGCACAGCCTGGATTCACTGGGTCAAAATGATTAATCTGTCAATTCACTGATACCCTCCGGGGCCTAATTATCACTGCTATGCAGTAAAGGAGCCATGTACACATTGATCAGCTCAGTACTGGCAGGGCAAACAGAGGCAAACTACCATGGAGCTATTGAAGGGATAATCAATAAGGAGACACTGATTAATCAGAAACTTTTCTACCTTTTATTAGGGATGGGACGATTCACCTATCTCCTGATTCAATACTATCACGATACTACGAGTATTGCGATACGATATTATGATTTATCGCGATTTTTCTTAACTTTTTTAACACTAGACACAATGACAGTTTTCCTAAAATTCGATTTGAAAAGATTGCAATATATCGCCTAACTTACAGTATCCCAATATATCACAATATATTGAATTGTAACCCCTGTATCAGGATACGTATCGCCAAATTCTTCCATTAGATACACAGACCTACAAGAAATGTACTCATCAAGATGACTTATTACTTTGGTTTTCCTGGCTGTTGGACTAAAGACATTATTTTGAGCTCTGATAACTCATGACAGGGAATTTTACTCTTAATTTATGAACATTTACAGACCTCCATGGCTAATTAATCACTTAGAAAAAAACAATTGATCATAAATAAAATGCTCATTAGCTGCACCCTTAGAGAGAGCTAACTCTGCTTTCACACTGTGAGCACCATAATCAACAAGTCCCGGACAGTCGATGTGTTTTTCAGATGAGAAGAAATTATTCATGGCTGAACTTCTCGTGGTCATCAATTTGCATACTTCCTCATCTACCCGTGTCATTTCATTTCATAATCAATACTTCAAGCCAGCTAGAACTATTGACTATGGACAAGAGATTTATTACAGGCATTCAAAGCCTCTCAGCTCATTGAACGATGTTTCAAGCGAGGTTGCACTTGTTACTGGCTGACTAAATACACACTTTATGTTTCCTGGCGTGGATAATATTATGTGATTATATTTTGGGATGATGGAAAATGAGTTGTGAAATATGTGACCTCTTGAGATAAAGCAGTGTCTACTTGCTTCCTCTCATCGCAAGCGTCAGAAGTCTAAAAGTTTCAACTTCAACTTTATTACCAAATCACCAAATTAAATACCACATAGAAAGCAATTTCATACCCGTCATACGGTCATACATTCTTCCTCGCTCCTATAACATAACTTGCAGATGTGAAAGTGTTTGCTGCAGGTACAAAAACACTTAAAAAACAACATTATTAGCTACGGTAGGCAAGAGAACGTATATGGCCAACTAAAGACACTGCTTTTTAAGACTTTTCAAGACCTGTAGATATCCTTTATTATCCTGAAGGAAATATGGAATCAATCTCCTAACTTCTTATATTGTCTTATTTAACACATTTTCCAGAAATGAAGAGGTAAAACTATCTGATATTTCACACAAAAGACAAAGATTGGATATAATTTGTGTTTTTTTTGTTTTCAATGTATCCCATCATGCATCTTGTGAACCCCTCAGATTTATCCTGTGAACCACTGGGGAACATTTTTGCAGTTTAGCTTGAAGAATGTTCGATTATCAAAAAAATTGCCATCAGAGTTTTAGTGATTCCATCGGGGTATCCCTTCAATATCTCTGGTTGTTGTACTATAACCTTGTGGATAATATTGTTGGGAAGCACCAATCTACCTTTTTCTTCCCTAATATGATTCTGTAATATGTTTTCTGAAAGGTGTAACATCAGTACTTGTTTTCTGAGCTTTTATAAAAATGTAATAAAATAAATTTCATCCATGTAAAAAGAACACAAAGCATCTACTTTTAGGAGTAAAACTACTAGAACTAGAAATATATGGAGTAAATCTTTGGTGACATTTCAAGCACACACAGGTAGTGATTCAGTATCATCTGTAGCTTAACTCATCAACATTAGCTCACGGGGAACTTGATGCCACAATAACCTGTTTAAAGAGCTTTAACAGGATTCCTCTTAAGACCTTATTTTAACCCAACAGTGTCCAGCTCTGACATTAACATGAACCTACTTTAACACTTGGGTATCTGGGTTGACTACGAAAGTCTCAGGACTTAATGGTAATATAAATCTTTCTTGATGAGATTTTCCTAATTTGAATGTATAATTTGAGTGGTGGAGATGAGGATGTGGACTCTGGAGGCCTTTACCTTTGTAAATCTTAAGGAGTGGTGGAGGTCATGGGCCTGACATACCACATCTACATGCAGATCAATACAGGCCTGCTGTCCTCAAGGTTAATTAGCTCATCGCTCATGTCAATAGATAAATGACAAGAAACTGAAGTACGTAAATGCCAAAGATATGTATATATTGTGACCATGAACAGGTTATTTTACAGCTGAAATATGAACTTGTTGGAGCTCCCTGATGGACTAGTGAAAAACAATGCATCTATGATAAGTTCTAAATTTAAAAGCTAACATAATCTAAATGCAGAAGACACCACAGAATAATCCAACACTGCTTGAGGCACTTGAGTCTGGGTAGGACTCAGCTTCAAAGTGACGCTGTGCTCCAGCAGCGAGGCAGGGGAGATGATGTTCAGATGATGTTCAGATGATGTTCACATGATGTTCAGATGATGTTCAGAGGATGTTCAGATGATGTAGGAGGGATCGTTCCTCTACAACTCTCGCTAAGCTCTCAGACGAGATGTTCCTCTGATGCTGTTTGTCAGCCATCTTAAGAAGAATGGCACACAGATGAATCAGTGCAGAGGCATCCCATTTACACACTGGTATTAAAGCATGCTATCTTTATCTAGATAAGGAAAAATGCATGTTGATCCCGCTGCCCCAGAACGCATTGAATGCATGCAATCAGATCTCAGCCGGGTGTAAAGGACATCTGTGACCTCTCTCTTAAAAGGAGTAATCCTCCGATTTAGCATCACACTTCTATTGTTGGTCTCATGATGGACAGCTAAAGAAAGTATTAAAATAGATGCAGCAGAGCCAGAGATATCATCTTATATATTCCACACATTCTTCTTCCTTGTCAAAGCCTGGCTCCTACATTACCCACAATGCAACTCGACTGCCGACAGTTTGATTAGAGATGCGGGTGTGTTATGCTAGTAGTGGCTCGAGCTGTTCCTTTGTGTGTGTGTCTGCTCGTCTTTCACGCTCTAGACTGACAAATATGTGGAATAGATTTAATTAAGTAATTAGTAGTAAGAAGTAAGTAGTAGTAAGTAATTTAAAAAACACAATCACTGCTTTGCGGCACTTCCGCCTCCTGTCTGAACCCGGCTCAGCGGATCAAGGGCAGGCAGTGAAATTTGGGCACAACAATATGAGAGTCGATTGACCGCTTGGGCAAAAATTAAAAAATACTTTTCTAGTTCCAGCCACTCAAAGGAAATATTTGCTTGTTTTCGTATCGTCTCCTGTGATAGTAAACTAAATATATTTGGGTTTTGAACTGAAGAATATGTCAACTTGGGATTTGGGAACTTGTGCTGGCTATTTTTCACTATTTTCTGACATTTTATAGACCAAACAATTCATCAATTCATTAAGAAAGTAATTTGCAGATTAATCGATAATGATAATACTCATTAGTTATACTCATATACACTATCTAAATTCAACTTTTACAGAGAAAGAGCTCTGATCTAATGAATTAGCAAATAGTTATGGAGCCAAATGAAGTAATACAGCACTTAACAATATAAAACTGAAGAAAAAACATGTACATTTAGTGCATGTTACCCATGATATTACTGTACAATCTAAAATTCATCATTCATGCCAAACGACACACTGCAGTACAGCGAAGTAATAAAACCAAATCCAGATGAAGTCTCTTAATACCACATTACTATCAAATGAAGGAGTTTTTAATTGGGCTGAGCTGACCTGTTCACCTCCCAGCGGTGCTCAACGACATCTAATATCTGGGGAAAATGGAGTGAGCAGAAACATGGAGGAACGCCAAATCAAAAGGACAACAGGAGCAACTTGAAATCTGATGACTGTACCTTTCAAATAGCATTAATCTGAAGGCATTAAGAAGCAACTTTTCCTGACATTCAGGGAGACACAATTCTTTCTGAAGACTCATGTTGAATCCAAACAGGCTGTGAAACCGGCGGCATTATAAAACTCCAATATCCCTTTAACCATCCCGACAAACTGGTCTGAAATAACACCTAGTCTATGTTGTAACCATTAACTAAAGCCTGGAGTGTGCCGTCTTTGGCCTTAATTAAAGAAAATAACTTCAATACAGAGGCATTAACAAGCTTGCCGGCTCTTGAATGAGTGATAAAGTAAATTCCTGGGGGAACGAGGAGGTCGCAGTTGGAAGCTAAATCTGACAGATGGCCTGGTGTCTTGCGTGGCTGCAATGGGGAAAGCCATGCTGTCATCTGGCCTCTGTGGACGGCCAACAGGATTACCTGCAGAGAGCCGATCCTGAGAAGCTGCTGCACTGGATGCCTTCACTACTGTGGCAAAGCACAACAACAAGCACTGCTCTCAATTAAAGCTGAGTAAACACAGTATATATACTGTATTGTGCTCAAATTTTCCAAGGAATTCTAATGTTCCTAATCTTGTCCGGCACTGCCATAAGCACAACATCTGACATATTATGACAACAGTCATCCAACAGGCAACATTAGCTTTCATTTGTAATCGTGTTTCAAACATCATCATTTTCCAGGACTTTTCCAAGACATTTTTAGTGATGATCTAGCTGGTATGACAGACATAGATCATACCATACACTAATATGTTCCTCTCTATGGAAGTATGATTTAAAAGATGTGCAGTCTCTTATCTTACATGCTTATCATTCAACGTATCCTCATACAACGGTTCTAAGAATATCTTACGAAAAGTTATTCCTAATTTTTTGTGCGTTTTACTGTGAATCTGTCCAGCAACACGTGTCAATTTCTGCTCGTTACATGCATACAGTCTTTTCAAAATAAACTTCTGTCTTCACAGGAAACAACTTGGTTAGGTTTAGGCAACAAAACTATATAGTTATGTTTAGGAAAAGGTCGTGGTTTTGATTAAAATAACTACAGAAGTACCGAAGTTACGTGACAACTAAGTCAACGTTGACTTCTGGTTTCACACAAAAGTCCGGTGTTTCATCCACCCCGACCTCCTCCCTACGCGGCGTTTGCCACTCGTTATACTTCCTGGCTCACGATTACGTGGATTAACTATGAATTGATTTTGTGGTATATAGACGAATTACAGTGCGTTACTTTTCATAGGTGTAGATACGAACAGTGTATGAGAACAATTTACTGCTAAGTACTCCACTTCTTTCACCAGCTAGTCGCTAACTCTGCTAAAAATGACCCATTTATCTGGTTAAATAGCATCTGTTTCTGTGCCCTCTGAAGGTATTTTTCCTGTTTCAGATCGACACTCCTGTTCACTGTTGTTCCTGTTATGCTTAATTCAATTAGAATAATTATTTTTAAATTGTGTACACATCTTACAACACCACACCATCTTGGGATGCCATGCGTCTCTGCCCTAAATGAAAATTATCCATGCTTGACGTTTCTGCTTTATGTGACGGACAGAAGTCTTGAAATATTTCACACTTTGCCTGTTGGATCATTAAAGAAATCTTACCAACAACTTTTGCATACCAAGCGTATATGAACTTATCTGACCCTAGTCAAAGTGTTAGACGCTCATTGTTAACACAGTTTAATGCACACGTTTCTAGACTGTGTGAACATTTCTGAGCGGTGATAGTTTCTGCATAGACCTCAGAAAGAAGGCCAAGATGTCACATCACATTCAACACTTAATATCAGATTGATGATATACTGTAAGCATCGCAAAAAGTGATAATATAAGTGGACACAGATGCTTTAATGTGGAAAAAATACAGTTGGACTGCCCACAGATGTTTGGGAAAACACAATCTGTGATGATATAAGACTCTCCTACATGTGGGGGAGCCAAACAGATGGAAAAGGAATAAGGTGGAGATACATTAAAAACTGCCCACGCTACAGGGAGAATGGGACAGCAGCAAACCACAGGAGACTGGAAGGAACCTATTAGTCATAAAGTGGCTAAAAGTGGCCAGTTTGTTTACGACATTTCCGAGATAATGGGCAATAAAGGCAGAAGGGAGACGCGACGGCTGGGACATTGGCAAGAAGACGGCATTCCCATCATTCATCATACCAAGTTATCGCCAAGTTTAATAAACCGAAGAAGAGTGAGAGCAGTACATTAATGATGGGCGTTTAAAGCCCCCCCTCCAGCGGCTTTTCTATGATATTTCATATTTATTTGAGTCATTTCCAGACTAAGTTGATTAGCCACACTGTTTGCCAAATTTTATTTTGGGACAAATAACTTAATTTTGTGCTCAAAGTTAAAAAAAAAAAAAAAAGAAGGTTGTTAGTAAAATGGGAATATGACGTCTGACTACAGTAGAAGCTGCAGGTCAAAGGTCATCCTCCAAGCTGCAGGAGCACTCATGATTGTTTGAATCTGAGCAGCAGCAAACTGATAAATCTGTTTATCAGATTATCTCTCTAGTTAGTTTGCTAGTTAGGTGTAGTTAGCTAGCACAACTTGCTGCACCAGCTAACTGAGAGGTTTCATTGATTTTTTTTGTTTCCTCTACCTTAGTTTAGTGTGTTTATTTTCACAATGGCTTTTGTGTGTGTCCTTTAAATAAAACATAATAAACATGAGAAATAATATGTTGCAGGGGGAGAAAACTTCTGCAGAGGATGAAATTACAGTTAAAGTATTCATGACTGACAGACGATGCAGTCCACGCCCCCGAAACAACGGAGTCACGATTCAGAAATGAAAGCTCCTGCAGTGGAGAGAGGTGAAAAGCTGGAGGGGAAAGCCGTTCGATCAATGATCAATACTCTGAGGAGCGAGTAGAAGGAAACAAAGTGCCTCCTTCCAACAGACGGGAGCACCGTGGACATAATAATACAGTGTGTAATGCAATGTTTCTAGCAGCGTGTATTAATCATCAGCTACACTTCAGCTCTACAACGTGTTGATCCAGGATAACAAATAATTCATAACTCTCTCCTCCTTTATAACTGTGTGCAAAGCTTGTGTGTCTCACTGATTGTTTACTGAGCAGTATTAGAAGCCTGTCATCTTGTGAAGTTCGAGGCCAAAGCAGTCCCAATAAACCACTCCCACTCCCCAGTCCCAGACCGGTCTGTGATCTTTGCTGCAATTGGACAACACACACAGACTGAATATGAGCATCAGTCCAGACTGTGAGCTGCCCCGGCTTCATTCTGTTAAGCTAGCCTTACTGAGCAGAGTAACTGCTGGTCAGCAGATGTCAACATTCATCTCAGTCTACTGCTGTAGCACGCTGCTGTACAGCATACTGGCAGATGTACCACAGAGTTTTCATAATGGTACAATTTTGCAAAACACGACACGTCAAACTGACGTATGGCTAACAAGCACACTTCTCTTCTCTATGACAAATGCTCACGGTGGTGATGTGACACTATTATGGCTGCACAATTACAGCAGCAGCAGGTAGAAATGGAGCAAATATGATTAAAAAAAAGTTAGCTAGCTCTCCCGTCAGCTCCGTTCTCTTTCTACATCCATGGTCAGCTCCATCGGGGCTGTTTGAATGCATTTAACATAAATATCAGTATATGGGTGCTCTACAGTTGCAATGTGTGAATCCCAAAGTGTTTCCATACTTAACTGTATGTCTAGTGTTTACAAATGTAAGTTTAAGGCACTTCTGCATTGGCTTCACTTTTCAGAACCAAAGGTTGCTGCCTGGTAGAGAAGGGAAAGACGGGGAAAAGCAGTGCTCGGGTTTTCCAGGACCATGGACAGCATTTATCTGAGAAGCACACAAAGCAAGCTGAACAGTACCACGGACAGCTCCTGTGTTAAAACACTGAATGGGACCAGAGTGTTTCGCCCGGGGCAGACAACCTTCCTTTGGACCAATCAATTGGCCAGAAAAAAAAAATCTACTTACACCCAGGGAGGCAGTATCACCAGAGGATAATGCTGTACCAGCCTACACTTAAACAATTTTCTCCACACTCTCCCTGGCATCACAGGGAGAGAGGCCTGTTACTTTAACGGTTTTATTCTGGGTATGAGGTGGCCATGTTGTTGCTAGTGGCTCTAGGCTACTGAGTTTCTCTGGAGTGACCATTTCAATACTGATCTACAGTGAGCAGCACGCACAGGTTTACTCACTCTAAGAAATGCAAAAAAAACAAGGATAAACAAATCGAGTGCACACAGAGCAGCTAAACAGCATGTTGGCTGCAGGATTTAAAAATTAAAGAATGGTGCAAATATTAGAGACAAGAATATAATGATCCAATTAAAGATAAGGAACAAAACACAGCTACTTGGGCTGGGACGATTCACCTATCTCCCGATTCAATACTATCACGATACTTGGGTGCCGATTCGGTATGTATTGCGATTTTTATTTTTTCGATATTACGATTTATTACTTTTTTAACACTCGACCATGGGAAAAAGTTGAATCATACACTTTTAGGGACTTTTACTTTGGAAAATATCTAAATTAATACAGTAAAAATGTTTGATTTTCAGCATGTATGTAGTCAGAGATGTCCTGAAGTCAAATATATCAGTTATTGTCAGGAATTATTTATTAATTCTTTCCCAGCAACCCAAAAATCAAAGAATAAAGACATTTCCCTCACAAATTAGTGGTATTTTCTTTTTAATTTATAAGGGACATGTAATGTTTTATACTTCTGGTGAATCCAATCAGTCTTATTTCCATATATATGTATTTTGTATATACAGTTCCCTTTGTTAACACCTTATTTTGAAAACCAGACGTAGTCCAACGTGTCTACTTCCTCTAACTTCTCCAAGTCCGTCTCTAGCTCTCCCGTCAGCTCTGTTCTCTTTATACATCCATGGTCAGCTCCATCGGGGCCGTTTCAATGCATTTAACATAAATGTCAGTATATGGGTGCTCTACAGTTGTAGCGTCGGTCCATTTGACCACGGAGATGAGAGCGACGGCTGGCTCGACCGCACGTTACCGCGATACGATAACGTTTCCTGTCCGTGACAGAGTTAGCATGCAGCTTTAGCCGTGATGTCTAGCTCTACTTTTCCTGTCAATGTGTGAAACCCAAAGTGTTTCCATCCTTTACTGGATGTGTAGTGTTTACCACTTTGGATTTAACATGTGAGGGTGCAGGTCGTATCCACGACGACCCTCCAACGTTTTCTACTTTCTCGTTTTGGCTCGCTGCGGTTTGTTTTGGTTGACAGATACGGAACGGATATGACGTCACGTTACTCAGACTAGAACAATAAAAGCGGTAACTTCCTTCTACCTCCACATAGACTCAAATGAAGCAAATATATCGATTCTGTCATTAAAAGATTGATTTCAAAATCGTAAAAAAATACAGTGGGTGAATCGTTTTTTTCCCCACCCCTAACAGCTTCTCTCTGACTCCCCAAAAAGAACATTACAGTGATCTAGAGTGTCAAGGAAAATGTGTTTCCCGATAATGATTATAACTGTTCACAAAACTGTGTAGCGCATCATTAACGTGCACCGCAGGCAGCAGAAGATTCTGGCTGTGTTCTGGTCAGAGATCAGGGAGGAGTATGTTCGGGTATTGGTGGTGGTGGTGGTGGTGAGGAGGAGTGACTGATTGAGTCTGCTACTGCTGACAGACTGATTACACTGAGAGAAGTGAACAGTGAGCAGTAATGCACCAGTATACCAGGGAGAGAGACAGGGAGAGACAGAGTGGGAGAAAGAGAGAGAGAGAGAAAAAGGGAGGGAGGGGTGCGCCAGACCATCCCTCATCCCCCCCCCCCCCCCTCCTGCATCAGGGAGGAGGGCTATCCTAGCTTCCCATCCTCCCAGCATCGTGATCTCCTCTCTGCAGTATCTTCTCCCGCTGCCAGCTACTGTAGGTTTGGCCATGACATACGACACTTGCACTGAAAGTCACTTTTCTCTGCTTACTCAGCTTGATTTTTTTTCCACCATTACCACACGATCTCCCGTACATTTAAATGCCATTAATGTCCAGTTAGCTCCTATAAGCTCACTCAGATTTGTTTATGTGAGGGAGAACAGCTCTAAGCAAAAAAATACAAAGTTATAAACTACTGTATTCGCTCTAGGAACACTATAAAAACATGAGGTTGCTATGCACTCATTATTGGAGTCACATCCTGATAATGCATTGATTTTTCTTGTGGTTCAATCACGTGGGGTATTGTTTTCTCTCTCTCTCTCTCTCTCTCTCCGTCTCTCTCTCTCTCTCTCTAATGAACAATAATGCCAAATAGGCACATATTAGGGTGATACCATTAGGTTTCAACAATGCTTTATCTTTAGGTTGAGGATACACAGATCAGCCATGAACCCCTTATTTGATAAGCATTCATTTTAGATATATATGTGGGAATTAATGCTGTTATTTTAGTTTTAAATTGGACTGTAATAGGGCTGTCCTCGACCAATTATTAGTCGACTAACACTCATTAGTTAATTTAAGCGACAGATCTGTAAAACTGAGTTTCTCCACAAAGAATCACACAAAAGCACCATTTTAAATCTTGTGTTTACCAGAGATGTGCTCATACGTTTCTTGGAAATAAGTCATTCAGCATGAAAAAAGCATAAAAAATGACTAACGATTGTTTGATTAATCGACTAAGAGGGGGCAGCACTAGACTGTATATCAGATGACAGTAGTAAGACTGATGTCAGTTATTAAATCAGCCACTGTTGAGCGTTCCCTGACAATTTATCGTGATTTTAAAACCCTGTTGAAACCCCTTTAAAGACCTGCTGGGAGTCTCAAGACTCCACTTTTTGGACCATTATACCTGGCAGGCAGCCTAAACTGGAGCTCACACACGGGCATAGACTATTAATGTGCATTCAGCTCCCTCTCAGTGCTCTGCAGAACAACACACTTCTTAAAAAATTACTAATTTATTACTCCTCATGAAGAGGCTCCACAGCATCAGACAGAGGCAAAAATAATATCCCTTGTAAGCAAAACTTACAAAGCCTTTCTTTGATGACTGATATTACTGTTTAGTCAGTGTAATGTTATGTTTTATGATATGACAGCTCCTGAATGCTCCACTGGGGTTATTACCAGAAATAGCTCCCATATAGATGCATGGCAACTGCTGCTTTATCTTTGCTGTGCATTGTAATTATAAAAAATCAAGATCAACATTTGATATTGTGAATTTGCAAATTTGCGTCTATGAATATGAAGCTAAGCAGCATACAAATTACTAATTTATTACTCCTCATGCAGAGGCTCCACAGCAACAGACAGAGGCAAAAAATAATATCCCTGTTTGATTTCTAACAGCAACAACTTACAAAGCCTTTCTTTGATGACTGATATTACTGGTTAGTCTGTGTAATATTATGTTTTATGTTATGAGCTTGGAAGATATCTCCTGAATGCTCCACTGGGGTTATTACCAGATATGGCTCCCATATAGATTTATGACTTTATCTTTGCAGTGCATTGTAATTATAAAAAATCAAGATCAACATTTGATATTGTGAATTTGCAATTTGCGACCATGCATATGAAGCTAAGCAGCATGCAAACAGAAACAGCACAGTGGAAACAGCAGCTCCAATATATGCCGCTGCTATTTTTGCGCAAAGTAAAAAAGCCCATTTTACACCGGTACAATACGGTGGTTTGATAAATATTCCCCCCCACCCTCAGCCTCAGCCTCACCACACAGTATCGACTCGGCAACCCCCAGGACGGAGAGGCCATATGAGGCCATCACGGCCACGGTGAGTAAAAGGATCTCCTGAGATTTGAGAAGGCTTCGTGCGGCCGCCTCTCCATCTCCATCTCCATCTCCAGCATCCCTCCAGAGCACCTGCGCGCCCGGGGAAGAAGCAGTATGAGCCAGTTTCTCCATCACGGTTACCTGATGTGAGGCCTCTCCCCGTGGCAACGTGGTTCTCTCTCGGGTCTCCTCCTTCCAGGGGGGGTCCAGCCGGTCCGGCTCTCACTCTCCTGGGGGCTGCAGGGATTCCTCACCACGCTCTCTCTCTCTCTCTCTCTCTCCCTGGTCCTGCTGGCGGAGCTCCTCTCTCTCTCCGCTCCTCTCCTCTCCTCCTCACCGAGGAGCGTCAAGCCGCCGCGGAGGGGACGGCAAGGAAAATCTCCTGATTTCAAAATAAAAAAAATTGTTAAAAATAATAATATTGGCGAGTGTATTTTTCTAAGTATTATTTTCAAATAAAATATATAATATATAATATATATATAAATATATAATATAAATAATATTTAAATTAAATATATATTTTTTTTTTATAATAACAATGACGTGTCATACGAAAATTGCAATTAACCCAAAGATAGCTAGCTAGCTAACTGTTTCCGATTATAATACTGATTTTAAAACATATTTGACCATGATTGAAAACTTAAAACTCAAAAATTCTAAATTGGCCAAAACTATTAAATTGTTTAGACATTTCAAATTTATTCCAATTGTTTATAGCAGACCCCAAATGTTTTTTTGTTTGTTTATTTGTTTTTGTTTTTATTCCTCTTTTTCCTTCTTTACAGTTTATTTGTTGTACAATTTACAATTTATTTTTATATTATTTTTATACTGTAAGATATTTTTGCAGAACTGTAATGAAACATCTGAACACGTGATTATATTGTATTGAACGTTTGAAATAAAAATTTAAAAATTAAAAAAAAATTAAAAAAATAAAAACTATTTAACTCTCAGGTCTAGCTAACGTTAGCTAATTTCTTTCAGCTAACGTTAGTTATTTGTTTTTGGTTTTCTATCCCGCAACTTTACACTTTTGGTTACCTTTTAGGCTGTTTTTGTTGAAAAAGCTCCACAACTCCATATATGTTACCTGCCATTAGCATCAAGCCCCGCAGTAAATGCGTCGGGATTTGGTCAGTGTTGTCAGATCTCGCGAGATCTGGGCAACAGTCTTTTTTTTTTAATACATTATTTCATGAGTTCAATACAGTAGATTCATATACATGTTAAGATTTTTCATTACAATTTGTGCAAATATATTTTACAGTATAAAAAATAATATGAAAATAAAATAAATTATACAACAAATAAAATGTAAGAAAAGGATAAAGATGAATGAAAACAAAAAACTAAATTAAAAAAACAAAACATAAATAAATAATTGTAAAAATAAAAATATGCTCCAAAGTTGGGCTAAATTTTAGCGAGGGAAAAACTGGCATGGCCATTTGCAAAGGGTCTCTTGATGTCTGACCTCAAGATATGTGAATGTAAATGGGTTCTATGGGTACCCACGAGTCTCCCCTTTACACACATGCCCACTTTATGATAATCACATGCAGTTTGGGGCAAAAAACATGCAGGTTTTTTTCATGCGGTATAAATGTGTTATTTTCGCCTATACTAAAATTATGCATTTGAATATTTCTGCATACTGGGGTCCCTAAACAGTCTTGAATTACATTTGTCATCAAATCACAGCATGGCTTTTTCTGGTGTCTTAATGTGGTATTTTGGATATTATATTGATTATTTTCATCAATTCTCGCGTGGTAAAAATAGTTAAATTTAGCATCAAATCTGTGTAACAAATGGTGTCAACCAAAAAATTGCTGCAACAACTTATGAGACATAAAATATTCACATTTAAGAAGCTAGATTTTAGACATCCTTTTTAAGCTCAAGTTTACAAACTCTTGGAAAATGTCTTATTTTGAAGGTGTAACAGGAAGTATGGTATTTCCTCTGCCAGTATAGGACTGTGATCCTCAGGAGGGATGCAGGCAGGGGGATGCTGCAGACTGCGCATGCGCACAGCTAACAGGCCTGCTGTAATCCCTTTGTCACAAATAACAAGAGGATGCAATATGCTGTAATTAAGAAGAAAACTATCCACCTAATTACAGCCGTCCAGCTTCAACGCTGCCTATATATAACCCCTGAGAAGATAAATAACTGAGTTTAATTTATATTTCTGTTGGAGAAAAAACAATGGCAGGAAGCTTTAGGATATGGGACAAGAAACTGGTAAAATACTGCATAAAGATATTAATATAATTAGATGTTATATCGCCTTTTTAACCTGTAACATGTACTATTTGGTACACATTTATTCAAAAGGCACCTAGCAAAATGTAAAATTTATACCTTGTCAGCAAAAATGTAAACTTATTTAATATTTTCACAAAGTTCCTGCTGTGTAATTTTTCAGTTATGTGTATTATCATTTGTACTGAGAGTACAGCTGTAACATTGGGGTCACCAGGAATTTTTTACTTTTCCAAGCAGCCAAAATCTATATTGCAGGTTTTTTTTAAACTTATTCTGAAAATATGTGCAGGATTAACAGAATATTATTGTAATAATAATAATAATAATAATGAAATAATGATAATAATAATAATAATAATTATTATTATTATTATTATCATCATTATCATTATTATATATATAATTACAATACGTGTTATTATTGTTATTATATTATATATAACAATAATAATAATAATAATAATACGTATTCTGAAAATATGTGCAGGATTAATAGAATATTATTGTAATAATAATAATTATTATTATTATTACTATTATTATATAATAATAATAATAAATATAATTATTATTATTACAGAGTACAACAGTCAATTTATAGTGATGAAAACATACCAATAATATTTACATATAAATGTGTGAAATCCTAATAAAATGTGGCATTTGATTTGTTTCAGGCTTCCCATCAACAATCAATACAATACTGAATAATTCTACATCAAACTGCATCACTTCTGAGAGGTGGACGACACTAAACTGTGTTATTGCAGGTAAATACATCGGCAAATGGGAATCTGTGTAATGATATTGATCGAATAAAAGTGAATCCTTAAAAATGTCCAGACAGAAAATCTATATCTAGCTTTCTTATTACGTCAACATTACACTTAGCCTCACCAGTGGCACTAATAAATACACTAATAAATAACGAGATGCATTAAAAGAATAAAGAGAGAGACGGTGAAATAAATTAGTTAAACTCTTTAAGGTGATGCATTCATGCTCACTCATTACTTTTTTAGAGCAAAGGTTTGGTGCAGCGTTGCTCTGGCTCCATCTACTGGTCAGCCACCATTAAAAGCTCCTCTTGTCTCCATGAAGTAAGTAAGAATTAGCAATTATTAACAAGCTCACACACTAAACTAAGTGGGTGAACATGGTAATCATTATACCTGCTAAACACCAGCGTGTTAACATGTTTACATTAAAATTTAGTCAAACTCTTAGTCTTGTGGTACGCAAAGCTTTGTATTTCCAGCTGCCTTTTCAGATGTTTAGTTTAAAAGTGGTTACTTACTCCAAACAGCTAGATTACTGGTTATTTTACATGACTTAATATTACTAAGTGGAGGGGAAAATCATGTGAAAAATGTCTTCATATCCATCTACAAGAAAGATCTAGGGTTAGGTGGTGGTAGGTAGTGAGCATGTATGCACATAATGCAGATGAGTATGTGCACTACAGAAGTCAAATGGTTGATGGTTGAATAATTCCCATAATTCTGCATTAATGGAGTCAGTTAGTCTCTGAGGGAAACAGCTGATGTGGTTACTGTTCACCTCTGAACCACCTGCTGGTAGAAATAAGAGCAGTGTTCATTCAGTTAATGGGATAAGAAACGTAATTATGCAACCAACCACAAGGTTGGTGGTTTGATCTCCCTACTGTCTGCCTTGAACCTCAGTTGCTCCTCCTCCTCCTCTGCTGAGCTCCTAAATGCTTAGAAGGAGGGTTAAATACAAGTCAAATTTCATGTATGTACCTATATGTATATGACAATTCTAATAAACTTAAAGAAAGTTAAACACCTCCTGCCCCGTCATGCTCCTACCTGCAACCTCAGATCCACCGACGCCTCCACACCGCTCTCACCCTGTCCAAGACGTGGACCCTTCACCCTCTCTCAGGATCTCTCTCCCCTAACACCTCAGACATTCTCCCTCACTCCCCTCTTTCAAAACTGCACTCAAAACTTGCCTATTTAAATCTGCTTTTAATATGTGATCCATTAGTCCCCCCTTCTTCCTCTTTCACTGTTGCAGTTGTTTACTATTTGCTTTTACTGTTTCTGACACTGTCTTTATTACCATGCTAAGAGCCTTTGAGTGACTTTTAAAGCGCTATACAAACAAAATGTATTATTAACATTAATAATAATTGTTGGCTCTGAGCAGGTGCTAGGCAACCAACAGAGACTCCAGGAGTTTACTGTACCTGTTCAACAGTCCTTCACATAACCCCCATAAAACTGCAAATTGTTGCTTTTAAATTTTCTTGCAAGGGTTCAACAAATGAGAGATTTAGAGGTGCTGGTGGGCAGGTTTGGTTACTATTGGACAGATCCAGGCTAGCTGTTTCCTCTATGTTAAGCTAACCAGCCAGCTTCTAGAGCTGCAACAATTAATTAATTAAACTTTAATAATTTAAATTATATGCAAATAAAAAAAAAAGATTATGGGGAATGGTTTACCTGGGCTACGATGAATGACAAGCCTGTGTGTATTTTTTTTATAATAAGGTGCTGTTTATTTAATCATTTCATTATTCACATCTCATGGTTCACTCTCCTAAAGCTTTGAATTGTCGTTTTTACCGTATGTAATACTGACCTCAGCCTCGTCTCCCAGGCTTCCTGCAGAAAAGAGGGTTGTCGCAAACATGATCTGAGCTCCGAGTTCGACTCCCCCTCTGTCCCTGGGTACGTTCGCTAGAGGGGAAAACGGATTCTGGGTTATAGCAATATGCTATTTTTCTACCCAGGGACAGAGGCTTGACGGGGTTTGACTCTACGTTGCTGTCTGGTTCAGTCCTGCAGACTGTGAAGTGCTTATCTGGCTCTTTATACACACTGAATGTCCGGATTAAGTGTTTGATCACTTTAACTGTGACTGCAGAGCGTCACGACAGCATCGACAAACCAGCTGGCTCGCCTTATGAATGAAGAGCGTTTTGTTCAGATGGTCTGTGGTGTTTTTGACGTGGAATAAAACCGGACTGCAGATATTTTGAGTTCCTCAGCTTTTCCTGCCAGCATGCCTTTTAGACTTGCACAAGCATCGAGTGTTGTAGTAGCCGCCCAGATGACACAAAAACAGACCATTAACAGATTAACAGCCTCATCCGGACAGCAAACTAAAAACAGTTATAACCACTTGGTGCAGACTCCCACTGCAACTTTTTTTTATCTTTGTACAACTTGAAGGCAGGAAGTTTTTTTTTTTTAAATAGTCTTAGATTCATGCCTCCCTGCACAAGAATGGAATTTATTTTTAAATAGAGGACGGGGAGCCTGGAAGTATCCTAGTGTCCATCAGGCCGGATCCACTGAAAGCAAAGTCAACGTCTCGATATGTGCTGTGCTACGCCATGTAGATGAAGGTGTTTAAATCGGTCTCATCCCGCTTTATGTACTTGTGATCTATCAGCCACTCGATCTGCTCCTTGATCATCTTCTTCTGTGGTAAAAACATGTTCTTTAGGATCTCCACCAGCTCCGTCTGCAGCTGGGCGTTGTTGATGCGCTTCCTCATCTTCATGATCTGGATTATGGCCTCCTGGAGATGGAAACACACACAAAGAACAGTGTGAAAAATGCAAAACAAATAAACCTGTTGAAACTCCATGATGGGAAATGGAAGGTGAGAGCGTTTATTCCCAGCAGGAGGTGTTAGATAACAGAGGAGAGACCAGCAGGATGTTCACATCCGTACCTGCGTTCTTAGTATCCTGAGCTGGACGATGCCCTCGTTCTCCTCCTCCCTCATTCGCTCTGTGGTGAGCTGCAGCCGACCAATCAGATTAATCTTCCCCCTTTTCTGAACCTTGGAGTTTTTTCTGTAAAGTTGAATTAAAAAAAACACAAACAAATGGGTCACTGTACAATACGGGTCTATAGTTTTTAAATTAAAAAGGTAAAGAAAACTTGATTTACAGTGTGTGCATGTAGTATGTGAAATTGCAGAAAACTAGTGTTTCCATCCTTTACTGGATGTGTAGTGTTTTTAAACCTGTAAAAATCAACGTGAGAGGACATTATCTCATGTTGCAAATTTGGTGAAAGGGGTCCCAGAGCCCGAAAGTACAATGTTTAACCTGACAAGATAACTTTAACTTACATGAGAGAAAACTCCTGGTTGACAAAAAATAATGTTCCTTCTGCAAAGTCTTTGGGTGAAGACACCACCGGGTCGTACGACAACACCTGCCGCTTGAGTTTGGGAAACGCCACCAGAGACTGGGGAGAGGGAGAAAAGCATGATGATTCAGAGGGAAAAATCTGATTAATAAAAACAGATCAAAAACAAACTTCCTCAAGTATAAAACTCTTTGCTTACAGCACTAAATCTGTTCATTATTTCCCATTTTATTTACCCAGAGAGTGCGTCGCAGCTCGGCGTCTGGCAGCTCCGTGGCTAGCTTGAGGTTTTCGAAGCTGATCCTCTCTCTGGGCCTCTGGTTCCAGGCAAACAGCACCGCCAGCTGGAAGGTGGTCACCTCCAGGTCGTACTGGCCCACCTCGTTCTTAAAGGTTATCTGGAGGAATGACATTTTGTTTACTCCCTTTCACAGAGAAACAAGCAAAACATAACCGTTGCAGGCCCAAAAATAATAAATTATAACCCTCAATTTATTGCGACTTTTTTTTCTTAAAAAATGACTCAAACCGATTGATTATCAAAATAGTTGAATGCATTAATGGTTGCAGCTCTAACTCACAATGCCGTTGGACATGAGGTGATGCCAGTGCAGCTTCCTGCCGCTGTGGTTCTTCTTGTAGAAGTCTTCTACCTCTGGTATCAAATCTTCCAGCTCGGTAGGCAGAGAGACGAAAACCTTCTCGCTGCTCCTCGACCACGCGCCAGCATTCAGGATCTTTATGTTGACCGAGTCAGCTGCAAGGGGAGCATACAAAGAGAGTTAAAATTACTGTTTTTGTCAATGGAGTCTGGTGGCTTTGAAGAGAGCATAGAAAGCGGCTTCAGTTCCCGTCAGAAACGGCTGTCTGACGGTGAGGTAAAGCGGTGAAAATATTCTAAATATAGCGTACACATAAATTGATATTGACTTTTTTAGGTGGTGAAAATATGTTAAGCCATCTACTGTAGGTAATACACTGACTATGGATAAGTACCTCATACAAGCCCACTTCAAAACACCTGATCTATCCCTTTAAGTGTGTGAGTGATACACTCTTCTACATCTTACCTGGTAACGCCAGCTTGTTATGTTTATGCATTTCTTTGAAAGACTGGTTGAGGTCCTCGGACACCTTGATGTCTTGAAACATCCTGGCCAGCTTGTTGACATAGTCAGCTGGCATTCCTACTTCCTGTTAGGGTGCATGACATCACAGTTTTTTACAGGTGAAAAAAATACCATCTCAAGTTTATGTTTCTGATGCAAAATAAAAACAACTTCTTCCTCTCAGATCTCACCCTGAGCCACTCCACCATGTTCTCCTCTATCTCGCTGTCTGCTGAGATGTCCAGGATGAGTCGACGCGTCAGGTGGGCTTTGTGGTAGCGCATGAACACGTCTTTGTTCTGGACATACTTCAGCACTAACAGCTTCAAGGAGAGAGCACACACATGGTTACTGAAGCTCAGATTAAAAGTGAAAGGGTGTTCGTTTTTTTTCAAATGGAAATGCCCACTCAGCCGTCGGTTACCAAAGTAAGCTAATCAATAAGGTTATGAATAATGTGAACACTAGCACTAGCTGAGCCGTGCAGGCAGGACTCATAACAACAACATGGAGGTTCAAACGTACCACTTCCTTGAGCTTGGCCTCGATCTCCTCAGATGTGAGCTTCTTGCTCAGTGGGGTCTTCCTTAAGAGCATGTCGCAGTAGTTGGCCAGCAGCTCTGGACACTTGGACTCTGGTTGAGTTTTCAGACCGACCCTGTAAACACAGGAGAGGAAACTAGTGCAGTCAGACATGATCGCCTTCAGCAGATACTGACTAACGTACAGGGAGCATCTCTTACCCTTTCTGCTTCAAAGGAAGCTCTAATTTAAATATAGTGGCGTCATTCACAACAGCTTTATATGCCTGCAAAAAGAAAAAACAGGACTGCGATCAGTTAAAACATCTTCTGACTGGTGTATTCTTGTGAACGGACGAGTTGGTAAAAGTTGAGCTGACTTTGTCTCGAGCTGTGAGGAAGCGCGGGTCGTCCTGAAACGCCTCTTTCACCAGTCGGCTGAAGCGGTTAAACAAGGTGAGCAGCTGCTCCACGTATTTCTCTGAGTCCTGCAACAAAGAACGGGAGGTGAAACCAGTCAATGTGATGAAAGTTCATTCTGGATATTGGAAATAGTAGCTTACAACCACATCTTCATTAGCTGATCCGTGAGGTGCTAAGGGGACCTTGAGTTAAGATTATTTTGTAAAATCATTGCAACGTCTTACCTATTGTGCATCTTTAGATCTGATAAACAGTATAGTTAGTTAGATGCATCAGTGTGAGGGGAAGGCTGGTAATGTTTTTATTTCCAGGACACACTGGATTTCAAAATCCAAACATTAACGATTAAATTTTACTGCCTAAAACCCAGCTATCAAAACAGCTGGATACAGACGTTGCTGTTGAGTTTTTCAAATGTTTTTTTTGGCGCTTTGAGCACCACAAGCCGAGTGCCATTTAATTCCATGATATAGGAGAGAAGGCAGACATTTCTACGGCCGATATCTCCAACTCTCAACAACTCACACCAAAACAATCTCGGTTGATAAATAGCACTACAGATAAGAGGAAAATGTGTATTTTAGATTTTGAGGTGGAACTGTCCCTTTAACATCAGTGTTAATCAGTTTGTGTGACACTCACAGAGGTGATGGTCTCTGCTGTGGCCACCATATCGGCCAGGCCAGCGCTCATGATGTGCTCCTCCAGGTCCTTCAGCATGGGCTCGATGCCGCTGGGCACTTTGTCCATGAGAGAGAACATGAGATGGAGCTCTGTGATGGAGGGAAAAGAAGAAGTGAAGAAGTGTAAGCAGCACTTGATCTGACGTACCGAGTGCTAAGCTTTTATTTGGCAGCTGCATTATAAAACTAGCAGAGGATGAGCTGCTTTAAAATCCATTACTGTGGACGCCCTTTGTCCATTTGAGCAAACACCTGAACACACACACACACAGACACAATGATGAGTGGTTCATGCAACCCAGAAAGCGAGCAGAAGCCTCAATTATAAAATTTTAATCATGAAAATGTCGGGAACAAAAATGTTGCATAAGCTCATTTTAAGCACCTGTCAACTGCAAATTTTAGACTGTATAAGTAATTGTGTTTAGACAACGTTTCAGAACTTTGGCTCTTTTGTCAAATTAAAAAAAGAGTTTTGTAAAACAAAAATAGATAGTTATACTTCTCAAAGTTTGGGTATCTGTACTGAAATGTATCGCCACCAGTATCAAAACCTTTTTAGAGTCTACCCCCTTAGAGTTTAACGGAAAAACTATAATCTTTATAATCTTTCTCAAAAACTCAAGGTTACAAATGCTGGAAGAAATTGTGGAGAGAAGATGGCAAAACATGCACATATACTCTGGAAATCTCCTAGCCTAGGAGGTAAGTTTTGGAGTAAAATATTTGAATTACTTGATAAAGTATTTGGTTTCTAGCTCTATAAACATTAAGTTGCAAAACAAATGTATACTGCACATATATAATTATAATAAAACAATACTCAAAGCGACTTAAACGCTACTCTGCAGCAGCATCAAAAATAAATAAATTCTGATCTGGTTTCCCTAAACACAGTGACTACTATAACTCAAGGCCTGCATTTGTTTACATTTTGGCACCAATAAAAGTATGCCGAATTATCTATTAGCAGTTCCTGTTTGCAGTAGTACTCATAGATATACAGACAACTATCACTAGATTACTCTGATACTGATAAAACATAAAAACGTGATGATTCTAAGGCAGGTTCTGGAGTCATAAAGGAGCGTCTTTTTTCTATGATTTCTAAATTGACTTATGAGAGATTAGAAAGGTTGGTCTTCTTAAGCATGGATACTCTTTGACTACCCTCAGTGTATCATCACACATTGATCTAAGAGAAGCGGGTGGCAACAACACATGGACGTTCTACAGATGCTGGACAGGGAGGTTTGGTCAGGGCTATTTCCTGGTGCAAACCTGAGCTGGCTGTGCCTTTGGTGGGAGCGGTCCGGCCGTACTCACTCTCTGTCTCATTTCGTTTGATCATGCCTGGACACTCGGCTAAGATGGTCTCCTTGAAGGACGTAACCAGTGCGTTGACGCAACACTCCATTAACTGGGAAGACAACAGAAAGCTGCGTACAGTCACTGTTCACCAACACATAACTCACAGTAATAAAGAAAGGAACTAAGAATATTTCCCTAAATGGTAAACTATTCTTTTAATATAAAACAAGTTGTTATTTAAGTATGGAAAAATGTGTAAACGTTTCTCCTGTGTGTAGAAATATGGGTACAATGGTATGAAATAGGGTAAATATCAATAGGTTTACTGTATGTGAAGCTCTTCTGAAAATAAACATAAAAACTGAACTAAAAAAATGATAAACTTGAAAAATAAATTATTAAAATAATAAAAAAGACTATGTAAATGAGTTTTTTCTCTAACTTAGCTGTAGAATTACAATCAGCAAAATCAGATACACCACCATATTAAAGTGTAGCACTCACTGCTTGTACAGAGTTACAGTCGCGTCTCGTCTCCAGGTATCGCAGCGCACGTTTCTCCTCTTCCCTCAGCTTCGAATCAGCCTGGTGGAAAAACACATTTATACACATTTATTTCACATAAAATACTCAACGAGATCTCTCAGAAAAAAAACTGATAATAATACGTTATATATACACAATATCTATTTCTGTTGTGAAGCATTACAATTATGTGTGCATGAAAACCCCGGAGGAGAGGGAAATTCTCAGAGTATATCTCTACCACAGTAATACAAATAAAAAACTAACTTTAATTAAAGATAATACTTTTAACTCACTGTAATTGCAACTATTAGTATGTTAGAATTTTTTTTATTTATAGTATGCAAGACTTTGAAACTTGGACCCATAGAAATATGCATGAAACTGATCCTATGCCAACAATGAGTCCAGAATCTCTCCTCAAAGATGGACATTTTCCAAATTCATAATGGGGTTACTTCAAAGGATTTACTGTGGAAAAGTCCTCCACAGTAAAAATCTCAGGGGAAGAAAAGGTTGTTGAAGTAACGAGGTTCGATCTACACCGACTTACATAAAGAGACTGAACACTTCTGCTCCATGCTGTGTTTTAACAGACACAATGCTTCAGTTTAGTTTGAGTAAGAGAAATAACACAAACATGAGATAAGCCACGGCAGCGGATCACGCTGGCTGTTTTCTCTCTCGATTCATCCAATTGGCCTTTTGTCAAAACAGGGAACAGGAGCCTCAACAGAAGTCTCAAGTTTCTGCTTCGTGTTGTAAAATGCAACAGTCGGACAGCAGGTATTTATCTTTGTTATGAAGAGAACTGAAGGTTGTTTTCTCTCAGTGTGAGCAGAGAGCAAACTGGGAGTGCTGGGAGCGAAGTGATTACAAAACGCTGCAGAATTGATGCCATTTCATATCCAGTTCTTCTTTAAGCCCTTGAAAAAGTGTCTCACAAGTGTTTCTCTATAACATTAAGTAGTCGTGACTAAACAATCAACATTACAATACTGTATTATTTATTAGGAGTTAAACACTCAAACTTCTGCTAATACATCCATGAGTCATACTCACATATTTCATGTAGTTTTGGACCCCGTTTTGCTGCAGGTAGGCGGGCGCCTGTGTTCTGTAGAACCTCTCAGTAGAGTCCATATACGCCTTCTCAAAGTTGTCCCTGTAGATCTGCAGCTTGTCGTCCGGGTTGGAGCACAGGTTCACTGCTCAGAAACACAAACACACCATCACAAAGAGATATGGAGAGGTCAACATGTGTCTGTAGATATGGAGACAGATGTGTAAATGCAGTTGCATTTTCAATCCACATAGAAGAACTACATGGGCAGAAATACGGTATGCTAGGGCGTCCTGAGGACCATTTATTGGGCTCCGGAGCGTTGGTAGTAATCAACAGCGATTTATTTTACACAAAATCTATACTGAATGTAGTCCACAGAGTACGCTCGTGGTCCTATAAGTTCGAACAATAAAGTGAGCCGCATTTCTCACCGTAGGACTCACGCACTCCGATGACCAGCTGGGAGTCGAAGGCCTCTCCCAGCCTCTCAGCGTGGACGAGCTTCATGGCGCTGTCTTGTAGCCTGTTTTTGATGTTGGAGAAGATGGACTCGTTCCATGTGTCCAGCATCAGCTGAAGAGACAGAGACACACAGTCAGAATACGATGACCGTGTACAACATGTTTATTTATTTGCGTTTAACCGACTCCTGCTCCTCCTCCTCACCTTGCGGACGATGCTGTCCTCCACGTTGGACTTCTTGTTGCTTCCTTGTTTGCCCATCAGAGTGATCTCCAGCTGACAGAAAGGCTTAGGCAGGATGTCACACTGTGTGAAGAACTTCCTCCACTCCACGATGTAGGCCTTCAGCAACGCCGTGTCATCCTGGTGACTCAACACCCGCTAGGAAACGGGGAGAAACACAAATTGACAATTCATTGTGTTTCTGTATTTTATTTAATTGTATTCATATTACTTATTTATTTTTATATTCTGTTTTATTTACCCTTTTGTAAATTTGCCTTAAAAGTGCCTTAAACACACAGTATGTACTCTGTATCTATCCTGTGCAGGTGAAGTAACGTGGGGGGCGAGACCACAGGGATAAAAGAATCTGGTGTGTGAATTTATTTATTTTTATTTATTTATATTCTTATACTATATTGTGATTTTCTTTTATATACAATTTTAGATTTATTGAATTATATATTTATTTTATTCTTTATTATTTTTTTTCTTTTATTTAAAATGTTTAATTTATTGATTTTTTTTTATTTATATTTCTTTATTATCATTTTCTTTTATTTAAAATGTTTAATTTATTGCATTTTTTTTATTTTTTATTTTTTTTCATTTTTTATTTTATTATTATTATTATTATTATGATTCAAATAATCTCAATGACTCACTGACAGAAGATGAATAGTTTACAGTAAACCAGCAACAGCATCAGTTACTGGTTTGCTTTGTTAAAACAGGTTCACTTACTGCTTGTGCTTGTTTGATGAAATCTAGGATGTCCTCTTTGAGGGCCTGGTGGATCTTAGCTGGACCTTTGTCATCCCACAGGCACACAGCATGGACGTCTCTGTGGAAACAACGTTGGAGGAATTATCTTTCTTAACAAACTGACCTATACCTGTTAGCCTTCAACATCAATGTTGCATCAGATGCATTATGGTAAACTTACGAGAACAGGTCAAACCACTGCTGTTTGGTGACGGACTCCTGCCGTAGCAGCTTCAGTACGATGGGACGCATCAGGTCCCATTTGTCCTCAAATTGAAGGGAGCCTTTGTTCTGGAAAACAGACACGATATTATCCCGATAATCATCAAAATATGCTTAAAACTCTTACTTTATCATACATTTTGTTAAGAAACAAATATTTTTATTGCATCACAGAAAGGACACAGAGAACATCCTTTTGAGTGAAAAACAAAACAATCAAACAATCTTAAATAAGGTAATCAATCATAAATCATGAGGTCCCCCTGCATAAATAGAGGATAAACAAAATTAAACATTGTGTGAGTCTGTTCTTTCTTACGTGATAATTCCTGTATTTTTAAATCCGGCTCTATTTTTAAAAATATGTTCAATCTACTATAATGTAAGATGAAAAAGCAGTAAATTCTCCAATTTGAGAAGTTGCCTGGAACTGTAAAAGAAAAATGACTTGACTGAGAATGAAAATATCAAAACTGATGCAGCAGAGGCCAAGATATCCTAACTTTTAGCCCTAGTTTGGGTCAGACTCAAAAGACACTGGATCCTGCAGTACCTTTCCCTGTCTAGTAAATGCCAGTGGCTGCGTCCTAATTCCATAACACTTCACTTATACTTCATATAGGCCTAGGCTACATTATCTGCTGGGTAGCTTTGTGATCTCAAAACAATAGCAAAAAAATAAAAACAATCCACCATGCCCAGTTAATTTACATTTTAAAACAGGTTGAAATGCTCTTACTACACTAACAGGTTTTTGAAAAAATTGTTTGAATAAATAAGATTTTAAATAAGTTTTTTAGGACCCAATCATAGCCAGAATAAGATTAGGCTTTTTGCTCTGAGACTGCTGAACACTTTTTAACATCCCTTTTAATGTTTATTATTTTATTAGCTTGCTGTATGCTTTGTTCCATGTATTCTTTTTTAACTGTAAAGTGTTAAAGGACCATACTTTCCACTGCTGATGTTGATACAGTGCAAGATAGCACAGAATAGATTTGGGATAGTAATTAATGCACTGGGGAATTGCCTGTCTGCCCATACTGTACATACAGATACTATTTTACCATGCAAAAGTCTTGTGTTTGGACAGTAATGCCATAGATAGATAGATAGATAGATAGATAGATAGTAACTTTATTGATCCCGAGGGAAATTCAAGTTTCCAGCATCACAGTTCAATAGTGCAAACATATTAGTAAAAACGTCACAGGTAAGTAGTACACATGTTAGTAAGAAAACGTCACAGGTGAGTAGTAAACATGTTAGTAAAACGACACAAGTAGTAACAAGACACATGTAAGTAATACAGAGTATAAAACAAAATATGCAATGTGCAGAAGAACTGTTAAAGATGAATATAGTGCAGGGTAAACAACTGAGATACAGGACTATTTAAAGGAAAAGTGAATGTAGTGCAGAAAGTGATATAGTGCTGGGTGGTTAAATATAGGAGATATAGATATTAAGAAATGTCAGATATGGAATATAATGCAGGATAAGAACTGAGGTAGAGAAGTTTTTTTTTTTGTAGTGTCCTCCAGAACAGATGTGTTATAGTAATTAATGCACTGGGGGAATTGCCCATTACTGTACATACAGGTACTATTTTCCCATGCAAAAGTCTTGTGTTTTGCACAGCTTTAAATCTGGGTCTCCTGCAGTAGCTGTGTCACCCCCCTTTATATGAATTATGACAACACACCCACAGATTTCCTGTCAAGCTAAACTTAGTTAGCAGGATAGCAGCTGAGCCTTTAGCATGTCTTTAAGAGGCTGCTCATCTGCAGATTCCTGAGCCAATGAAGCCCCAGATGATATGAGATGTGCAGCTACCGTATACACACATTATATATATATTTTAGCACACAATAAGACAACAATATGTCCCCTATCTGTTATCTGTTTCTCTGTGTTTCCTTCATATTCAGCTAGCTGTGTTGTAGCTATAAAGCTAAATCAGTGATAAGTAGCTAATGTTAGCCAGATGTAATTTAAATGCTCCCTGTTGAAGTCAACACTGACAGCGAAGTCTCGTTCAGTTAGTGTGTGATGTTCGTTAAGTTTGCCGACATCACGCCACGCAAGTGTCACGCACTTTAGCCGAGCGTTAGATACAAAACAATTGAATCGAAGTGGCTCCTACCTTTAGCAAATTAGACGTCGCCATGTTCCCCTCAACTTATCCTCTCGTAAAATCTCGCGAGATTCTACACATAAAGCGTGAAGATTAACCCTTATCACATCACCGACTCTTTCTGAATGTAAATAAATAAATAAATAATAATAGAGGCATTAGCAGCTCAAAATAATTGTGTTAATTTGTTAATTTTATGTCCATTTATTTTAGGATTTTTAGGATTTATTAATAATTTAAAAAAAATTATAAAACAATATAAAAACATAATAATATAATTATTTAGATAGATAGATAGATAGATAGATAGATAGATAGATAGATAGATAGATAGATAGATATAGTATACACAATATAAAGAATATATTAGAATACACTTTAAATATACCAGACTACTACAGCTAACTTAGAAAATATAAAATATAAACATAGAATAACAATAACATAATATATACTATATATATTGGCAATATGTGCAAGTTACAATTTTCTGTAAAAAATATTGTTGTTGCTTTTCTTTATAATTATTAATTATTAATTATTTTTTAATCCAGTACTACTGTTGATTCACCTCATAGTCTTTTTAAAATATTTGAATGACCTTTAGTCCACTCCCGACACAACTTTTAGGCCATATGCCGTAAAACTGGAGGCAAGAAAACAATATTTGTTTTATTTTGTAGAGATTCAAGGACAGTTATTGTTTCTTACAATCAGTATGATTTTTGTTATCATTCTTTCTCTGTCTGGTCATCTGGGTCAAATGCTTTCTCACACAAACAAGAAGGATTTTAACCGTCACATAAGGAAGAAACGAGGGCAGTTTATGTAAACACTGGTGGTTCTGAAGGTTGAAATAGGGAAGTGAAAAATGTTGTTGGAGAAATGAAAAACTACTTGAAGATTCAGTTTCAAGACACATTTGCTTGGTGGTGGAAGAAGCACTTAGATCCTTTACCTAATATTTCAATTGCAAGAGACTTGACTTGAGGGAAAGTATTAACAGCAAAATATACAGAAATAATGAAAAATAAAAGTACGCATTATGCAGAGCGGTCCCTTTCAGGGGTTATTACACTAAGCACTTTAACTTTACCTGTATTCTTTTAAATTTAATTTCTGTTTCCTGTTTTTTTTTTCTTTTTTAAATGTAAAGCATTTTGAGCTGCATGTCTTGTATGAAAGGTGCTATAGCTACAAATAAATCTATCTATCTATTCAATTCAATTCAATTCAATAAGCTTTATTGGCATGAATGTCAGGTGAACAATATTGCCAAAGCGTCAATTCAATAATAATAAAAAAAAAAAGAACAAGATAAAAACAAAAACATATATATACATATATACAATTCATTAAGCAAATTACAATATATATAGAAACAATTGATAATATATTGGAATATCAAATGAAAAATGTTAAAAATAAATAAATAAATAAATAATAAAAACAAAACAAAAAAAAAAACATGAAGTCTCTATCTTTCTACTGGAGTAAACAGCACGATATTTTTCCTCTGAAATGTAGTGAAGTAGAATTTAAAGTAGCATAGAAAGGAAATATATAAGTTAAATACCTCAAAATTGTACTAAAATACAGAACTTGGGCAGTTTAATGCAGTTTCATATGATTCTCATCAGCACCAGACCGACTTTGTCTGCGGTTATTACACTAAGCACTTTAACTTTACCTGTATTCTTTAAATTCAATTTCTGTTTCCTGTTTTTTTTTCTTTTTTTAAATGTAAAGCCTTTTGAGCTGCATGTCTTGTATGAAAGGTACTATAGCTACAAATAAAGTTCTTAATTATTATTATTTTCTCTCTTTGTTTCTTTCTTTCTTTCTTTCTTTGTTTCTTTGTTTCTTTCTTTTTATCTATCTATCTATCTCTCTATCTATCTATCTATCTATCTATCTATCTATCTATCTATCTATCTATCTATCTATCTATCTAGTGGAGTAAAGAGCACGATATTTCCCTCTGAAATGTAGTGAAGTAGAATTTAAAGTAGCATAGAAGGTAAATATTTAAGTTAAATACCTCAAAATTGTACTAAAATACAGAACCTCGGCATCTAATTCTCATCAGCACCAGACCAAGTTTGTCTGCGCGGTGCAGACGTCATTCAGCTTTCTTTTTTTTTTGACCAATCAGAGAGCACGGGGGGGCGGTGCTAGAGAGCATGAAGGTAGGTTGAGTTACTCAGAGAGAGAAGTTGGTAAAGCGTGGAAGGTAATGTGGATTGATTTCGACAAACGTGCACATGTATCGCAGCTGGAGAGTTTCCCCTTCACTTGTCATGACTGAAGAAGAAAAAGAAAACGTATGTACACTTATGTTACTTGTACTGTATCAGAATAGAGCTTGTACTTGTATTTGCATTGTATTGTAGCACACCAGACTGCGTTGAAAAAGCGACAGATTAATATTGCTGCAGCTATTGCCAGTCGTTCATACCTATTTAGACATAATTAAACACATATTCTGAATTATGAGGGGCTACATTCAAATTCGGCATGTATTAAATATTGTAAGTATGACTATCATAGGTGAACATTTGCAAAAACGTGCTTACCTGTGCACTAATAGTGCCAACGCCTCTAATGTAAACTAAGTCTGTAGATGAGATAATGTTAAAAACAGTGCTGTAGCTTAATGCCGAATTGACCAGGCTAGGAATAGAAATTGTCCCACTATAAGTCACATTTTGTCCCTATTTATTGTGCACCATGATTTTAGTGATAATCATATTATGAGCCCAATCAGTCACATGAGGTACATTCCTGTGGAGATTTGGCACCATGTTAGTCTGATGAAGACAGTGAGCCTTAAAGACACTAATCCCCCCCCTAAAGGTTTTCATTTTTTTATTATTTTTTTTTAATTAATTTCTAGGTTTAGCTCTCAAAGACATGGAGGGGCATGAAGAGGAGAGACTGTGTGGGAAATGGAGGCTGACCTGTGGTTTGTACAGTTACAACTTGAGGGATGTCTTCACATGGTGAGTACTGATGCAGCTGACTAGTAAAACTGACATTTTCATTGTAAACTGAGCAATGCAGATAAGAAAATGACTGTCTTTTGTTTGCTACAAGCAAAGCATACTATAGCCAAGCTTTGGAAATCAGTTAACAGACCAAGCCTACAGATCTGGATCGAGGGTCTATTACACTCTCTTGCTCTTGAAAAACTTACACTGACAATTAAGGGAAAATTCTCTACCTTTGAGAAGATATGGAGATCTTTCATGGAGTTTCTAGAAGGGGAGAAATCTGCAGAAGCCTGTTTGCCTTGAATTTTTGCTGATATTACTTCTGTGCAATATTTTTGTTTTATTGATGTACTCGTGTCTACATAGGTCATTTTTATTTCTTTTTTACTTAAAGATGAATGTATTGCTCTGTCAAAACAAAGTATAATTAGGTAGCGCCTTGATGTGAATGTTCTTAAGTGCACCTTACTTGTTTACTTGTTTACTTGTCTGTTTGTAAAATTGTTTGTTTGTTTGTTTGTTTGTTGAATAACTGTCATATTGAAACTAAATAAACACACTTGTTTAAAAAAAAAAAAAAAAAAAAACTGATATTTACACAGAAGACATTTTGACATGTCACAGAAGGAAAAGCACAGGTGTAATTCAAATAATGATGGCTGCAGTCAGTTTCAGGGTCTTGGTATTGTGCATGCTGGCTCACTACCTCATACCATATAATAAATAAACATATTTATTGTTAATATTATTAGCAACACGTGTGCTTTCCGTGCATTTCAGAAAACTTGTAATACAAAAAATAATTGTCTTAATGTCAGTAATCAACTGGGGAAGTTTCATGGTGATATCTATTAGTTCATATTTTTTACCCCATTCACCTGTAGTGTGTTTACAATCTATATCTTTAAAGGCCGTTTCCTCAAAAATGCGTTTTGTTCTCAGACTCTGAGCCAGAAATCTCCACTTCAGCAGCACTTACATCCACCAAACTTTCCAGTTTCATTCCTATCTATATTCTGAAGGTTTATGCAGAGGGGTTTGTTCATATATCATTCATAACTTGATTTATACAACATTTTATTCCTATAAACATGGCGAATTTTTTTTTTATGGCTGTTGACAGTATTTTCTGATTTATCGAGTGATAAAAAGAGATATCCAAAATCCTCTATGTAAAAACCTTTCGACTCTAATATGTCTCACAAAATGAAACAAGAATTTTCAACCTGCTTTTACCAAATGTTCACATTTCTGTTCTAGAAATGTATGCAAATTATCACATATTTAATAAGATAATGCCTCATTTGCATATTTAAACATAACATTTAAGAAAACTTGTAATACAAAAAATAATTGTCTTAATGTCAATAATCAACTTGGGGTAGTTTCATGGTGATATCTGATAGTTTTTTTTTTTTTTACCCTATTCATCTGTAGTGTCTCCCTTTAACACCTCTAGTGCCCTCTAGTGGTTTAACTTGTCCCCTTGTTGCAGTGATGTAGAAGTGTACTGTACAGGGTGTGTAGGTACACTATGACATCACTGTTGGGTGTAATTACAGGTGCAATTAAGCACACGTCTGACCTCACCCAGGTGAAAACTGGAATGTAGACTGACTTGTAGATCGGAGCGTCCCTCCCTTACCTCACCTTCACGAGTCTGACAAAGAGTCATCAGGTTGTGTTGCATTATAATACATACTGTAGGTGTTGACCCATGATGCTCTCCCCGACCCTGCAGGCGTCTGCTGAAGACCATCCTCATGGGACAGGTCTTGTCCCTGCTGATCTGCGGGACGGCGGTGAGCTGTCAGTACCTGGCCGACGCCGGCGTGCAGACGCCGATGCTGCAGAGCTTCCTCAACTACGCCCTGCTGCTGCTCGTCTACACGACCATCCTCAGCACCCGCAAAGGTCAGCACATCTGGACTTGGAATTACTCTCTTTTTACAGCTCAGTTACAACTTTTAAACCTGCAGTAATTGTTTTGGTAACGCTTCATTTTACAGGTCCGCAAATTTCATGGTAATTAGGTGATAATTAGCAAGCAACCTATTTGAAATTTCTTTGGAATTACTGCCAAATTTCCCCGATATTTACCTCAAAATATATCGAAAATTACTTTATTATAAAAATTGTTTAGTAATTATATTCTGCTATTTCCCAATAGCTGGTAATTTATTTAATACATTTCCAGGAAAATAATACAAAGTTAATTGATATGCTTTATTTCCATGTCTACTGGTAAATAGATAATAATTAGCAAATAACTTCTTTTGAAAGTTTTCTCACCAAAAACAACGTGAATGTGTGAAAGATTGTGTTCAAAAGTAGCTTTTGTAAAAAAAAAAAAATCCTCCCAATTCCTCCTCTTAATTAAATTATATGTGTTTCTACAGGTGACAGGAACATCATCCAGATTTTAAAAACCAAGTGGTGGAAGTATTTGGTGATGGGTCTGGCAGATGTGGAGGCAAACTATGCAGTTGTGAAGGCCTACCAGTTCACCACCCTGACCAGTATACAGGTGAGAGGATAGATAATGACTGATATATTTGACTTCAGGACATCTCTGACTACACACATGCTGAAAATCAAACATTTTTACTGTATTAATTTAGATATTTTCCAAAGTAAAAGTCCCTAGAAGTGTATGATTTAACTTTTTCCCCATGGTCTAGTGTTAAAAAAGTTAACAAAAATCACAATAAATCGTAATATCGAATCGCAAAACATCGAATCGGCACCCAAGTATGGTGATAGTTAGATAGGTGAATCGTCCCAGCTCTAGTCAATATACAGTTATTCACTGTGTTGTTACTGTGTGTTCCAGCTGCTGGACTGCTTTGTGATCCCGGTGCTGATGGTTCTGTCCTGGTTCTTACTGAAGACCCGCTACAGGCTGGTCCACTTTGTAGCCGTGACGGTGTGTTTGTTGGGGGTGGGGGCCATGGTGGGAGCCGACATCCTGGCCGGAAGAGACCAGGGATCCAGTAAGGACTCTTTATTACATTGTTTATATCTGTAAAGTTCTGAAACCTCATGTGAAACTTAATCACAGTTTGTTGAGTGGTATCTAATTAATGAAAATATAAAAAAGGTGAGTTATTGCGTGAACTTTATAGCACAAAATGACCATAATGTCCGTGGAGGTTGATGGGAATGTTGATCAATACCTGATTATTCTGTTAGAAGACTCTAAAACTAAACGTGAGGATGTTTCCAATCCACCATCATTTTTTTGAATTTATTATCTTCCACTTAAAAGGTAAAAATTAAACATATCTTATCTCCGGTATAACCGCCCCTCTTTCTGTGTCTCTGTGTGCAGCCAGAGACGTGGTGCTGGGAGACGGTCTGGTCCTGCTCAGCGCCGTCCTCTACGCCGTGTCCAACGCGTGCCAGGAGTACACGGTGAAGAACCTGAGCCGGGTCGAGTTCCTGGGCATGATGGGCCTCTTCGGGACCGTCATCAGTGGCTTACAGCTGTGGGTTACTGTTTAAATCCTTCATGACTTATATTACATTACATGACTTTACATAAGTGTAAATCATGGAGTTAATGCTGCATCGGCTGCATTTATGGATGTGATTTTGAGCTCCTGATGCTGATTTGAGCTTTGGCAGCTATTTTAGATTTAGTCTTTGTCTTAAGACGAAAATGCTTTTTAGTTTTAGTCACATTTTAGTCATGTTTATCCTTCATATTGCTAACTTTGCACTGCTTGTTATCACAGAGCTGTGCTGGAAACTCGAGCGGTGGCGGCGATAAAATGGGACTTTCACATTTGTGAGTTAACTTTCTTGTCTTGTTAAATTAGAGCGTATGATGACCGTCTCTTACTAAAGTGTGTTGGTTGTGTTGTGCAGCCATCCTGTTTGCAGTCTACGTGCTGTGTATGTACGCTCTGTACAGCTTCATGCCCGTGGTGGTGAAGATGACCAGCGCCACGGCGGTCAACCTCTCCCTGCTCACCGCCGACCTCTTCAGCCTCTTCTGTGGCCTCTTCCTCTTCCACTACACAGTGAGTGGGATCAGAACATGATGCTGTCAGGATACTTATTCAACTTTAATGGGATCGATGAGCCTTTTGTTGCTCTGAAACCTGTTTAAAAACCTTGTTTTAATGTTGAGAGCCTTTGAGGAAATGTGTATTCTTTATATCATTCCTGGAGTTTAGTTTCTGCAGCTCTGTTTTTGTCTCACAACAGCAGGACGTTTCCTTGACTTCCTAATAAAATAAACATTAACGTGTGTATCTGGTGTCTCCTCAGTTTTCAACGCTGTACATCATCTCGTTCGTTGTCATCACCGTGGGTTTCATCATGTTCAACGCCGTTCCCACGTACTCGGCTTTACCGGAGTCCGGCTCCGGTGAGGACGGCGACGTGATCGCCGAGCGCACGGCGGAGACGTCCTCGGACCGTTTACTGTCTGCAGGCCGAGACGCCGAGACGCCGGCTGCTGTGTCTGCACTCTGACCGGAGACTGGAGAAGGTAGCTGGATAGACTGCAGCACTCAGAGGTGTGTTTTTACTCCGTTACAGGTCACTTTGAAGAGGACTCTCTGTTTTAACTTTGTTACACAAGAACACGTTTTCCTGGTATTTTGCATTTTCAATATAAAGGAAAATGTTAACGTTTCTGACATCTCGTTGCTTTTGGTGGTTGACACGTTCTTCATTCCTTTATATGTTACGTCATTTTTTAAAGAAGATATTTCTTTATTAAAATATCATGTTACTGCACATCAACAATGCACTGCTATTTATTGTGCCAAAACTGAAGTGTAAATTCCTTTTTTAAATTAATATATTTGATATTTTACAAAATACGTCAGCCACCACGGTCATTGTTTTGAATTTGAACACAATCACCAAGTTGTACTTTTGTTGCGCTGTGGTTCTGTTACGTTTGGTGATCTGTCTACCAGATAAACTGTAAGTCACATGGCACTATGTGCCTTGTGTAACGCAGGTTAACGAGTTTTACTTTTTTACTATTAAATTAATTTTTATATTCTCTTGAGTCTGCATCATTTTTCAATTACTTTACACTTTTAATGTGTCTGTTTGGTTGTTCTACCTCAGTGACAAGTAGGGCTGTCCCGAATACCACTTTTCGGGCTTCGAAGCTTATTATTATTATTATTATTATTATTATTAATAAATATTCGAAGCTTCGCGGCGCAGCGTTTCCATCTCCCCCGTTTCAGTGCCCAGGACAGTGGCGTCTGAGAATAACTAATAATAATTCATGTTGAGTATGAATAATGTGGGATTATTACTTATTTCATGGGCTATTTTGGGATTTATACTTTATTTTTACATACTTTGGAGGTCGGTTACCACGCCAATGGAAGAAGCTTCGAAGCATTCGGGTCAGCCCTAGTGACGAGTAATATGTGTTTATTTTTTTTTATGTTTTCGGGTTGTTCGTCCGTTTGTCCGCCGTCCAATCCATTCTTGTCAACGCGATATCTCAGGAACATCTGGAGGGAGTTTCTTCAAATTTGGCACAAACGTCTACTTGGCCTTGATAGTATTTTTATCTAAGGGGCCCTGCAGGAACCACTGAATATGTCAGTCGACTGAAAATGATGAGTATGTGTTGGTTTTCTTAATTTTCTGTGATATTAAACTTAATATTGTTGGGTTTCTGGAACCTGTGATAGACATTTATTACCATTTTTCTGCAATTTTATGGACGAAACGATCAGTAATGAAAATAATTGTTGGCTATGGCCCTTCGCCAAACGCACCAAAGTGTTTTTTAATGATAAGATGGGAAAAAAAAAGTCTTTATTATACTCATATTTCTCACGTCTTGCTTCTGCATCACGTCCAAAGTTATAAGAACTAGGACTCATGTCGCTTCCCTCAGGTGTTTTATTTACTCCAACTTGCATTGTGGACGTTTCTGAAGTCTTAGTTTCCCCCAGATATTATGGAATGCCATTTAAACAAATATTAAATAAATAAAGACATAAATAATAAATATGCCTATGAAATAAATCCTGAAATAAATAAATTAGGCAAAAACTATATAAATAAATGTAAATATAAATACACATTTATTTAAAAAAAATAAATCCAGTCAAAAAAATGCATGTTAAATGTACAGTAAATTTTATGTTTACAGCTTGTTGCACTGCCCCCAAGTGGCCAAAAACGGCAATTGCAGGTAAAAAAAACAACAGCGATATACTATATATATATATATATATATATATATATATATATATATATATATATATATATATATATATATATATATTGTATATTATACCAATAAATGTATTTGTTTTGCTACTAACACAGTCAATATGCTCTCTCCAACTCAAGCTCTCATCAACAATAATTCCCAGGAATTTTGTAGATGACACTTGAGGCATCTCAACAGACTCAATTTTAATTTTAGATAAATCCTTACAGGATGATTTTTTTACCACTGAAATAATATAATAATAATCAAAATAATATATATATATATAATATATATATATATATATATATTTTATTTTTTTATTTATATTATTTTATTATATTATATATTTTATTTATATATTTTATTTTTTTTATAGTGTTTTGGTAATACATATATTACAAAAATGTGTAAATAATACAAACAATAATAATTATAATAATAAATAATAATAAAAAACAGTATAATAATCATGACAATAATATAATAATAATAATTAAAAAAAATAAAGTTTGTATTTGTATTTTTGCGTTTGTGGTGGTAGTAGCTTGCTTTTTTATGTTTTATTTTTTGTACTGTATTATCTTTATACAGTATTTGTTTTGAGGATCTTCTTGAAAACAAGATGGCTCATCTAATAAATGTCTATATATTTATATATGTATTGTCCTTACAGGTTAAAATGTAACCACACACCATGATGATGAGAAACACATGCATTATAAAGTGACTGGTGACTGCTGGTTTTGACCCTTTGTTGCTGTGCTGCTGTAGCTTTTAGAGCTGAACCTCCTTCATCCAGTCACTGACTGTCATCATGGAGGAGACGCAGACTGGAGCCGAGTGAAGCATCAAACCACCGCATCCACATCTCTCTTTCACCTCTTATTCTTATTATTAGAGCTCGGTAAGATGAACATGTTGTGCATATATATATATATATTATATTGCATGTATTTTACTGCTTGTGTTGTGTGCACAGCTCGACGTTAGAGGAGAAGAGCCGTCTGGTGCTATACGGATTATGCTCAGTGTTTGTGCGCTGGGTTGCTAATCAGCCCGGAGACGATCCCGCATTAATCATGAAGGGTGGAATAGATAGAAGAGGTTCTAGTGTGTGGTTCTGGTTCAGTGTAGCTGATCAGAACCGCTGCGTACCGCCGGCGGTACCGAGGGAAAGCAGCCGCACATTGATGGTTCAGCACCGCGGACAGCTCCGGAGCTGCTGCGGCCCAACGCATCATCATCATCATCCACATTAAACCACCTCTTGTTCTCTGTTCACAGGTGATCCATCTATAGAAACACAAACACTGAACACACCTGAGCCAAGATGAAGCATTTCCTGAGGTAAAGATTAAAGCATTTATGCAAATGATGCATTTTTATTTTTGTTAAAACGTGAAGGAATTCATCCTCCTTCATGGTTATCTGTGTTTATACCAAATACTGCAGACTGTGTATTCCCAGTTCTCCCATTTAAACCCAATCGATTATGATATTGTGTGACCAGTAAGTGGCTTTGCTGTAAACTGGTTTGAGTGGGTCGTTCATGGAGGAGGCCTCTTAATTATGGAGTCAACCAAGTGGTGTCTCTATTAATAGATCTGTTGCTTTCTGTGTATTTCTGTTATGATTAGTTGTCAATAGGGCCGTTAATCTATTAAAATAGTTAATTGCATGATTGTTAATCATGATTAATTGCACGTTTTTTTATCTGTTCAAAATGAACCTTAAAGGAAGATTCGTCAAGTATTTAATACTCTTATCAACATGGGAGTGGGCAAATATGCTGCTTTATGCAAATGTATGTATATATTTATTATTTGAAATCAATTAACAACACAAAACAATGACAGATATTGTCCAGAAACCTTCACAGGTACTGCATTTAGCATAAAATATAAATATGCTCAAATCATAACATGGCAAACTGCAGCCCAACAGGCAACAACAGCTGTCAGTGTGTCAGTGTGCTGACTTGACTATGACTTGCCCCCAAACTGCATGTGATTATCATAAAGTGGGCATGTCTGTAAAGGGGAGACTCGTGGGTACCCATAGAACTCATTTACATTCACATATCTGGAGGTCAGAGGTCAAGGGACCCCTTTGAAAATGGCCGTGACAGTTTTTCCTCGCCAAAATTTTGCATTTGGAGCGTTATTTAACCTCCTTCCTGACAAGCTAGTATGACCTGGTTGGTACCGATGGACTCTTTAGGTTTTCTAGTTTCATATGAGACCAGTATCTTCACTCTAGCTTCAAAACTGAGCCCGCTACATCCTAAAAATCGCAAGTTGCGTTAATGCATTAAAGAAATTAGTGGCACTTATATAAAAATCAAGCATTTTTACTGTATTCATTGAGATATTTTCCAAAGTAAAAGTCCCTAGAAGTGTATTATTCAGCTTTTTACCATAGTCTAGTGTTAAAAAAGTTAACAAAAATCGCAATACTTAAAAATCACAATACATATCGAATCGGCACCCAAGTATGGTGATAGGTGAATCGTCCCAGCTCTAATGTATAGATCATTAGCCTTTGGAGCACTTAACGCCGACTGGAGACTGGCAAATTGTTTGGAATTACGTCCTCTAAATGGATAAGATATATAGAGCTTACATTACTCTGACAAGACTTTCAGTTATCCTGACCAACGTTGGCTCAGTAGTGGGAGTATTTGTGTTTAACGACGGGATGGCCTCATTAATCTTAAGTGTGTCCCAGTGAGCTCTGATAAACCTCCACATGCTCGCGGTCTTAACTGGCACTCAGGGGGGGCAGCTACCGGAAATACACAAGTCACACAAGTGGGCACTGAAGTACTCGCAAATACCGTAAAGTGTGGGGGTTACAAGTCTGGGACGGACCTCCAGTGTCTTCTGTGGGTCTGGAGAAGCTCAGGAAAGTCAGATTGGGCCTGAAGACTATGAATTAAAACACAACAAATGTGGAGTTTCAAAGACGTGGACTAAAGTCAGGATATCTCCTCCTCTACTGCTCAGATTTTCTTGTTTATTTGATCAGTCTTTTGCAAGTCCTCCTTTAAATCCTTCTCAATACTCTGATCAGCCAACAGCATTAAAAGTTGGACCGTGAATCATTCCTACATCAGTAAACTATTACCACAATCATTCACACACATTAGTATAATTACTGTAAACAAAACTGTGTGAAAGCCATCAGTAAAACACAGTTGGCAGCCGCTCAGCTGCTCATTAATGGGAACAGAAGCTAAATATCTTTTAAGGCCAAAAGGAGTGAAACGTTTATTATCTTAAACGAACGGCATTTATGGGAAATGTGGTCTGAATTGGAAGCACTGGTGCGAGAAAACACCCATTTATTTATATTGCTAAACAATGACTAAACAATAAAATAAAAGATTTTACAATATGTTGATGAGAGTTTGATTTCCAATAATAAATATATACATACATTTGCAGAAAGCAAGCACATTTGTCCTCTCCCATGTCGATAAGAGTATTAAATACTTCACAAATCTCCCTTTGAACAGATAAAAATGTGTGTTTAATTTGCGATTAATCACGATTAACTACGGACAATCATGTGATTAATCTCGATTAAATATTTTAAGTGATTTTTCATACGTGTAGCTATGAACAGTGTATGAGCACACCCTGCATCATTACCTGTTGTGCAAAACATGCATGTTTAGATTAGAATATAACTAACAAAGTGCCTGAGGTTAGTTGAGTCCTGTTGTCCCACTGAGCTCTGAGGAAGTTACCCGAAATACGTCACACAAGTAGGCTGACTGCTCGCAAATACTACAAGTGTGGGTGTTTGGACAGGTTTTATTTAGAATCCGTGAAGTGTCCCTTTAAAATGAGGTTTGTTTGTGTCAGTCCTCTCTCCTCCGTCAGCTCACTTTCTTCCTTGAAGGTGAAGAGAATGACAGAGCGTCTATATGAGCTGTTTAACATGCCGGTCTCATCCACGGCTCCAGCAGGAGGAATTAATCCTCCAGGACTGTATATTTACCTTCTTTTTATGTCGACATGGCAGATGATGTGATGCTGTGATCCGTCGGCATCAGAAGGATTTATTTCCGCCTGAATGGGTTGTAAACGCCATTCCACAAAAAAAAGCAAACAAAGAGGGGAGCGAGGCTCTGCTGGTGAGGCTCACAGAGGGAGCTCTCTATGTTCATCTTTCTCTGCTTCATTGCCAATTTTAGCTCTGATAGTAGATGGAAAAAACAATCTGGGTTTCACATTAAAATAACACAACATGAGTCTCTTCCTTCCTTTTTTCTTTCCTAATGTTCAGCGCAGAGTGAAGCCGGCAAAGGCCGGAAATCATTTAGTCTCTTAATGGGTCGCTGTGCAGTTCCCAAGACACACACCTCCATTTTCATTCTCAGAGTCACCTGTAAAAATAGCTCACTTTGATCTGCTGCAAGTCCAACCTGGTAGACGAGACTCTATCTACTTTATATCTTCCTCCCTGCTCCTCTTTATTGTCTTTATTCTGCAAAATGATGGGATTTTTTACTATAACTCCCCCAATATACTGAGCTACTGACCCTGTAAAATACTCTTCTTTGCAAGAAATTACAATTAAAGCAAATTTGAGAAGAAATGTATTTGCGATTTTTCATTATCGGTTAATCTGGTGATTATAAGGTCTGTAAAACATAAAAAAATAGTGAAAGGTGCTCGTCACAACATCCCGGAGCACAAGCTAACATCATTAAATGTCTTGTTTTTTTCCCACCAACAGTCCAAAACCTAAAAATATTCAATTTACTATCATAGAAGACCAAGAAAAGCAAGCAAATGCTGTCATTGGAGAACTTAAATGTTTGAAAAATTACTTAATCGATTATCAAAATCCTTGCTATAAAAAAATATCTAAATATAAATATATATTTCTTAAAATTATGAGCTGTTTTCTGTTCATTTTAAAGATTTATATGTACTACACAGTATAGTAGTAGATATTCAAAATTAGTTTTACACATGTACACAAGTTTTAGTCTGAAGGAAGGGCCAAAACATAGAGAAAAAGATGTGTTTACAGATTTAACCGGCTTGGTGTGGACGTGGTCTCAGTCTCTCTATATATAGCAGTGGTTCCGATGACCTATGACCTCCAGAGGGGTCAACAAGAGTTGATACCTGTTCAGGACTCTAAAAACCTGAGAATCAGTGCTTGATACTAAAGCACACATATCCAACATCTCACCCGTCCCGTCTTCTCCTCTCCAGAGTGGTGACCCAGTTCTTCGTCTTCCTCTACTGTAAATGTCTGTGGCGAGGCCTCAAGTTTGTCGCCAGGAAGTTTACGGGGCGCTGCGAGCTGCAGCGAATCTGCTACGGCAACAAGCACGGAGCCCGCAGGACCCTCAAGATAGGTAGGCCCACGCACTGCCTGACATCTGGTTTCAATTTTATGTTTATTATTTAGCTAATTTATGAATAAAACCAATTCAAATTGAGTCCTCCATGTTTCTACAGTAGCCCAGAACGGACAAACCAAACTTTGACTCTAGAGAGAGACATTCACATTTTCACGTTTTTGCATCGTAGTTCTCCGACACGCTTGGTACACTGCAGAAGTTTCAGTTGGTTGCAATCTGCTACCTAACCTCTAGATGTCGCCAAATCCTACAAACTGCACATTTAAAAACAGCTTCACACTGATTGACATCGCTAGTGTTAAAAAAAAAAAAAAAAAGGCATTCTTAGAAGGATCAAACCAACAACCAGTTTGATTATTATACCCTGGATTGCAGAAAAAAAACATGTTTTAGGAAAATAAATAAAAACGGAGATATCTACTTTTGCAAAATAACCCTTCATATTTGGGTATTGGTCATATTCATTATCCTGATTTTTAATGGAACCTTGGAAATGAAAATAAAGAGCAAAATATGGCATATGAGGAAGGAACCCAATATCTTTTCATCTGGAAAATGTATTATTATTTTTTTTCATGTCACTTTAAATGTATTTATTATTTTATTTACTCATTTATTTTTATTTTTATTTTTATTTATTTATATATTTATTTTTAATTTGTGATTATTTTGATCAAAGTATAAAGTTAAAGATTCCCGTGGATAATAGAGATGTCTGTCTTGATGATTAATATAATTTGAGTAGAACCTGCATGTTTTTATTTAATTTTTTTTCCTTTGCTTGCTTGTTTGTTTCCTATAAGCATTTGGTTTTGTTGTGATGTATAATTATAGGCGTTAGATAAAGTATTTGTAATTTCCTTCTGTAAATCCTCCGGCTGACAGTAAAAAAAAAACAACAACAACATATAGACAAATAGCAGTTTCACAATTTAAACTCAATACATAAATGTTCATATCTGCCTTCAAAATATATATTTTTAAGCTACTAAATAATAATAATGTAATGCAGTTGTCTTACACTTTGCAACCGTTTCTTTCCAGAATCATCTCTGAAGTACTCCAAGAATGAGGTACGGCTCTCTAAATCTATGAATATGCAGCATGAATATGGTGTTGTAGCTTCAGTCTGTTTACATCTATTCCCTCCTTCTGCAATATTTCGGTGTAGCTGCTGCAGTCCGCCCTCAGCGTCCATCCTGATAAAGTGGAGAAAACCATTGAAGACATCATGGCGCTGAAGAAGATCAACCCTGACACCAACCCACAGTGAGACATTAACATTAACACGTCTGTGACTTCATCAGGGTGCTGCGGTGAATTAGTGTCAACACTTTGAATCCTCAGACTATCTGTGGACAGTGAATAAATAACACCGAGCCAGGCGTTGACCCCCCCTCCCTCCCTCCTCCGTGTGTCTCCCCCAGGTTGGGCATCTCTCTCCAGGCCAGCCTGCTGCAGATTGTGGGCTACAGGAGCCTGGTGACGGAGGTGGAGAAGCTGCGCCGGGAGCCTTACGACTGTGAAAACCCCGAACACGAGGAAATGCTGATGAAGGTACGCAGCTCTCTGTGTTTGTTAGAAGTGTAAAAATAATCATCTTTATTTGTGTTGAACCTCCTGTGGTGACTTTTATCTCACTGTTTCAACTGTTTATCTGCACATCATCAGTCAGTATTTAAATATGTATACACTCAGAAAGCTCATCTATATAAGGTATAATGTAAGGATTGACATTATAGTTAGTAGTTCACTAATGTCATTCCTTGTCAAGAGAGGAAATAATTTACCCGTACTAAGCTGTGTTGTGTGTGTTGCAGCTGTGGAAGGAGCTGCGTCCCGACACCCCGCTCACCGGACGCATCTCTAAGCAGTGGTGTGAAATCGGTTTCCAAGGCAGCGATCCCAAGACTGATTTCAGAGGCATGGGCCTGCTGGGCCTGCAAAACCTGCTGTGAGCTCACTCGGATCATAACCCAAAGACTATGTCACACAACATATTTTACATTTGGACTTTTACACACACAAGTCCTTAAATTATTGATACAAAATTAATCTACATATGCACAAATATTAAGTGTGTCATTAATTCTCTTCTCTTGAATCTTCTGTCGTCTCTCTGCAGGTATTTTGCAGAACATGATAAAGCCACCGCTCTGCAGATGCTCCACGACTCCCTGCAACCAAAGCACAAGTAGGGCAGCCATGTTTTTTGCTTAACTTTTACCCAAAGCATGATAAAAATTAAAGGAATACGCCAATTGTTTTGGTAGAAAGTCTCTCTCGTTGAACCGTAGTGTTCTCAGGAGATCAGAGACTAAAAGGTAGTACTGTAGGTATCCAGAACTGAGGCAACGTGAGTTTTAAGCAGATTTAAAGCTACTTAAGAAACTGAGCATCACTTAATGCAGCTTTAAAATCTTTCTACCTGACACTTCGTGTATCCCTTCAACTTGAAACTGCACTCAGTCATCCACAACTTTCTGCTTGATTCTATTCATTCTTACAGCTCGATGTCACTCACTGCGTCTGCTTTTATCGACTGCTGCTGCTGCTGCTTCTATTGTTTGTCATCTCAGTGAGCTGTCTCATTTCACAGATGATTCTTCTTCTTTCTCTCCTCCACCTCCACCTCTGTGCCCATTCCTCCCTCTCTGACTCTCACATGCACTGTTGTAGGAGCACACACAGAAAGCCAAGGTACCTGATTTCACTTTCATTCTGTATTCACTGCTTTCATAGCTTTTCTCTTTTGGGGTTTCATGCATTTAAAGCTGCACGGAGCACGATTTACGTATATGTTGTGTGTACTCGGTCATCTCATCAACACCAGAGGCCCATGGATGATATATCGATGAGTGTGGCGCAATAGTAATAATAGTTTTAGTAATTTCAAAAGACATAGTACATTTAAGAATACATACCTGTTATATGTGTGTATATTATTTTGAAACTGATTAAATAAGTTAAAGAGTAACTTTCTATTAGTCATTTAGACACAAAAACATGAGAAAATAGGGTTTAAACATGAAGTTTCGAGTCATTGTTCTAAATTAACTCATTTCAGATTTGACATTTTTTTAACTTGACCTCAAGATTAAAACCTCTGGGACTCAACTTTGACTCAATATTTGAGGACTTGACTTCAACTCTGCTTAACTGTAACACTATAATGTTGACCTTATGTTATACAGACCATCATAGAATATTATAAACACATGTAAAGAAACCAAGTGACATGTATCATCATAACACGTCACTTCATTGTAAGGTTTCTCAGAAGGTTTTGTGGTGCCCTCGGTGTTGTTTCACATGCAGACAGTAGATGACTCAGGTGTTTGTGTCCTCCACAGTGAGACAAACAAGCCTGAATGGGAACAGAAGAACCTGGACAAAGCTATTGGGTAAGTGTCTGCTGCACATGTGTGTGGAGGAGGCAGAACTGGGCTACTGCTGCTGGCGCTGTGTGAGTTTTGGCCTCAATACAGAGCGGTTTTAGCAGCGGAGGGTCTCAGTGGGAGGGTGTGTATATGCCTCCAGTCTGCATCAGCTCTGATAAGCACCAAGGACCGACTCTAAAAACACACATTTAAACAAAATCCTCCCACAACAGTCTTGTGAGGACACTCCAGCAGAGCACAATTCACATCCACTTACAAACTTCATACAAACTACCGTCTCTATTTGTGTCCCCTCCCTCCAGATACTCGTTTGCCATCGTGGGCATCAACATCACGGACCTGGCCTACTCTCTGCTGGTGAGCGGAGCTCTGAAGACCCACCTGTACAACGTGGCCCCGGAGATGCCTAGTCTGGCACACTTCCAGCAGACCTTCTGTGAGTTCACTTCTCCTGCAAAAACTAGATATTAAAGGAACAGTGTGCAGCCGTTCGGGGGCATCTATTAGCAGAAATGGAATATAATATTCATGTTTTCATTAGTGTATAATCACCTGAAACTAAGAAGCGTTGTGTTTTTTCCTTAGCTTAGAACAGGCTGGTCTCATACACTGTTCGTAGCTACTGTATACCTGTGAAAAGTAATTCACTGTAATTTTCGTAGTCAACGTTAGCTGTGCTAAGTTTGGAAATAACTGAAAGGTTTAGTTTGGATTTTTTGAAGTGGTATTGTATGTATACTCTGTTGTTCTGCGCGGTTAAATTACTGCTTTTGTGAATGGAGTCTGGTGGCTTTGAAGAGAGCGTTATAATGGCTTCAATTCAACAAGCGGCTGTGGATGGGAGCAGCAGAAAAAACTTATTTTATACGCCACCTCAGTTTAAGTGTACGCTATATTTAGACTATTTTCACAGCTTTACCTCACCGTCAGACAGCCCTTTCAAGCCGTTGTCTATGCTCTCTTCAAAGCCACCAGACTCCATTGAAAAAAACAGTAGTTTTACCTCTCAGAACACGGGAGTTGCTGGTCCACCGCTGCATTGTGTGACTTTCTGATCTGAACTAACGTGGCGTCCACAGCAGTACGTTGCTTAGATTCCTGACGGTACTTCCTGTCTGCTTCTCCAAACTGGGAGGTATTAGGATGTATATATAAACTGTACATGTAGCAGCGTAATCATGCAGAAACCTACGTCACGTCACGTGGGAAAACGTTTTGAAGTTCTTGAAGGGAAAATAGCATTTTGACGCAACCAAAATGTGAATGTTTGGATTTGAATACATGAGGAACACCACTGGGAAGCTACAGAATGATATAAAAACTAAAATAATTTGTTTCCTCTTCTTCCCGTCAGGCTACCTGATGCAGGAGTTCCACAGTTTCTGGGTGAAGGAGGATCCCAGCGACATCATGGAGTTCAACCGGGTCCGCTCCAAGTTCCACCGGAGGATCCTGCGACAGCTGAAGAACCCGGACATGGCTCTGCTCCCCCACTTCCCCGCCTCCGACCTCCACCTGGTCAACCTCTAAACACACACACACACACCCTGACCTGTGACCCCACCCCCCCCCCTCTGAACCCTTCATACCCCCCCACAGAGGTCTCCCCTGGATGTCCGGTAGGCCAACTAAAAAAAAAATCTGACAACCCTTAACCCTCACACAGCTGGACACATCTGGGGAGACTCTCTTCCTCCTCCGCTCAGTCGTCCCAGCTAACGTCATGTCGCGTCACTGCCAAAAGCTCACACACACACACACACGTACACACACACGTACACACACACACACACACACACACACACACACACACACACACACACACACACACACACACTGCCTCTGCGCCCTCACTGCAGCGTTACACCACCAGCATCAGAGACGACCATAGCGATTGTAGCTGTGCATGAGGAGGCTGCACCACAACGCTCATCAGTATCTGTTACTGTTTAATGATTCATGACGATTGTATCACAGCCGTTACACCTCAGTTCTTCTTCTCATAACAAACCAAATTTACTTTCTTAGCCAAAAAAAAAAAATCCCTTTTAGTGCTCATGAGTTCAGAATATTTTGGCAATCAGCTGGTCGGGCTTTCAGACACGAAAACCAATATTTTGTAATGAAGAGCTATAGATATATAAGTCTAAATGAACAGAAATGTTGCTGGCGCTGATTCAATCAAAAGCTGTTAAACAATGTAGGGCCAGTTCATCTCTTAGCTTTGTCTGTATTAGCTAATCGATATATATATATATATATATATACATATATATATATATATATAGATTGTACTGTACCTTTTTATGTCAACGTGACATTAACACCTAAGACGTCTCCTTGCCAAAATATCGAATGTGGAGAACTTACAATCACAGCAGCAGTTTGTTTCTTGTGAGCTCAAATGCACGTTTTGTAAACCTGCAAAATGATGTTCAGAAATATTTTAAAACAGGCAGCACAGCTCCAAGTTTGCATATAAGAGCTCCTACTTTATATCCTCACACATATTTCAACCCTGTCTCCTACAAAACTACGTTCCCATACAACTAAACTGCATACTCAATTACGTTTCGACTGAAATGTATTTTCGATCACAGTTTTAGACAGTTTGTGTGTCTAAATACTCGCTGCCTTGATAACCAGCTGCACACGGACCACAGAGAGATGTGTCGAGACTTTTCAGGCCCGGTAGAACATACTAAAAGATTTTTCAAATCTTAACAGATGTTCCTCACACACACAGCAGGATATATGATCGTAAATATTGAACATGTTTAATATTTGATATTTGAAATGCGGCCAGGATAGACTTCTGAGCCCATCGGGGGATGTAAAAAACACTCTTAACATACCTCACACCACAGGAATATCTGGAAAGTTAGTCTTTAGAACCATCAGCAAATCTTTGCCAACCAAAATCAGCTCGATTCTCGTGTAGTGTGTATCTGGGATTAACCTCTGATGACATATCATGGTCATTTTGTGATTTATTACAGTAAATATATTACATATTGGTCTTTAATGTTGTGAATTGAAACAAAATAAAACAAAAAAACTCATTAAAGATACTAAAAAAATTATGGTTTTGCTTAAAATGACGATAAAATGGAAATAAAATGCAACAAATATGCAACAAAACGACCTCCAATCCAAATTTATTTATAAAGCACATTTAAAAACAACAAAAGTTGCTGTACAATTCAACATAAAAACATAAAAACAACACAATAAATCATTGTATAGGAATGTAATTTTTAGGAGACAGGGCTAATTTACATCCAGAAAAATAAATAAAAAACATTTCATGGACATCAGTTCTTTACAGGTTTGTGAAAAGTGTTTGCCTTTGCTTTGAGATTCTGTTATGAATGTCCTTCACACGCTCACATTCACGATTGTTTGATTTTTAATTCATTGAATGTGACACTGTGTCCACTGTTGTATCAGCCAAAGCAATAATTTACATTCATCTCACTGCACGTTTTCTTTTAAGTGTATATTGATTTGCACCATGCGTGCCTAAAGTGTTTGTTTTATCTTCTTATCTCAGAGCTGGAATGCTGATCAATCCATCGCTGCTGCGTACAGCGTTTAATAGAGGTCAGTTATCACCACGTCGATTTGAAAACACTAGTTTAAGATAATTAGTGGCAGTCGCTGCACTGCATTTTATAACGTCCAAACTTTGGGAGAAAGTCTGCTGAATTGCTTTATGGAATTAAAAACAAGTTTTCAGTGAAGCCAAAGACACGGAGGACTGACAGGAAGTAGTAGGAAACATGAATGTGATCTCACCTCTTCTACACCATCATCTCTTTTTCTTACGGGATAGTATTGACTTAACAAAGATTTATTAATGTTATTAAAATGCACCACATAGAAGCTTTAACAAGCATCTGCAACAACCAGAGAAATAAGATATTTAATGTGGAGTTGCTCCGTAGAAAATTAATTAATAATACAGCAGAGAGCTGATGGGGTAAATGTGGAAATGCTAAAGATGGAGGCGTTGACCGGCCAGTCAACGCAGGGAAAGAAATAACTTTTTATTTACGTGGTATTCTTAGATGTCGCCGTCAGCTCCCTGCTGTGGACTTTATTTCTTAATTTACCCAGAAAGCCCCGCTAACATTAGACATTTCTTTTTCAGGAGTGTGCTGACCAACATCAGTGAGTTACAACACAGAGAACACTAATTATTACACGGCTTTGTTGAATACTCGATTCTGATTGGTCAATCACAGCGTTCTACGGTCTGTTATTTCTTTATAGCAGACCGTTGCTATGTATAACAGACTGTTGCTATGGGCGCAGCTATGATGTCGGACTCTGGAGGACCGTTTTTGTGTCAAATTATTGATTTCTTAACGTAATTAGCCGTGTAATAAGAGGGATAATGTACAGCTAGCAGGTCATTGTTGTGAAATAAACCACTTCAGGGAGATGAGAGACCCGTCCGCAAACGGCATCGCCCTGTTGGGGTTTATTTCACAACAAGGACCAGATTCATGACCTGCTTTAATCTTCTTTTCAACTTCACTTGTTGACTCCATCCTTCTGGTTATCACTACCTGCAGCAAAGTTATAACCGCCTGCTCCCGCGGGAAAAGCAAAGATTAGAGGAAAGTCTGAAATAAGAAACATAATTTGGTGCAGCAGAAATGTATTTTTTTTCTACTTTCATATCTCGTTTCAGTTGATTGTCTGTGGAGCATCAGTTCGATTGTTATCTCAGCTCTGAGTCTTACTTCATCTGACACGTGTACTTCCTCACAGCCATGTTTGTGACCACTGTATTTAACATTCGTGAGCATTCACATCACGTGTGACAGCTCTGACTAATGTACGACATCATTTTACTGCCATGCTTGCACTGTTGATTGTGTTTTAATAGTACTGAGTATCTTTGTCCCACTGAAGTGAACGTCGACGCTTCTTTCCGTCAGTATTATGCAGCTCTTTACTTCAGTGAATGTGCTTTCATCTCCTGCTTGGTTTGCTTTGCTATGGTCAGCTTTGCACTAATTGTAAAAATAATAAAAAATGTAGTTTCCTTTATGATAATAAACTTTGTGGTATTAGGAGTAAACGATACTGTAGATGAAGTTAGGTACACAACGCTGCTGTATATTCTGCTTTAAAACTGCCTATAAGACCACAATCTGCATGATGGTATTTTCATTGCCGTTGATACGGCGTTTGGTATTCTTCAGTAAAGTACTAATAGATATTGTAATCGTGTGCTTCATTTGTCTGTGCTGTACTTTTTGAGACCACAATAAAGACTAAATGTCAGTTAAAATTACAGTTGGCTGTTTATTTTACACTTTTACTTTAGTAGAAATAGTCCAAAAATACTCCTTTACAAGTAGAAGTTCTGCACTGCTCCCCTCAGGTTAAAACTCTCAGCTCTGTTAGCACCGTTAGCTGCTAGCTGCAGGCAGCCGTCGCCATGTTGAGAGCTGTTGAGAGGCAATAGATATGCTCTGAATTTTACATTTAGCCCCTTTAAGTAAAAGTACAGAAGTATTATCAGAAAAATGCATTTAAAGTATCAAAAGTTCTTTCAGGGTGTAATATTATTATAGAATATTATATTATTCTGTTTTTATTACTAACAAATACATCATCATCGTCAATGTGGAGCCAATTTTAGATACTTTACTGGGTAGATAAATAGATTTATAGTATAGTACTGCATCATTTTATATTATATAAAGACCTGTTCATTGCCATTCTGTTGCTATGGCAACAGCTTTGGTCCAAGTTGACTTCCTGTCAGCTACTGTATTAACAACTGGTGCCTTCAAATGGGATCTCTGTGGCTTCTAGACGCCGACAGTAACGTTAATATTGCCGTTGCTTAGCAGCGGGGTTCTTCACGACTTGAAACCACCTGAACGCCGAGCATATCGTGTACACGACTTCCCATGTTGTAAACACGAGCTCACGAGTTTCATTTGAAGACACCGACACTGCAGGCTGACGAGGCTGATGAGAAGCAGGTGTGCAGACCGGGAGGGATGATTGGCTGATTGCAGACAGGTGTGTATGATGAGCAGAGCCAGGAGAACCAGGAGAACCACACAGACACAGGCAGGGAGGTGCTGGAAACACAACTCAAATTTGTACTTAAAGGTGCAAAATTTGATATTCGGAGCATTTCTGTTGCCTCCACATTGCTCTCAACATGGCGAACCGGTGATGTCAACAAAGGACCGGTGATGTCCACAAAGGACTTCATTCTCTGCTCAGGTAAACATTACTCCTAATAATTATATTAATGCTCTGAACGTCATATAGACAGTAGATATAGTTGAGCAAATGTACTTAGTTATATTCCACCACTGTTGTGAAGTCTTTTGCTTTCAGTTAATGAGCCAAAAGTAGAGCAGCTAAAATCAATATTCTCATAGTAACAAGGATCACTCTACTTTGTGTACCACTAATAAATGAACCCACAGAGAAATGTAACCCAATTCTGCAGTTTCCCCTTCAGTGTCTTTAACTCATTATTTTGGTTTTCCAGCCTGCAACTTTACAAGTGAACGTGCAGTAAATCATTATAAATGAATGTCATGTTCTCTGCCCGCTAAACATCACATCTCCCCAGAAACAAAAAATAACTTTCCTAGTTTATTAACCACTTATTTCGGTTTCTTATGTGCTCTAATGTCAAAAATATGACTTTATGGATGAACAGCAGAGGGCAGTAAGCTCACACATCATATGAGACAGACTGACAGTTGATATGAACAGAGTATATAATGCTGTATATTAGGTTAAAAATGTTGATATTTGTCAGGAGAAATGTTTCCAAATGAGATCATGGGTGTTTGTGTCATCGCTGGATGACGTATGGAAGTTGTTTGTTTTACACACCAGCACAAGGGGATGAGGTTAAATGTGATGCTTTTAGTGATCCCTGTTAAGGCGCTTGACGCATTGCAGCAGCAAAATGATTATAGATAAGAACAAAGCATGAGAGCAGACAGACAAACCTCTGTTCTCTTTTAAAGCTGGTTAAAATCATCTTATTCCACTCTGTCTGAAGATGCTACAATTTGGGTGCATAATATCTGATTTGCATTACAAAAGTAATAGTTCAATTATATTATTTACCCAGCAAAAAGATCAAAAAAGCCCATAAAAACAAAAACAAAAGAATAATATTAATAGGGATTGTAACCTTGAGGAAACTCGACTCCTCGCCGTCTCTTATCGTTCTGTTATTGATGACATGAAGAAAACAAACAGTCCTGAACACGTGTTTGCTGCTCTGTGTTTGCAGAGAAGATTAATAGATGTTATGATGTACAGCGTGTGTTACATTATCTCCTGAAACAAACCAAACATGGTGCAGGGAGGATGTTGAGACTGTACTGTGTTGTGTCTCTTTGTAGTCGCTTTGTGTCTCTTTGTGGTTGTTTTGTGTCTCGTTGTGGTCGTTTTATGTCTCTTTGTAGTCGTTTTGTGTTTTCTTGTGGTCATTTTGTGTGTCTTTGTTGTTGTTTTGTGTCTTTTTGTGGTCGTTTTGTCTCTTTGTGGTCGTTTTGTGTCTTTGTGGTCGTTATGTGTCTCTTTGTGCTTTTTTTTGTGTTTCTTTGTGGTCGTTTTGTGTGTGATTGTGGTCGTTTTGTCTCTTTGTGGTCGTTTTGTGTCTGTTGTGATCGTTTTGTGTCTTTGTGGTCATTATGTGTCTTTCTGGTCGTTTTGTGTCTCTTTGTTGTCGTTTTGTGTCTCTTTGTGGTCGTTTTTTTGTCTCTTTCTGGTCGTTTTATCTCTTTTTGTGGTCATTTTGTGTTTCTTTGTGGTCGTTTTGTGTCTCTTTGTGATAAGAACACCTTCTGGGTTGCCAGGTTGTAGAAATTCCCTTTTTTTTTAGCTTTTCATGTCAGCTCTCTTTTTCATCTGCACGACAGCTCCAATGGACAGTTTCAGCACTTCTGGAAAACTGCTGCAGAACATCTGGACCAGAATCCATTATTAACAACTCATTAACATTTACATCTGCAGACTTGATGGGTTATCATAAACCCCCTTTATTAATAATGAATGATTGGCATTTATAATTACAGATGACTTTACTAACTGTTGCTGTTGGCTTAGTAGAAAGTGAGAAAACTGCAATCCTTGATCACTTTATAAAGATTTGTAACAGTAGTTGAAGGTTTATTAGATAAATTACCCTTCATTAGTGACTTACTGACATTAATGATGACACACTTGATGGTTTATAGTGACAAACTCATGACACTTTCTTAATGACATTATTAATGACATGACAATTAATGACTCTTCTCATGACAGCCCGTGCGTTGATATTGTAACTGCATCCTCAGGACTAACTTGGCTCTAAGAAAAGCAGAATCAGCAGAATGTTCCTGCTGTGGAGTATAATGAACATTTCAGCCTTGTCAATAAAGATTTAGACTCTTAAAAACTCACAGATACACTAACACTCTTGTCAGAGGGATGTTTTGCCTAACTCGGGAGTGTGTGCAGTTTGTTTCCTAACATCAGAGAGCGTGTGGAGGCTACAGTGTGTAAAAATAAAGCAAGTCGAGATACATGCACACATCACATCAAAGCGTAAGATTAGTGCGGATCAGCTGCAGACAAACTCGGTGGTAATGAGAGCTAAAGTCAAAAACTGCAGGGCAACTGTTGGCAATCCTCACTTGAGTCAGCACTTCTTCTTAAGCTTTACGCCTGCAGAAACGACATGAGACCGATTCAGACAACAAGAACGTGTTAGTAGGGGAAACTTCTAGTAACATTATAAAGCAATAACTTTATTTATATATCTCTCTCTTCTCAAAACATGGAGCTGCAAAGTGCTGCTCTTTAAGGCTCTTTGTCAGGGCCCTGTGGGTGTGTTTGGACAAATTACACCTTTACTAAGTACATTTACTCAAGTACTGTGCTTAAGTCCAATTTTGAGGTACTTGTACTTTACTGAAGTGTTTCCATTTTATCTTACTTTAAACTTCTACTCTACTGAAATTCTATTGTTTTGTTTCTCTTTGTTGTTGTTTAGCATCTCGTAGCTCTGAAGCCGTTTTACAGTTCTTTGTGGTCATTTAGCATCTCTTTGTGTCTCTTTGTAGTCGCTACGCATCTCTATGTGGTTTTGTGTCTCTTTGTGGTTGTTTAGCGTCTCTTAGCTTTGTAGCTAAAGACTTTGTAGCTTTATAGTCATTTTACGTCTCTTTGTGCTCACTTTGCATCTCTTTCTCGTCATATTGTGTCTCTTTGTGGTCGTTTTGCATCTCTTTGTAGTTATTTTGTGACTCTATGTAGTGGTTACGCATGTGGTTTTGTGTCACTTTGTGGTTGTTTTGCATCTCTTAGCTTTGTAGCTTTCTAGTCGTTTTGCGGTTCTTTGTGCTCACTTTGCATCTCTTTGTAGTTATTTAGTGTCTTTTTGTAATTTTTTTGCGTCTCTTTCTAGTCGTTTTGCGTCTCTTTGTAGTCGCTTTATGGTTCTTTGTGCTCAGTTTGCATCTCTTTGTAATTGTTTTGTGTCTCCTTGTAGTCATTTTACATCTTTTTGTAGTCATTTTGTGTCTCTTTGTAGTCATTTTGAGTCTCTTTGTAGTCATTTTTAGTCTCTTTATAGTCATTTTGTGTCTCTTTGTGGTTGTTTTATGTCTCTTTGTAGTCATTTTGTGACTCTGTAGTCATTTTGTGTTTCTTTATAGTAATTTTACGTCTCTTTGTAGTCGTTTTACGTCTCTTTGTAGTCGTTTTACGTCTCCTTGTAGTTGTTTTGTGTCTCTGTGGTGATTTTGTGTTCCTTTGTGGTCGTTTTCCATCTCTTTTTAGTCATTTTGTGTCTCTTTGTAATTGTTGTCTCTTTGTGGTCATCTCTTGTCTCTTTGTGGTCGTTTTGTGTCTCTCTGTGTTTGTTTTGTGTCTCTTTGTTGTCATTTTGAGTCTCTCTGGTCGGTACGTGCCTCTTTGTGTGACATTCTGTAGGCGAGGGCTCCTGATCTTTGTAGTCTGACTCTTTCTATTCGCCACAGCCAACGAAAAGCTTGAGACAAAAGCCGCATTTCACCCTCAAAAATCCATTTACAGAGTCACTGCTTTGGACAGATATTCAATATGGAATTTCACCATGGGGAGACTATCAGACTGTCACTGCAGTTAAACAGTACCTTAAACGTCCATGTGAAGGTGCTAGTGGGCAACACGACTTCATTCCTTCACCTTCAGACGACTCGACTGCAGCAGCCGGCTGTACATGCAGCACATCCACATAATGCAAAGTGTCAGAAATATGGGTCTGCTGTCCAACACTTTTACACACTGTTTGTCTTGACACTGCTGTTCTCTATCAATATTTAACTCGACACGTGCACACACATAAAAATGGTAATGTGCTTGTTTTTAACGGCCTCTTCAGAATGCAGAGAAGTGCTTTGTTTTCCACGAAGTGTCTTGTTTTCCCAAGAAAATCGATTCCCTGGTTTTCCAAGGCAACCAATTTAATGCCAAGAAGCAGAGAAAAGCCGCCACAGATTTCATATTTGCAGGTCTAATTAAGTTAAATTCACCAACGCTGCCTTATTGATTAAGCACAGGCGGCTGCAGCCGTTCCAAGCACTCCAGGGCTCTCATGCAGATATAATGTTATACAGCAGCACGAGGCAGCAAATTCATGAATCAAGCTGTGTGTATCAGCAGCACAGCGGGTTGATTTATACATCAATATACACCTCCAAATGGGTTGATCTGTGAGTCGGGGGTCGTGCCATGATTTTATAAATACAGTATACATGAGTGATGTTCATTCTCTGAGGCGTGCACATGTTCTCCAATTTGTTCACAGAGTTGGTCTGGACTATAAAATAAAATAATCCTCACTTTTAAAGCAATTTTCAATGAATAGATAGTATGAATCCCAAGCATTTAAACTAAGGACAGCTCCAACAATCAGTGACGTCATCTACACAGAAATTCAGTCGACTTGTGCTGAAACAATTAATTGTGAATCAAGCAAAGCTACGCTAGTGGATTAAAATATAGAGCTGGAAATGGACCATAAAAGGGTCACCTTTAATCAATTAGTCGGTTGACAGAACATTTTGATAATTGAATAATCATTTAAGTCTGTTATTTGTGCTTTTATGTGTCTCAATGGGAATATCCTGGAAAAATAAAGGATAAACAAAAAAAGAGTAATTTATCAAAGTTAACACGATAATAACGGGTTCACAATCATCTGTATCTTCTGTTTAATTCTCCGTGCGTTCCTGTCATTTCAGACCTGCCCTTCCTCTCCTGTCCACCAGACGTCCTCAGTGTCTTCACACCTGTTGCCGGTCCACCAACTCTGCACCTGCCTGCACACCTGCCCCTCATTACCCCGTTAGCTCGAGTGTGAACCTGCCCTTTACTTCTCTGCTAGAGAGAGTTCTACTAAATCTGTCTAGTGAGTCTGCTTCTGGTGTCTCGTTGTAGTTTTGTGTCTTTGTAGTCTTTTTGCGTCTCTTTGTTGTAATTTTGTGTCTCTTTGAAGTCACCTGAGTCACCTGACTCCTGTTCACCTTATTCTCCAATTACCCCCCCGTCAGTATACCAGCACCTGTTCCCCGGTTGGTTGCCTGATTGTCGCTGTTGCTTTGTGCCACCTGAACCTTGGAACCTGGAACCTGGACCCTTAATCCCGGGACCTGGACCTGTACAGGTATCAGTACCTCTCATCTATTCCTGTCCACCTGTTACTTCTGTTCTGACTTTCTGTCCATGTCAGGAAGCTTCTGCATCTTCACTTTTGTCAATAGACCATCTCACAGTTGTAAACACTCCAAATGTGTCCCAGTTTATTTCCTGTTGCAAAGTATGTGAATGACATCAGCTGACAGGAAGTAAACATGGACCCAAGCAATTCTATTGAACCAGCCTATCCACTTTATTCTCGGGAGCGTTACCGTAGAAATGATTATGGGCATAACTTCCTGTGAGGTAGCGGAAGTAGCAGATAGCTAGTTAGTCCCATAGGCTAACCATAGTGGCTAACCATAGTGGCTAACTCAAGGGAAAACAAGAGAAAAGTCCAGTTAGAGAAATAAACGAATCCCAGTGCAGCCCGGTGTGGTGTCGGTGCTGGGAGCCCAAAACTCCTCGGCAACATGTCTATCCATCCTGCCGTGCGCGGTGGCCGGCGTGCCGCACTTGAATGAACTTCTTTTTGGTGAGGGTCATGCAGATGCTGCACAATAATAAAAGCCATGCTGTATGATTCAGTGTGGAGCTGGTTTGAAGATGCAGCACTATATTTTGCTCTGTGTGTGTTTGTTGTTGCTGATACATTCAGAACAACTTCATAACATCAGTGCTAACATACATACAGCAGCAGCACCTGCAGTGTTGGTATTGATCTGCCCTTAAGGCAGATGTGCTCTCGCTCCTGCTGCTACAGTGAATATCAGGTGTGGTGGTTTGGCAGGAAAAAGGATCCGTGTTCACAGTGTTCCAGCGTTCCTGCCATAAAAATTCTCTTTGATCCTCGTTGTGTTGCTCGTCTTATCCCCCTCCCTGTTCACAAACACACTCCTATCCTCCGCTCTGCATCTCTTATTCCCGTCAGCTCTTCCTCACCTCCTTCACTTCCCCTCTTTTCTCATTCTGTCACCATCTTATACCTTTTTTACCCACCTCTCCTTCCTCTCCTTCTCTGTCTCTGATTAAACTTGCTGGTGCATTAATAAAGTGCAACCCCCCCCCCCCCTCACATTCCCGCCCTCCTCCAGTGGGATTAGGCAGAGCACTAATTCCATCTCCAGTCCTGGAAGCTTTGAAGTCGACTGCCATGCAGGGGAACCGCCAGCTTCTTCAATTTTCCATTTGCATAATCCCACCACTGCACTCATACATGCTCATCAGAGTGGAGGATGAGCTAATATGCTGGATGGAGCTGCATATTGGCATTATAATAATCCAGTAGCATCGCTTTCTTCATCAGCGTAGCCATCAGGGATCAATGGATGGCTGTCGTTATCGCCGTCATCACTGTTACGACCCCACTTCCTCACAGCTCTTGCTTAATTTTGCCCGTCCTTATCATAATTAGCAATTAGCATGTGCAAATGCTAATTTTTGCTCATTGGCAGTGGCTGATTGTATTTGCGTAGCATTATCAGCCCGAGCAGCACGGCGTGGGTAATTCCCACCACGTCTGTGGCGAAGCGCCGCAGTGATCCAAGAGGAGTGTTTGTGTGCTCTCAAACATCACAGCAGAACTAATGTGAGAAAACAGAGCAGCTGTAAATGTATGAATAATCATTTTAGGAGCCTTCGCTGTGAGGAAGATGGGGGGGGAGAAAACAAGTTTCCATAAAAAGGGATTGGCTTTGTGTTTTCTTAATCCATGAGTCAGCAACATATGGTCAGCAACCATGACGGGAACTTGAGACAGCAAGCATTTCCTATTAGTTTTTCAAACTGCGTATGATTAATAAAGTGTTAGCTGTGGACCTGATGGGATTTGAAATCACTGCAGAGGTCACCAGTGAACCAATACCTACCATGTTTCACCAAACAGCGTCACATTAGTCCTTTAGGACAAGGGTCGCCAACCTTTTTTCCTCTGACAGCTAGTTTGACAAAATGAAAGTGGCCGAGAGCGACTCATCGCACCAAGTTGTACATCGCCAATAGCAGACATAATTTCTGTCTTACTATTATGGTCCTTTAATAACGTTTCAGCCTCCGTAGTCATCACCTCTTTTACAATCCCGCCATAGGTGAAGGGCTTTTTGTGTTTGGTTGGGATGTGCACCACTAAGCGAAGCCTATGTTGGCGTTCTTCGTCAGTTTGGTAAACCAAAAGGCGTATAAATGCCATGATAATGCGCAAGGCGTTTGACGTGCAATAAGTACGCCTTTCTTGATTTCCGCGTGTCCTTTGTACGCCATGTAGTCTGTACTGACTGCAATGTAAACGCATCCACATATGAATGCTACGGCAGCTTCCCGGCATCGCCAAACAGGTAGAGCCAGAGCAACACAACCTCCTCTCCACGCCAGATTGATAAAGCCAGAGCAACACGACCTCCTCTCCACGCCAGATAGATAAAGCCAGAGCAACACGACCTCCTCTCCACGCCAGATAGATAAAGCCAGAGCAACACGACCTCCTCTCCACGCCAGATAGAGAAAGCCAGAGCAACACGACCTCCTCTCTATGCCAGATAGATAGAGCCAGAGCAACACGACCTCCTCTCCACGCCAGATAGATAAAGCCAGAGCAACACGACCTCCTCTCCACGCCAGATAGATAAAGCCAGAGCAACACGACCTCCTCTCCACGCCAGATAGATAAAGCCAGAGGAACACGACCTCCTCTCCACGCCAGATAGATAAAGCCAGAGCAACACGACCTCCTCTCCACGCCAGATAGATAAAGCCAGAGCAACACGACCTTGAGAGACCAGATTTTTGTAATGTAAACGTATGGTAAGAGTTTGTGTCGTAGTATAAAAAGTGAGAACAACGGTGGGCGGGTGGCGAGGTTGATGGGTCCAACAAACACCGGACTTTTAACCAACAGACCGATGTTCGAGACCGTTGTTGACCAGTGTTGAACAGGCCCGACCTCTCATCTATATTAGTACTTTCTACTTAATGTTTGTGGTCTTTTAGGCTCAAACTACCATCAACACCATCTTTGCCCACCTCTGATGCATGAATATGAAGAGTCACGTGATTTGCGGTGAACTTTGCTCTCCTGATATTAACACCAAATAGGTTCAGGAAGCACTGTAGGCAACTCCATCATGTTTTTAGCTTCAGGAACAGGACTCCCATTTGTTCTGACTGCCCTCCCTTAACACGCCAGTTAAAGAGCAGCCTGGACACAATCAAAAGCTAATTTCTTCTGACTCAACTCCTTCTGACTCTTCACACTGAACACTTAACTCTTTCCCTGCGTTACCAATAAAGTGAAATTTGCTTTGGGAGTCCTGGACATGATGTCAAGAAGCTGACAGCTGCTCTGTGTGAGTTATTGCTTTGAGTGCTCTAGTGCAGGTCAGTTTTAGACCAAATCACCACAGAAATTAGCATAATAAGAATACCATGCAGAAGAGGGGCCATTTGTTTATGTATTTGTTCACTATTATCCCTCTCAGATGGGTTATTGATTTGCAATTTTGTTGTCTTGTGTGCAAAACAGAAATTTAGTCCTGAGGATATTTATTTCTGCCCATTTTGTGAGTGATTAGACACCTTTAGCTCAAAACACTTCAGTGACAACGGCAAAGAATATTGCAGTAATTTAAAAGATGAATATAAAAGGCACTCTGCTTAAAAAAAGAAAAGAGGACAAATGACCAGCATGTTATTGATTTTAATTCAAATTTTTCTTGGCTGTTAATAACTCACAGCAGGTCAAGTCCTGTATTACATTTTGATTCAAGCAGCCACTCAAATTATTTTTAAGTAGGCCTTCAGGGGACATTTTTAATTCAATTATTACTCTTTTTGTTGAGGCTATTTCTGGCATTTTCTCACACATATATGGGCTACACTTCCCTCTTGCAGGAATAATGCAGGATTTCAGCTCCAAAAGTGTATTCTGTTAATTTCAAATTTAAGACATTTCTTAAATGGATCTGTTTTTTTGTGCAACGGTACGATATAACCACCCGATTTGAATGTTATCAGTCGCTATAAGCACCATAGATGTGGGTCAATAGGTAAAACGTGATGTTTTCTTCAGTAAAGCTGAAGAAAAAGTCACGTTTTGAACACAAACAAAAAGGCTTCTTTAGGTTTAGACAACAACTACAACTTCTTTAGATTTAGGTAACAAAACTACAACTTCTTTAGGTTTAGACAACAAAACTACAACTCCATCTCTCTAATAGCTCAGCCTATTAGCAACATTAGCGGTTAACGGCTAATTGCGGTTAGCAGAAGGCTAAGCTAAACTATTAGCAACTTTTTCTCTCCATCTCTGAAACGCATCGCCAATATTGTAGCTTGCTAGAGCCCCGAATCACAGTTTTTCATCTCAAATGTATGAGATATTGATTCACCCAACAACACAGCAAGATGACAGTTTCGATGTGTTACTTTAGTCCACTACTCCGAGGTGATTCATGTTAGCCTCCGGTCTTTCCTTTGTTTTGCCTCCAGCTAACACCGTGACGTAATCATGACGTTGGCTGTAAGAGGTTCTATAGTATATCTCCCACATACACACACACCACCATCAACTGCTTTCATTTCGCTTATTGAAGTTCTACCATTAACTGCCTATCCTTGGCTCTGTGCTCGATTAAAGCTCATACCCCGTCTCCTGAATGCTAATGTGTCCCGACCAGCCAGCTGCTCCCTGTTTTATTTAAAGCCCTTTTGTCAAGGTCCAAATTAAAAATCTAGTGCATCAATTATATTTTCCAGAGTGGAAAAGAGTCTGCTGAAGCTGCCTCGGGAAGGTCTGAAAAGATTTAGATTTTGACATTTTTATAGTTGGCTTCAGTGTCCCTCAGCCCCATATCTCATTATCGTGATGTCCTTCAGTTTCAGGCCTTATACTGGATCCCTCTGACCAGACGTCGTGTGCTTTCTACCAAAGGATTTGATCATCTTGAAACCAAAAATGAATGTTCTGATTTCATGTTGAACTTGCAACGTTGCATTGAAATATGTCTCAAAACTAAACTAGACGGGTCTACGTGGGCATGCTAGCAGCTTTGTGAGGCTTAAGGAAAGCTATGCTATGAGCTAAATGCTAACTTCCAGCCAAAATGCTAACATGCTGATGAGTTAGGCAGGCATAATGTTTACAACCTCCACCAATCCAATAGTTGTTGAGATATTTCGGTCTCAAACAGACCGACATTGTCATCATGCTGCCTTTCGGCTAACTAGACCACCGCTTTCTGCAACCCTCATCCAGCACATCTTTAACCTTTGCCCTCCACCACCACGTCCTCCGCTCGGAGTCAGACGCTGCTCGACCACCTGGCGGTTTAGACATCAACATAATGTCTGCGGTCACTGCTGTGGCTTCTACAAACCCTCACCTGCCAGGCATTATTGACTCAGCTGACTCAGCTGTTGCTTTGATGAAAGCAGTGCTCGCTGGATGTTGGGATTACAGTATTTTTTATGTGATGCCTCAGCACTAAAGCCTCCTGTACCTGGTTGTGGCTCTACTGATAGCGCACCTTTTTTCCTGCAGCTTTCAAAGCTCTTTTCTTAAGGGCGTAAAGGCTACTCCACCGTACCACCGTAGGCTTTTACACTCAAACGTAATGACCAAATCCTAAGGATTATCTGTGGGTACGATTGCGACATAATAGCCCTCCTCCATGCTGAGGAGCTACATGAGCCTCCTGAATATATGCACCCAAAATCTTATCAGAGCTCTCAAGTAATAAAAATGCAGAATGGCTTTATCATGAACTGAATTAAAAGTAACATGTTGCTAGAAAAGGACAGACAGATCTTTCAGTTTATTTATATATATAAGTGCTGCAATGTGCTGCCCTTTCCTCCCATATGCTGCTTGCTGTCAGGATCTACCCGGCTCTTATATACCGTCTGTAGAGCTTTACAGGAGAGCAGGAGAGAATATAAGTGCCAGCTGGTCTGAAAGTTGGAGGAAAATTCGTGCACATGTGTTGTTTTCATTTTCTCTTAAACTTTCCCCACAGATTTCTCTGGGTTGATGTTTTGTCATGCAGTCAGGGTCACACAGGCGAGCTTTTACTTGTCCTTCCAGCAAAGCCACTTTTCTAAAGCAACACCTAGAAAATTACCTCCTTTGAGATGGGTTTCCTTTGTAAGGCAAAATGTACAGCTGCTGCTTTTTTTTTTTTTATCTGCAGCCTCTGTCGACGATGTTTTCCTGCACCCCCGGACCTCGTTACTGCAGAACCTGAATGTTTCTGCAGAGAAATAATAAATTGCATTGTGCAAATACAGTAGCTGAAAGAAGAAACATCATGTTTCAGAAATGCAACAAAAGAGGGAAACATTCATGTGACCTCGTAGAATCAAAACAGACGCGCATAATTTCATCAAAATACAAATGAGCCTCATGCACAAAGTCTTTGAGGGTTCGATATCACCACCTATCCCCAGTCATTTCATTTTAAAGGAGATGCTGACAGTGATTAATATGTTTGCAGAAAAGACGGGTGAACGGCAACACTTTCCTGGCATCAGTTTCACACCTTTCATCTGATTAAGCGCCCAGCTCTCCCTGCTGGTGCTGGCTGTCTTATTGACGAGCTCTGTTGGAGGGCACAACACCGAGAAACACCAGCACCGCTGATATTTCTGGACTAGAGATGCCAGCAGTCAGTATCTGATGCTTTATAGTCAATGTCCTTCAAGTCCACTAAAGAATACAAGCAAAGTTTTCACCATTAATGTTCCTCATGGAAGGGTGAACATGTTGAAATGGACTAAAGAAACATGATAGTTCTGCTTTTAGGAAGTTGGAAATCCTGTCGTCCTTCCTTGACTTGTCAGACCCGCAAGTCACGTGAGTCGCTAGGGAAAAAGCAAGAAAAATATTTGATATTGCAGTTCATGGATCTTCTGCCAAAAGCACAAGGCCTCTCCCTCTCTTCTTGTGCCGTGTGTCTCTCCCTCGCTGCAACCGTTATGCATATGATGCACGATGATGTCACCAACATGCAAATGAGCGTATGGCATCATCTGCCGACTTTTAGCGACTTTTTGGAGCTAGTGCTAGCTAGTTTCATTGGAAAAGAGTTGGTAAAACTGGAAGAGTGTAACATAAAAGGCCAAAATAATCCTGATGTTTCACTGAAGCCCAATTCTGTTTCCTCTCTGGAAGTAGTTCCCCATGGGGGGATCATTATGAAGCAGATTCAGAGGGAAAAGGAGAACGCAGACGTTAATAGACCAGAAGGTAAAGAATGATTGTGTGAGAGGCTGCTCGTAGATGATGTACGCCCCAGTAGGCAGTGAAGCCCTGACAGCTCTCACATCTCTGAGAAAACCTCATCCAGGAGGGCAGCAGGAGGAGAAGTGCCATGGCCGGCAGCCTGTCCACACGCTGCACTGCTGTCAGCAGACGCACTGACGTACACACAACACACACAACACACAACACACAGTAAACAGAGCTCCAGGTGAATCCCTGTCTCCGACAACGTTACGTTCTCAGAGCTGCCGTCATTTTCTTTATACTGAGCTGTTTAATCCCAACTGCCATTTTGTTCTTAGGTTCTTAGATTTATTTAATAAAGAGTTGTTGAGGATATAAAAACAAGAGTTCTCCCCGTTAGCTTGCTTGCTAACTGTCACACAGTTTATTCAAGACATTTAGGCGTGGCCGAATTATGAGACAATGAGGCACAGACATGCAAAAGGTCCCATCACCTCTCCTGTAGCAGAGGTAAATTGTTTAGCCTCTTTTTGTTGTTGTGTCTCTTTGTAGTTGTTACGCATCTTTGCGTGGTTTTGTGTGTCTTTGTAGTTGTTTCACTTTGTAATTGTTTAGGTGTTTTTGTAGTTATTTTTTGTCTGTTTTGCCCCTTTTTTATAGTCATTTTGAATCTCTTTGTATTCATATTGTGTCTCTTTGTAGTTGGTTTGTGTCTTTGTAGTCATTTTTAATCTCTTTCTAGTTGTTTTGTGTCTCTTTGTAGTCACTTTGAATCTCTTCATAGTCGTATTGTGTCTCTTTGTAGTCACTTTGAGTCTCTTCATAGTCATATTGTCTCTTAGTAGTCACTTTGAGTCTCTTCATAGTTGTATTGTGTCTCTTGGTAGTCATTTCTATAGAGAATACTACTGCAACAGTTAACAATTCTGTGTTGAAATCCCCCGTAATGTGTGAGCAGTCCGTAATCTGTGTATTTCTTTAATTTAACTCAACACATCTGTGTCTGATACCAAATTAAAAGAGCTCTAGTTAGTTCTAGCACGTTTAGAAGCTAGACTCAGTGTACTAGAAACTCCCATCTTTCCCGTGTACACGGGGGACTGACTGTACTTTGTTTCATGCTGCACCAAAGACTTCATCTGCCATCACAAACTCCGTTGATTTGCTGCCAATCTCTGTCTAGTTAGCCCCCGCTCTGAACTCTGTCAGGAGATGTCACCCAGTTTGCCTTTGGAGTCTCCTTTTCATGCAGAAGCAGAGGCTTTTCAAAGGCCCTCTGAAGAGATAAGCGTAGCCTGCCAACCTGACTCTGGAATACAAATGCCCTTTTTAGCATAGGGAGGTGAAAAGGGAAAGATAACAGAGGAAAATGTGTCAGAGAGGAGGGAGTGTGCACGGATGTCGACCTTATGGCGAGGCTGGGTGAGGAAGGACGGATAGAGGCAAAGACAAATATGAGAAGGGAGGAAGGTTGGTGTGATAAATGGGTTCGCTGGAATATGGTATTGATTTTGTCTTTTTCGTTAGATAGAAAATTCCAGTCGGTATTATCTGCAAAGTGGAAATGTAAAGACGGTTCCTTCATGATCAAAATTGTACTTTTTTTGTGTGGTTACAGTGCGATTGGTAACTGATTGCAGGCACAATCATAAATTACACCAAATCCATGTTTTCCACTCTGTAAACTTTTTGTTTTCTTAGTATTGTTAGAAGGTCCAACCTTTAAGATAGAGGTTTTTACTAACCAGGGGGAACCAACGCTACACTGACGACACCTACTTATCAAGTATTGATACGTATCCGTCTATTCCTGCATACTTTTCTTTACCTAGCCCTCATTGTAAGATGTTTCTGTTGCCGTTAAAGGCTGAACAGTTTGGTCACATCATCTGTTGTTCTGATATTTGTTTGATTAATTAATTCTGACGTTACTTGGCAATGTATTCTTAACCATATAAGTATAAATACCACGACATTACACGGACATTCCGCGTCTCACTTTAAGTGTTTTCACATGTCATTTGAACGCCACATTCACTTAGGTTCAGGCAAGAAAACCACTTAGTTAGTGTAAGGGAAAACGTCATGGTTGGGCTTAAAATAAGTAAGTAAACTAAGTAAAACACGCACGGAAAAAACGTCACAAACGTCACGTGACAAACGACAAAACAAAACAACGGTGTCAAACACGGGTCTCCTGGTTAAAAGTCCGGTGTTCACCCGCTCACTATAAGTGGTCTTTCCTGCTTTTTATACAACGTCACTAACTGTTACCGTAGCATTTATACGTGGATGTGTTTACATTGCAGTCAGTACAGGATACATGGCGTACAAAAGACATGCGGAAATCAAGAAAGACGTCCTTATTGCACACTAAACACCTTGCACATTATCGTGGCATTTATACGCCTATAGGGTGTCCCACATTTTCATTGGCTCCAGTTTTCAAAAGTCAAACCACTGCAGGACAGATGCTTTTTTTTTTTTTTTTTTTTTTAAATCTGGCTTTTATCCAATGGCTGTGAAGAAACGTGGGTCAAGTTCAGGTTAACATGTCACGGTCTTTGCTACGCTACGCCCAACGTTGAAAACTGCGAGTCACCGCCAAGTCACAAGCTGTGCAGATTTAGTCGGAATATGATGGAAACTACCACAAAGAAACTGTGGAACTACTTATAAGTATTTATCAGCCGGTGGAAGGAGATTCTCAGGAGTTTTTTTGTGAAATTTGCCAGTTATTTTTTAATTTCACACACAGGGGAAATAAGACAGGATAAGGGGCAGAATAGAAACGTTGATTATTAAGACATTACATCAAAATGTTTGACTATACTCTCAGCCTTGGTAACAGACAGACCGACAGACTGACAGACTGACATTGCCATTCATAGAGCCACGCCGCTAGCTCCGGTAAAAAAAATGAAAGAGAAGAAGAAAGCGATAGAGAGACACCATGAGGGGCAAAAATGACAAAAGAGGAGTAGAGAGTCGTCAGCCTGAGGGCGAAGACCATCAGTCAGATCCTCAGAAGTTCAACTCCATCCAGCACAGAGCTTTCTCTGAGTCCCTCTCTCACATGTTCACTCACCAATCCTATAATGCATATCAAATCACCGGGTGAATAATGAAGCCAATCTCACATAAATTAGAGAGACACGCTGAATTCCCCCCCCCCCCCCCTCCGGTCCAATCACCATGAATATTAAAGCAAACTCAACAAGGTTACAGGGAGAGATGGTGGAGAACGAGCGGAGGGAACATGAAGAATGAAGAGAGAGAGAGCAGATAAAAAGGAGAGCTCCTGGCGAGAAGGGAGAGCAGTCGTTATACATTTATATCAACGATGACCATGTAATCATTTGGCTCACATCTGAAAACAGGGTTAGACAATGGGGTAATTAAACTGGCAGTGCTGCATGGCATGTCACTGATGGATGTGCAAGGTTATTCTTCAAAGCTGTACGTCCTGAAATAAGAACATAAAGTGTGACAGTGTAAGCTGCTTAAAGGAACAATACTCTTGAGGACTGCATGGACATACAGTACAGTCTGCGCTGATGAGCTTTGTAGTATAATACAGTGTTTGAAGAAGTATTCAGATCGTTTACTGCAATAAAAGTACTAATACCACACTGTGAAAATACTCCACTACAAGTAAAAGTCCTCCATTCAAAACCTTACTTGAGTAAAAGAACAAGTATTATCGGAAAAATGTACTTAAAGTTACTACGAGCAACTTTCATTTTGTGTTGATTTTGGCGGTCCCTGTGGACAAAAGCAGTAGTGTTTACGTGCACCAGACTCCCTTTAGAAAACCTCTGATTTTACTGCTGCAGAGTCTGAGAGTCTGCCCCACTCAGTCCTGGTTCTGGTTCTCCCGAAAACTCGCTAGAAAACCTGAGGAATCCATCGGTACCAACCATGTCATACTAGCTTCTTTTCATCAATGAGCAGTTAAAGATTATTTTCAGAATCACACAAAGGGTCAAACCCCATCTGATGCTCCTGAGTGAAAATTATTGCATGTTATCTGATGGCAGCAGGACCTTCCTGTTATTGACTGTGAGAATCATACTTCTCTTTCCCAGAATGCACCGGGAGGGAGACGTGAACGAGTGGAAGTTGACTGGCACTAAATGACTGAAAGATCGAGGGGGGTTTCTGGAGCAGCCGAGGGAAGCGTACAGTACAGCAGATTACTGATCGGAATAAGACATTCACGTTCTCAAATAGATATTTCTCCGCGCTCGAGTGAAGTTTCCAATTTTTAGCCGTGGGTTCAGTTCAGAGGACGTTATCTGGCGTGTGTGTGAATACGATTGGAAGGGATGGAAGTGGAGCTTTGTCAGTGTGTGTGTGTGTGTGTGTGTGTATGTGTGTGTGTATGTGTGTGTGTGTGTGTGTGTGTGTGTGTGGTTGTCTTTGACCTGAGCAGCAGTCCACAACCCTAAAACTCTGCGTTCAGAAATACCGTTTATATATGGATTATAGGGTCATATCCATGGCAACGATTTGGATTCAGCCATTATGTCATATATATATATATACTACCAGTTCTCCATATCACTTGCATTTTTCTTGTTTGCCAGGGTGTTTTTACATCTAGTCCTTTTTAAACGAACCAATCTCAGTCCTCTTAAAATGGACCAAAAAGGGGACCAACAGAAAAGGGACTCAGTTCTGTTTCTGGTCCACTTCTGCTCTGATGATGGCCTCAGTCCTATTTCTGTTCACACTATAGTTCCTCTGGAGCTCAGACCCACATAGTCCTAATGAAATAAACTCATTAAGCTCATAAAGATCTGAGTGGAAAATGCAGCTCTTTCGTCAAGTTGCTGCCACCGTTTTGTTTTTTTACGGTACTACTGCGGTACTGTAGAAAAACAAGTTCCGTCACGTCTTCAGAATTTTTGCATCGACTTGGTACCGAAGTATCGGTTCTCGTGACGTCCCTAAAGAAAACCTGGAGCGCTTTGTGTTCACAATGTACAGATTAAGCGAACTGCAACGCAGACTTTCTTCGTACAGTTCCACATACAGAAACTACAATAATAATCTGCTCTTCTCCAGCATTGTTTACGAATATGAATCGTCACAAGAAACCCAACTCCTCCTCAGCTCAGCAGCACCGCTTCATTATTAAACTCTAAATGTTTGAGGAGGAATTATTCTAGTGAATAAATAGCCGAGGTCTCCGTCAATGATCCGTGCTCGCTGCAACAACACGACTGTGTGTTCCCCGCTAGAGTCAAATCAATCATTAAAATAAAATAGCCTTGCACAATTTTCAGGCCATTGTTTCCATAATTACAGGTTTTAATTTAATATAATGTGAAATCTCTAGCTGCGTGGCCCCTCGCTACAAAGGAGTAATCCCTCCACCCACCAGCTCATTCACGGCTCTGACAGAAAGCAACGGTTCCCTAACCCACCAGCCTGTGGAGAATCGATCGGCTCCGGCTGGGGAGAGAAAAGAAGATCACGCTGACGGATTTGCAACAGGCGACTCCACAAACACACACACAGGAAAACAGTCGTGTTATTATGGCATAGAGTCAGAAATATAGATGCGTCTTTTTGGTGCCAAAACAGCACCTCTGATCTTTGGAGCTGAGGCCACTTGAGCAGATAACTGACGAGTAAAACCTCCAAATAATCTGACCAACGTGATCTCATGGGGAGGCGTATAAATAGTATAAATACGCCATTTTAAGCAATAAAACTACAGTAACGGCTGCAGTTAGGTTTATGCAACAAAACCACTTAGTTAGGGTTCGGAAAAACATAATGGTTGGGCTTAAAACAAGTAAACTAAGTAAAATACGTACGGAAACAACAACATAAGTACGGTAAAGTTACACTAACGTAACTTTAACCTCTTAAGCCCTATAGGGTGCTGGAAGGTGTGGTTTGCCTAGACAGACATACCCAAAATAAATCAAGAGTAGCTCCACAACTACCAGGTCTATCTGCATGATCTTGGTCTCTATGGATAGGTAAGACCTCAGAGAATTCATCCCCAGTGTCAGTAACATTGTGACTGTTACTATGCCTGAGTAAACTGTGATGAACCAAAGGAAACAATAACATTTTTATCCTCGCCTAAAATGTTTTCTATATTAGACAGTGGATAACACCATTATAGCAATGATGCAGTGCACAGAGATGCCACAGAATTCAGCAACTGCTTGACTACAACTGAGCCAAAGCAGATATAAATAACAGAAAGCACATAGATTCTACAAAGGTTTTAGTCAGGATAGGACCAGACGGACTCTCCATTTGGCACACTTGGATACCCAAAGTGTGCCAAATGGGTTTTCTACCTCTTGAAAGGGAATCTGGCTCTAAAATACGACTGATATCCACTACAGGAGGCTATGTGCACACAATGGAGCCTTTGGCCATGACATTTACCCTGTGCATCATCACATTCTACCATTGTGCACAGTATTAAATCAATAAAAAAACAACTAAATTGTATAATTGTGACTCCAAATGGAACAGTTTTATTATAATAATGAAATATGATCAAGTAGATAATAACAAATAAGATCAATAACAATGTAAATAAGATAACAAAAAAGAATCCAAAGTCAAGTATGTACCTTCAATATTCAATATTATAAAGTAAAAATACAATTTCTCGTGCATTTAAAATTGCAACTAAAATATTGAAATCATTGCCAAACAAACATTGTTTGGACAAAATACACTTGGAGTGTTTTAGTAGCGTTAAGGCCTCGTCTTATAGAAACTATTCAGAGTTTTTAAAGCCAGAGTTTTAACACACAGCTCAGATGAACCCGGTATCGGGTCCGTCGGGTAAGAGAAGTTAAAGGCCCTGAAAAATCAGCTTCTTGCTATGAGCAATGGGGTCCTTCATGAACACAATATTTTCTTGCAAATATTTTCTAACATTCAGCAGCAGAGCTGAGAGTGTTGGAGCAGTGTTACCCTCTATTTCCATCAGTTAGTTTTGTAGTTTGGTATTTGCAGCCTGCCACGCTGTTACCCTGCGTTGCTAAAAATAGTTCAATGATCCGACTGACAAAATGAGATTCAACTCGGAGGATTCTCTGATTGTAATCATGGACTTTCGGGGGGGGGGGGGGCGGCACTGATGCCATGTCAGCACAAAGCTGAAATACCAAAGGTCCTGAAAGATGTTGACATAAAGCAGGAACCCCTTCCTAGGCTTATCATGTCTGCTGATATCGTGCTTTGTGCTGCATATTCCCAAACTTATCTTTTAATAAAAATGCCACAAACACAGTAAACCGGGAGCCTTTAAGGCTCCTGGAGATTGTTGCATCCACCCGAAGGTTTTTAACTGGATTCCACTCAATGACCAAACAGATTCTGCTTTAATTTTCTTTTTTTCTTATAGTTTGATGGTTCAGTTAGATCGTTCCATCAGGCATTAGGTGGAAAAACCTCTACTTGGGAAATATACTTGAACTTTACTTAATTTTACTTCATAAAATAAACTTAAAGTATGCGACTTTTTCGTAGGGGGAGTTCTGACTCAGAGAAGGAAAACTGTGTCGACTGGACATTAAGGATTTCATAGTAATCGTTTCCAGCAGCTTTGTGTCACAACCTGCTGCAGCTGCTGATTGTGTTGATAAGTACCAACTTCCTGTTGTTTTCACATCACCAGCATGTACCTGCTCCCACATAATACACGTCAATAATAGCAGTAATTTTGTTATATAAGTGTCTATAAGAGCAGCGGTGACGTTTCTCTGAGCATCACAACTGAAGTCGGCCGAGGCTCTTCATTCGTAATGTGGCAGCGAGATGAGGTTGGCTGGTGAATTTAAACAGTGTTTAATATATTGATCTGAGTCAGCTTGACGTTTGTGATTCCATATTAATGGCCCAACTCTCTCTGACGGCATTTAATTTGGTGTTATCAGAATCACTAACAGGAACACAGCTGTGCTGTCTCATCAGCCATGCCGAGGGAGAAGAAGGAGAGAGTGAGCCGGGGACCCGAACAAATCAGCTGCAAATGACAAGACTAATTTGATTTTTTCATGTTGGCGTGGCGGCGGAGGCACATTTTCAGGCTGAAAATGGGAAAGGGTGCATTAATTCATTAGCATGAAATACAACTTTAGGTGGAATCTGGAGTTGTTGCCGTTGCTCTGGGGAGAGGCGGCGCTGTGCAGGACCTGCAGCTCAGAGGAAATATCTCACACAAGGTTGTACAAATTGAGTGAAAGCACACGTTGACTGACACACACGGGATAGACGGCGGTTTGTACTGTAGCTGGAGGTTTACCGAGAAAGTCACAGTCCTCCAGTCCACTGCTTTTAAATATAGAAGAGCAAATGTCCAGAGCAAATGGAAACAGAGAAGTAACAGTAATGAGACAAACAGACCTGAGATATGAGACAGTTTATTATCTGCTTTTTATTGCACATTACATTTATTGTGGAATACATTCACTGTGTCAGTGATTATGATGACTTATCTAATGACCAAGATATTGAAACAGCCTCTGTGAGGCTTGAACTTAAATGCTCACATCAGCAAGATTCAATAATTTATTACCACATCAAATGCAGTTGATTAGGAATTTGTTTTGGTGCGTTCAACAACAAAACATTTAATCGCATAACACACAAAAACTAACCGATCAATGCAGCGGTAGACCTGCAGCTCCCGTGTTCTCGGAGGAAAAATCACTGTTTTTGTGAATGGAGTCTGGTGGCTTTGAAGAGAGCATGGATACACATGGGTGGGCGATATGACTAACAATGTATATCACGATATTTCTTTTGGTTTTTTGAGGGATACCAACAATATATTCAACATTTTCCAAAGACATATTATACAATTATGAAGAAAAACAAAATAGGACTAAAATTACAATATATTAACTTATTATGCACCGAAAAATCACCTTCCATGGCCTCCGCTCTTCTCGTGAACACGGTAAAAACGACCACATTTGAAGGCAGCATAAAATCAAAACAGTAAAGCCATAAAACCAGAACAATACGCTGAAAGACGCTTAAAAGCTGTGGGAGGTTTTGTCATTTATTTTGAACTTGGTTGCCGGGACGACCATTTTGTTTACATTTGATTCACAGATGGGGTCTTCAGGGTATTTTAATCACTGATAACTTTTCACCAAAGTTAGTGTTCTGCAGGATATTTACAGACACCCCTAACGATCAGTCATGTATAAAAGTCGTGAAACAACGAAAACGAGTAAGTTGAAATTTAACATTTAACACAGTTTTCTGTCTCAGTGTATGGAGCAGATGTCTGTAGAGATGAATAAGAATTACTCTGCTGCTGCTTCACCTGTTTTCAACATCTATACATGTGGATGTTTCTTATAATTACATAGTGACCAGTCTGAAGTTCAGGTTATTTGGGACCTTTTATTCAGGGCGTGATGGAAGCATTAGACTTATCTTCTCCCTTAGTAAAAATAAGTAATATTGAAATGCTTATGCTTTTATTATTTGTCATATTTTCCTCCTAATGCTTCATTAGTTTATTTTTCTTTCCATGTTTTACTCTCAGACTTTATTTTTCTCTTGAATTTATCTCCTGCAAGTCAGTGTTTTTATATTAAAGGAGACATATTGTGCTCATTTCCAAGTTCATTCTTGTATTTTGGGGTTTCTACTAGAACATGTTTACATGCTTTAGGCACTGATCAGACAGAGAGGTGTTTTAGCAGCCTTGGGCGAGTTTTTGTGATGTTTTCAATGAGATTGAAGAGATTTCTCGCACTGCATTTGCGTTGCTGAGTGCCGTGTGTTTTTTGGGCTCTATCGGTGTCTTGTTGAATCACATGTTTTCTGATCCAGACAGCCCACAAATAACTGATTGGGTTGTCTTATTTCACAGTTCCAGACACCCAAATATATGTGCACAAGCACTGAAAAGTGATGTGTCCCCTTTAAAAAGTGAATTGAAATGCTATATTTATTATACGAGCAATATCTTATTGTGTTTGTGCTATCATTTTGCAGTTCCTGCATCAACAAAAAAATACGTGCTGTATAAGATGCCAGCAGACTGGACTACTCTGCCGGTGCATTCAGGTGTTGATGCTACTATACGACGTGACAGTTTTGCAGTTTATACAAAGAATGGAACAGACAAAAGCCTCGTCTATGAGGGATACGTTCGTCCGCCTATACCTAAGGAGCTGTCCTTGTTGGCGGCGCCGAGGCGACCGCCGAGGCAGAGGAGCTTTACGAAGAAGTATGAAATACTGCTGCAGAAGATCAGAGCTGAGGAGGCCAAGGCTGAAGCTCGGGAACACATCACCTCAGAGGAGATCAGAGCCGAGGAGGCCGAGGCTGAAGCTCAGGAACAAATCACCTCAGAGGATGAAAGGGGCAGCGTGGCAGCGAGCAGCGACCTGGAGGAAGGTGTTGTTGTCAGAGCAGAGCCGAGCACCACGCCAGATGTTGAGGAGACAGCTGATGAATCAGAACAGCAGATAGAAACAGAAGAACGTAACAAACCAGAGCATCTAAATGTGTCTCTGCAGAGGACGGAGTCCAACACTGATTATCCACTTCCAATGGAGATACTCGACAGAAGAGAGAGTTTACTCCCAGATCCACCTGGAGGAGGGACCGAGGAGATTTTATGTTTTGAACCTTGGGAGGACACAGAGTTGTTGAACTGGTTGAATGCTGATCCAGATCCTTCCCAGAACAGTTCGGCTCCACCAGTCAGGACTGAGGATGGAGAGTTCTCCCCTCAAATCTACTTGGACCCGTGAAGGCTGAGAATATTTGCATATCTCGTGAATAAATGTTTTGAGCAGCGATTAAATTGTGCTTTTCTGACACACTTTTGATGACAAACTGCATGTGATATCATAAAGTGGGCATGTCTGTAAAGGGGAGACTCGTGGGTACCCATAGAACCCATTTTCATTCACATATCTTGAGGTCAGATGTCAAGGGACCCCTTTTGAAAATGGCAATGTCAGTTTTCCCTCACCAAAATTTAGTTTGGAACGGCCAAAAAACAAGACGGCGACGGCCAAAAATGTTGAACTCAAGGCTTCAAAACGGCAGTACACAAACGTTAGTCAGTTAACTTAACGTCAACCACAATCTTTTCCTAACCCTAATGAAGCAGTTTTGTTGCCTAAACCTAAACTTCCTGTGAAAACATAAGTAAAAGACGCTGTGTGTAACAAGCGTATGTTGACACGCCGTCCCTGAGACGTCCTATACTGATGCACATCGGGTTAGCTTCCCCAGCTCCGATAAAGTGCAGGACGCAGCTGCTTCCTAAAGCTGAAGCATCTGCTGTTCTAATAGAAAAGCTCATCCAAAGCGTGTCCCACATGAGGCTGGTTAATTATCAGTTTTGATGGCATGACTTGAGATAAAAGGTCAGGTCGTACGTGACTAAACAACATATTGTCTCTGAGATTTCTGCCTCCACACCAGCGCAATTTATAGTGTTCACTGCATTGAAAATATACATTACAAAAACACACCTTTCCACAAATAGTGTTTTATCTACACATACAGTCCACATATCTTTGGATTAAACCTCATAAACTCTCACAAAATGCTGCTGCGTCACAACAACACGAACACGGAGCAGAATTGTTTTGCTTTCCTGCCTCCTGCACTGTTTTTCGGTGCCTCTTAATGGGTATCGATTTCCTCCATACAGGTCTGATTGATTTTGGTCGTCCTTACTGAATCGGGAGGCCAGAGATTAAAGTCCTGACCCTCTCTCTCACACACCAAGAACACACACACACAACCGATTCACTTGTGATGCCGAACCACGACTGTAATCAGTCCATAAAGGTCACACAGTGAGTCCCAAGGACTAATAATACCTGTGGGGGTAAAGACCTCGCTGCTGTGGTTCTTCTCTCTCCGATCACTAATGATGAGTTTGTTGCAACTCATCATTTTCTCGTCCTTTCTCTGTGCACCTTAAAGACGTTGTGTTTCCATTTTGTCTTGGCAATTAGTGACTATTGCTGCTGTGGTTTGTGGTTCGATCCCCGGCTCCTCCAGTCCACATGTTGAAGTGTCTCTGAGCAAGTTACTGAACCCCAAATTGCTCCAGAAGGCTGAGCCATCGGTGAGTATTTAGATCAGATCCTGATGGCGCCTATCAGTGTATGAATGTGTGTGTGAATGGGTGAATGCTGACATGTGGTGTAAAATGCTTTGAGTGGTCAGAAGACTAGAAAGGTGATATATAAGTACTTAAGTCCATTTGCACTGCTTTTTCCACAGACCTCTTGTCATTGTGTCCAGAAAATATGTGAATGGAAACACGGCTAATTTCTGTCAGTGGGTCGGTCCCACCACTTTGGTCCAGACTGAAATATCTCAACAACTATTGGATGGATCGCCATGAACTTTTGTTCAGATGTTCATGCTCCCCAGAGGATGAATCTTAACAGTTTTGGTGATCCTCTGACTTTTCCTCTATAGCGCCTACATGAGGCTGCTGTTGTTTCCTGTCACTGTGCTTCTTCTTCAAGCTGAATCAGACAGTAAAGAACTTGTCTGTGTCCCACCCCAAGGTCAAAGATAATAACTTACTAAGTGGATAACTGGATTACAGGCATTCATGTTTGCTTGGTCATGCACCCCCCAACACACAAACACACACATTGAAGTGTGATATACACAAACTTCGTTATTGCCAACAATTATCTTTTGCACAATCCTTTTCTGAGCACACTGACTTAATTCCTACAAAGTCAATCTGCAATTTATGTGATTCATTCCTCTCTAATAGACTAACTCCAATATTAATAAGTTTCCTCAGCCGTGCCATAATCCCTGCAGGAAAAAAAAACATTATCAAGGAATTACATATGCTGCAAACAAACCTTTAAAATAAATAAATAAATGACTTTATAATCCATCAGAGGAATACAAATGTCATTTCACAAGACAGACAGAAGACGAGGCGAGGACAGGCCTCTGACTTATTTCCCCAGCCGTCAAGTCTCAGACAGTAAATCCATCTCTATGCTAGCCAGAGCTCTTATGCAAAGTCTTAGCAGTAGATTGGTATGAATGGCTGCATACTGTTTAGATGCCCTGCAGAGTTTCACTGATGAAGTGCTCTGACATTGCAGTCAGTGTGGTTATGTGGTGCATGTTGAAGGTGCCACCCTGTGGAATTTAAATACTGCAAAAAAGAAGGTGTTAGGGGGATGATTAAAAGGATAGGAGAGCAGAAACTAGACCAAGAATCTGCAGTCATGCTAGTTCCTCTGTGAGGCTGCACAGTGGAGTGCTAAATGCTAACGTAAGCCAACTCGGTCTCACTCCCAACTCTTCAAATACCGCCATTTGGTAAGTGCCTCTCGGCATCGGAAACCAACGCTGACCAAGTGGCGGTATTTGATGAGTTGGGAGTTAGAATGCGTTACGTAAGCATGCTAACATGCAACAAAGACAATGCTAATATGCTGATGTTTAGCAGGTATAATGTTTACCATGGTAACCATCTTAGTTTAGCGTGTTAGCATGCTATTATCTGTGAAATAGCACTAAACACAAAGTACAACTGAGGCTGGAAAGTCATTAGTTTTGCAGGTATTTGGTCTAGGGTGACTAGATCCCAACAAACCAAATGTGGGATAAAGAGAGTGTTTGTGTGGGACAATGTGGGACAATGTGGGACACGTTACTAATGATTCGGAAAAAAGACCACCACAGTTTTTTATTAAGTTTTTAAAGGCGGTGTTTTAACACACAGCTCAGCCGAACCCGGTACCGGTTAAAGTGAAGTGAACCCCACCTCCTCCAGACCGTGAAGATCAGCATCAGATCACCTCCATCCACGGTTCCTCACCTGGATCCCCATCCTCCATCCACCTCCTCCCTTCGCCTGCACAGAGCCTCCCTGCATTATTCACCACCATCGCTGTCACGTTGGACATACGCTGTGTGTGTGTGTTGTCATGTCACACTGCAAAGATGGAAGGAAAAACCCCAAACTGCTCATGCTCAGAAGGGCTACCCTCATCAAACCAGCAGCTGTCTCACTGACGGTGCACATCTCTTTCCACTAGCTGCACATGTTTGGTCAGGACAGCGCTGCTGACATCTAAGGCTTGTCATCCTCGACAGCTCCGCTCACAGAACTGTCGCCGGAGGACGTTATCGTCTCTGCGCCCCTCCATTCGTTTTTTTTTTTTTTTTTTTAATCGGTGTGACGACGACTCATTCAGTGTTGAATGTGTTTAGTGATGTTTGATGTTATTTTTTATAGCCTTGGTTGGCAATTCCCACCACACGTTCCAGAGAGCCTTAAGGCTGTGATGCATTATGGATATTTTTAACGCATGCACACGCTCTCTCATCTCAATCACCTTTGTGCAACTGCTTTGCACCATTACAATGTGTAACTATCATTATGGCTTCATCTCCCCTATGAGTGTTATTTATGCGTCATGTGTATTCTGACGCATGGTTAACCCACTTTGCTGATCTGATTGGAGATGTTACATACACAAACCATCATCTCTTCTCTCTTTCCCAACGGGGGGGAACGAGCTCTCAGCGTGAACGGTGGCGTGTTTTATACCCGTATCATGACCGTCGCTCCACTTACCCACTCAAGGTGTTATGACACCATTGTTCCTTCTCTTTAGAGGGTTGCTGTTTAATATTTATATGCAGTAGGCAATTTGAGGGGGAATGACGGGGGAATGACATCACCCTTGTTAGCAAAATGACCAAAATGATTGACCCTTGTTAACCTGCCATCCCATGGGCAGAGGGGTTGTTTTGTTGAATATGTTAGTCTGCCTGACTCATTGATCCTTTATCTGACTGAGGTTTTATGCAAGTTAGAATCTTTGGCCCCGACCATGGCTCTGAAATATCAGTAAGTTAGAATCTATGGCCTCGACCATAACTCTGAAATTCAGTAAGTTAGAATCTTTGGCCCCGACCATGGCTCTGAAATATCAGTAAGTTAGAATCTATGGCCCCGACCATGAAATATCAGTAAGTTAGAATCTATGGCCTCGACCATAACTCTGAAATTCAGTAAGTTAGAATCTATGGCCCTGACCATGGCTCTGAAATATCAGTTAGTTAGAATCTATGGCCCCGACCATGGTTTTGTCCAAAGGTAAAAATAATAAATAAATAAATAAATAAATAAATAAATAAATAAATAAATAAATAAATAAATAAAAAATCAGCTTTCCAGGGCCTCTAAACTTTACAACTTTTAAAATATCTATTTTTATTTTTTTTATTAATCTTTATTTATTTAACATGAATGAAAATGAGTGCCCTTCCTTTATGTGAATTCAATGGACTTCTGTTTGGTAGCACCGTAAAGGATTTAAAGATATATGATATAAATATAACAAATATCCACCCCTCGTCTTCACGTCTACACAAGTTGTAGCAGCCTGAGGTCTGTATTTGACCTGTAAGCACCTAACTTTTACTTCTTTACTTACCTGTATATGTGCATAAATGATAGAGACACCAGCGCAATAAATAACCGAATGTGAATGAAAAAGTCCCTGAATTATCCTTCTGTATGAATTATCATGGATGTCCCAAAATGAGTGTGTAAAACATTAATGCCTTTGGTCTTCCAGCTACTTTAACATTTAAATTTGTCAGACGGCTATGCTGTATTACGTCTCTGTGATTCTCTCGTAGTGAGTGGATATTTAATACGGTGGAAAAGCCTCTTTCCTCTTGGGAGATATCACTCTCGTCGGTACCTTTTTATTAAGCTGTAGAAATGGTTGTAGCAGCTTTGTCTGTGTTCTCAGTCGGACTGAATTTGCAGGTATTAGTATGAAAAAAAGGTCAAGAGTAAAGTGACTAATAGGATGAACTGCTGTTGGTACATGAGGGAGGGTAGGAGGTTGATTTTAAATTGGGGTGAAGTCAAACTAGTTCCTGGAAAGGTGAAAGTAGGTAAATAAAAGTGATGCATATGAGCAATCTGTGCATATTACCCATCCGTTACAATTTATTGGCTAAAACCGCCTCATTGTAGAGCTGCGTTTTCATTCGTATGGACTAATGAAGGGTTGGCAGTGCTCTAGCAATCAGCTGAAATGTGTCATTTTTATGAAAAAGGAATTATTCTAATGCGTATTATGGGTGAGTCACCACTCCGAGGCCACATTTACAACGTTATCTCCCCACTGTTAATTAAGATTGGTGAACTGAAGAGCCTGGGAACCGGATTTCTCTCTGAATTAAACATACAAATGTGAATTGGCCGGTAGTAAAGCGACATTTTATTGTTCTTTAAACAGCGCTTTATATTGCAGAGGGCGGATAGTGGAGTTAAGTTCACAAGGCACCACCATGGGGAGGGCCCTCCAAAAGCCTGGAACTAAAACTAGCATTATAAGTATTTTCTTGGATATTCTTCTTGTATATATAGTAGGTGTGTTTCCATCCAACTGTTTTTAAAAAAACAAAGTGAAAATGCAGAAAATGCAGAAAAAATCTTTAAGTTTTCACGCTTGGCTGAGGTAGAAAAGTTGTTGTTTTGATGGCTGTTACCATCTTGGTTTTTGGCCGTCGCCATCTTGGTTTTTGGCCGTGGCTATCTTGGTATTTGGCCGTGGCTATCTTGGTATTTGGCTGTCGCCATCTTGGGTTTTGGCTGTCGGACCTCTCGCCTCAGAGACAGTTTTTACCCTCAGGCGGTGAGACTACTGAACAGTAGCGCCAAATGAATGTAGAGCTGTGGATCGTTTTTTATGGATGTTTTTTTATGGGTTTAGGTTGTTTATAATTTTTATTCTCAGGTATTGTCTTATTTATTGTATTATTTATCTAGTGTACTATTTATAGATTTTACGGGCTGAGAGAGAGCCAGGGTAAAATGCATTTCATTGCATTTCACTGTACAAACTTGAAACTTGAAACTAGCGATTGAGACCATAAACTCATGTTTACAATGTTTACTGAGGTAATAAATCAAGTGAGAAGTAGGCTCATTTTCTTATAGACTTCTATACAATCTTACTTCTTTTAGCATCCAGAGGAGTCGCCCCCTGCTGGCTGTTAGAAAGAATGCAGGTTTAAGACACTTCAGCATTGGCTTCACTTCTCAGACCCCAGAGTTATCCACTGATGTTGAGATACTGTATATTACAAGGCCCAGAGTCAATAAAAGGAAATAAGAGGCAGCGGAGTTTAAAATCACCTGATGTGGCTGCGATGAGGCTGACAGACTCGCTGATGAGTGACAGGAACGATGACATCAGCTGCCACTCCGCTGTCTGTTGATGGCGTGCAGCTACAACATGGACACGAATGAATGAGAGCGCTGTCCTTGCACCAACTACAGAACACTTCAGCCAATCACAGAGTCCCACTGGGGGAGGAGAGCGCCTGCAGTACTTAGGCTATACAAAGAAGCCAATGAGACATACATAATGTATGCATGCTGCATGTACAAGCATGAATACAAAGTATAATATTTTCATTAAAATGCATGTTTTGCTAATGCAGAGAGAGGCAGTGTCAATGTAAGTTTGCAGTCAGTGTTTCACAGTCAAAGGAAAGATTTGACAGATTTTAGGAGGTTAAAAAGGTGACACCAGACGCACAACCACCACCCGTCACAATCTTTGTTCCGAGCTCAGGTCAGCTAAAGGACATCTGTCATTCTGCCAACCTGCATCATATTTCAAGGCCGAGGCTTTCAGTGTCACTTCATGCTTCAAAAATCAATTCTGCTGTATAAAATAATGTTCTGAAAATAGCCTAAACCACTGGCAACAATCAGGTAGTTCAGGATTTTTGATTATAAAAATACGGGACAGACCAGTGCCTTTTTGATGCTACCACTGGAGGGCACCAAATATGTACATTTTCTAATTCTACAAACAGTGGCTTTAATTAATTAAAACTAAATAAAACCTCTAATTCCAACCAAGAATGAGACAAATAATATATCAAACAAAAATTAAAGCAGATCTGAGGTAGGTTGTGGTGGGGCAACTCAATCACACGGGAAAGCGTATTAATAGCACGACATTACACAGAGTTTCTGCGTGTCATGAGGACACATTTTAGGCAACAAAACCACTTAGTTAGGTTTAGGAAAAACATGATGGATGGGCTTAAAATAAGTACGGAAACTAAGTAAAATATGTAGAAGGCCGCCTCGCCAGGAGGAGACGGTGAAGAAGAGAGCGAGTTAGAGAGAGTCGGTGTGTTGCGCTAATTCTTGTCTCATTTGTGGTCTGATAAACAGTTAATTAATCTAAACTGGGTTGAAAAACGATGCAATCTGGTTGCCATGGTAATGAATTAAGTATGACTATTAACCACACCCCCATTCTCTGTTTGAGAAAGAATAAAAAACAGGAAGTAAAACTGGCTGGAGGGGGGCTTTAAAGAAAGTGTGTCTGTGCCGTACACTTAGTGTATGATAGGATAGGTGGGAAAGAGAGGGATGACCAGTTGTGTAGATATCGATATGCATTCCTACGTTCTCAGAGAGCCTTTCTGCTCTGTGTGTTGAACAAACAGGAGGGATGTTCAGCCTGCTAACACATGCTGCGTTGCTCTTGTGCCTCCTGCCAGTGAGAAGAATAGCTGTGACAAGGTGACTGGCTCCGGAGAGACGTATTCAGATGAAACCTCTTGAGCCCCGCTCGACAGGCTCGTCCAGATGACAAAGGACCAAATGGCAGGCTTTACATGAAAAAGTCAGCATTGTCACCTTTTGTCATTTATTTATGTCTTTTTCAGAGATTTATTCAGCATAAGGTCAAAGATTTTCCGATTATAGCAGCAGGCCTGAAGTAAACTCTGAGGAGAGATGCAGACGTACTTCAACACTGAGTCAGTTTATCCAACTCTCATTTTCTGTGCACTTTCTCAATCAATCCGTTTGATTTTTACTTAAAACATGATGTGATGATTTATAAAGGATCTGATTCTATGTCCAGCATGCACCCACATTTTGAGGTCCCGTGATGTGCCTCCAGTAACATGAAGTGAAGAGAAACACGCTGCAACTGAGCTGCTGATCAAGAACAGAATCCGTCAAAGAACGAGAGAAAAAAATCAATACTCATTTAAACTACAGTATAACACAAACTGAAATCTGTCCAATCAGCCGTATCAGTCTGACACCGGTGTCGCACGGCTCCTTTGAAAATCATCTCAACATGCAGCTCGGGGCCGATTTCCCAGCAGCCACTTCTTCCGCTCTCCCTCTCATGTTCCTCTTCTTCACAGTCACATCACACGGCGGTCTGCCTCACTTGACAAGCGCATCCTGACATGCACCGCTGCAACGGCGACGCACCGTGAATAATGATTGTTGGCGTGTATCGATGATGCTAACTTGTGTGAGCACCACGACGATTGTCTGATCTTCTTCTCTGACTCCGGTGTCTCGTGGGAATGCAGCAGACGATGTGTGAGCACAATAACTTCAACAGGCCTCCAGCATTCACACAAACAGCCTTCAGAGTCATTACAAACGTACTGACTCAGATTAAAAGCTGTATTTTGCAGAAATATGTGCAGCAGATCCTGATCTCTTGGTTTTATCATTCGCTCCTTGCAGCGTCCCTCCTTCCTCTCACCTCTGTCTCTTGAAGTTATTCCAGCGGTGTGCTCCTCTCCCTCTGCTCTGCACAGATAACAAGCAGCTACACTCATCTGCTGACTCCTCTTCACCCAAAGCAACGCTTATCGTCCTTAAACACACCGCTCCTGTGAAACTAATTATTGCGCTGGCTTTCTGCCGCCTTGTCGCCGGACCAGTAACGTAAAGAAGAGTGCGAGGATTTTAACCCAGCCGGTCTCCTCTTGTCCTTTTGACTTCTCTCTCTCTCTCGGAGTCCCACTTCAGATGTTTCGATGTTAATCTGAACCCTGTGCATGTTTTCTCTTCTTCTAACAGTAAATATGAACACAGAGAGTGAAGTGTTTAACTCAGGAAACACTGCCAAACATTTCTAGTAGTAACAGCAATTCAATCCAAACTTCCCTCCCACACATTACAAGTGAGAGATTTACACATTTTGTTTGCACTTGACCATATGTTTGAAAATAAAAATTGGTGTTTCTTTTCACAGGATACATTTTGTTTTGTAATTCTCTTCCCCCCTCTCTTACCAGGGTATATATTTGCTGTTGTGCCCCTATTGACCTTTGCTGTGAGTACTGTATGACCCTTGTCTCACGTCCAACATATTGAGACGATGTCCCACATTTTCATTGGCTCTAGTTTTCAAAAGTCAAACCACTGCAGGACAGACGCTTTTTTATAATCTAGCTTTTATCCAATGGCTGTGAAGAAAGGAGGGAAGGCTGTCGTCATGTTTGTTGTCAAACTGCTCACACGTGGTTCAAGTGCAGGTTAACATTTCACCGTCTTTGCTACGCTACGCCCAACGGAGAAAATTTCAAGTCACCGTAAAGTCACAAGATCTGCAGATTTAGGTGGAATATGATGGAAACTACCACAAAGAAAAGGAAGAGCAGCTACAATAAAGACTGTGGAACTACTTATAAGAGTTTTTGGCGAAATTTGCCAAGCGACACAGTACATGTGAGTCTCACAAGAAACCGATTCAACATGCTGAATTGGCGGAAAAACTTCCAACGCGCCCCTTGGCATCACGTAACTTGGCGTCACTTTAGGATTAGGCAACAAAACCCCGATAGTTAGGTTTAGGAAAGAAGTACATAGTTGGGCTTAAAACTTTTGTGAAGTGAAAATGAAACAGAACGTTGTGAACACGGGAAACGAACAGCGGCCTCCTGGATGAAAGCCCTGTGTCTGTTTGACCCGTCCACCCGCCCGGTGCGTCTCTTTTCGCTCTTTAAACTACGTCACCACACTCCCGGTGCACTTTCTCTGAGTGTTTACTGTTGCTGTGCACAGGTTTATATTGTAGTTAATGGAACATCCGGTGTGTTTCATAAAGGCAGCTTTGTGCGGGCTGGAAAGACAGATGGACAAAAAGTCCTTCCATCCTGTTTGTCTCTTCAGTAAAGCCTGAAACACCAGGGAGGGGATGAAGGTTAAGCGAAGAGGTTTATGGTAAACGTTTAATTTAGCTGTAATAACACCACTAATATCAGATCTGCAGCAAACTGATTAGATCGCGATACATCGCTTCCACATTCTACACATGACATCTTCACTCTCAGACAAAAACACAGATGATAGATTGTGTGTATCTTCACCATATGAGCTGTTGTCGGTACATTGATTGATAGATTAACGCTGCCTGCTGGTCACAGACGCTGGACTGTGCATGCATCAGTATTTCGCAGAGATAGTTTGGGCTCTGGCTTGCTGCGCCGAGAAGGGCTGATTGAAATCTGATGGATAATTTATGTTGTGGAGGTGAGCCTGTAATTTCCAGGGGAGCAGTAGTGTATGTGCTTGGCTGGCCACCATGAATGATTAATACGTAAACATTATTCATAACTTTCCCTCATAAATTTAGCTGGTAATTAATTTTGCCAGCCTCCACACAGGTGGAGAGAGAGTGAGGATGAGAGTGTGAGCAGACTGGAGAGATATCAGGATGTGATTCTTATCGTCCCTCATTCAGTTCAGCCTTACAAACTTTCTGTTGTTTTTTGGAACAGCAGCGTAATGTGGTGGTTAAACACGCTGTTAACATTTTCAGTCCAGCGGTTTGAACTAATTAGCAGCTAATTAGGCTGCATCGTCCTCTGAGAGATGTTTCTCCAGAAAACAGCTGATCATCAGTAGGTGAGAGGCTTCTGACAGGAAGAACTGCAGATTGATTGACTTCTCCGCTAATGAGAGCTAGAAATACACTGTCTAGGACCGAGAGTTTAGATTAGACACGCAGACAAAGAGAAGTGTCTCAATACACTAGCAAAGACGAGATTCCTTTTAAATAAACTGTGATCCTGCATTTACCAGCTGTTATCTGAGGAGTTATTGCTGTGGTTTGGTGAAGCCAGGAGCACAGAAGACTACGTCCACATGGCCTGTTGCTCTGTCATTAGCTTAACTGCAGATAAAGGTTTATACATATTTAAGGCCTCTTACGGTCCTTCACACACTGGGGGCATGACAAATAAATAAAAGAAAATAAATAAATCCTGGATGGATTTACATGGACTGGATGATTATGTACAGTATGTACATCTGTGGAGATGTCTATATACTGTATGTACAGTGAGTTGGATTTATGTTTACACTGACAGGTATGTATTACATTATGTACGTAAAGTGTCAGATGATATGCATTAAAGACTGTAAATTATACTCTAAAAATGTGCAAAAATGTTCATTAAAGACTGTAAGAATTATAATCTATAACAGCAGCAGGAAGGTGTGAATTTTGTAAAAATGTATACAGTATATATATATATATATATATATATATATATATATATATATATATATATATATATACATTTTTCTTTGTCTTTAATAGTTAATTAGTGAATGTTAGAATCTTGATACACACTCCTTGCCAACCGCCATAAAACACCACAGAAGAAGAAGAAGAAGAAGAAGAATAAGAAGAAGAAGAAGAAGAAGAAGAAGAAGAAGAAGGAGGAGGAGGAGATGAAGAAGAAGAAGAAGAAGAAGAAGAAGGAGAAGAAGGAGAAGAAGAAGGAGAAGAAGGAGAAGAAGAAGGAGAAGAAGAAGAAGAAGCCTCCTGTACAGTAGGTGGCGGTGTTTCCCCTTCAAGCTGTTTGTAATCCGCCATTCAAACCAAGAAAAGACGCAAAAGACGAACAGCAAGTTTTTTCGTTTCCTCATTGTTTTGGAGGGAACATGGCCTCCTCCTGTTTTCATCAAGACCCGAGCTGTAGATGTGTTTTATCCTCCTCACCTTCTCTCCATGCTAAACCTCTGTTAGAACGTCTAACGTTTGTGCAATACCGGTTTGTTGTTGAAAGAGTTAAAGATGTTAAAGACTTAAACACGGACAACTCCCAGACCGGACAACACCGTGGTAGCGACCTGTCAATCACAAGGTAGCCCCGCCCCTAAAGCATACCCTGCTTTATGGTCTATTTGACTCTAAATGGGACCATAATTTACTAAATGAACATCATGCTGTATTGAAGAAGACTTGGAACTAGCGATTGAGAACATAAACTCATGTTTACAGTGTTTACTGAGGTAATAAATCAAGTGAGAAGTAGGCTCATTTTCTCATAGACTTCTATACAATCTGCCACCAGAGTCACCGCCCCCTGCTGGCTGGTTGAAAGAATGCACCTCAGCTTCTCCAGGTTACTCTCTGCTCTGGACTGACAGGTAAGGCTGCTAAATGGTTCATTATTATGACATGCTGCTGTGTTATGTGCTGGTATTTGGCTGCAGTTTACTGTTGATTAATTATTTTTTATTTGGGAGCCTTCAGTGTGTCTAAAGCAAGCATATCCCCTTTCTCTTGGAGGAAAGATTAATGTAAATGTAAGTCCAGCTTAGATAGATAGATAGATAGATAGATAGATAGATAGTAACTTTATTGATCCCGAGGGAAATTCAAGTTTCCAGCATCTCAGTTCCATAGTGCAAACATATTAGTAAAAACGTCACAGGTAAGTAGTACACATATTAGTAAAAACGTCACAGGTGAGTAGTACACATATTAGTAAAAAGACACAAGTAGTAACAAGTAACATGTCAGTAATACAGAGTATAAAACAAAATATGCAATGTGCAGAAGAACTGTTAAAAATGAATATAGTGCAGGGTAAACAACTGAGATACAGGACTATTTAAAGAAAAAGTGAATGTAGTGCAGAAAGTGATATAGTGCTGGATAATACAATATAGGGGATATAGATATTAAGAAATGTCAGATATGGAATATAATGCAGGATAAGAACTGAGGTAGAGAAGTTTTTTGTAGTGAGGTTATGTGGGAGTTGGACTCATTCACATTGTGGTGTTAAAGACCTGGTCATGGTCTCAGTTTCAAGGCCTTGCAGACTTCTTGTTGTAGCACTGGACTCAATGACTCTGTGATTTTAAATCCAGTATAGACCTGGACTAAGCTCACAGTTCAGTATATCATGACCTTCTTTTATAGACTCTGTTCAAGACACATTTAATTATTGGAAATATATATATCTGTCAGTCAGGACTTTTACTAATCAATCACTGTAGGCCGGGGGAATGGAAACCTACTGTATGATTTAATTGCACTCGCTTTTATGGTGCAGTTATGTAATTTATTTGAAGTGGTAGAAAAAATTATGGTTCATCAGGTTTTTACATGATAACCAGCCAGAACACAGTCAGCGCAGCTACTGAATTTCTTCACCATTTTACAGATTTGCTGATCATGATTGCATGTGTGGTGGTTAGTTTTTAAGGTTAGTGAAAGATTGTTGTTGGGCTGCCCCCCCTCCTCGACTAATGTGTCGTTTTGGTCTCTCTCGAGAAAGATTTTAATCTCAACAAGACTTTAACCTGATCAAATAGAGCGCTCGCTCACCCCTGAAACAAAGACAGCTTGACTGTCTTTTTGATGCTTTATTCTCTGTTTGAAGATTTCCCATCAGTGCCCATATCGACGGCAGATTTAATTCAGCCAGACACAAATTTAGAGGGTCTCAGTTGGAGCATATGGGACTCTGTCTCCACCCTACTTTGTGATTCAGGCTGTTAAAGTTAAAGTCCTGCCTCGATCAGCTTTAACTACAGTACATGTGAGTCGATCAATTTGTGTCTCTGCCTCTGAAAAGCTGTTTGTTTTTCGCCAAACCTGCATCTTTCAACCACAAGGTTTTCCCCTGCTGCCACCAACCTTAATTAACCATGATGCATTTCTTCTGATTTGTTGGTGGAAGCCACTACAGATTGTTTGGATGTCAATATATTTGCATTGTAAACAATCACCCTCAAATACACACACACACGGTGAGACGCCAACAGGCCTTTTTTCATTGGCTGATCATTAATGAAGGAGCTTGTGTTTCCCCTGGCTGGGAATCAATAAAGGTTTAGACACATGCAGCGCTTAAGTTGGACGGTCTATAAATAGCCCAGCTTGGTGTTTAGCCCGTGACTGGGTGGGATGATGGATGGCAGAGGGGTGACGGCGTTTTTTCGATAGTGGACGTGATATAAAAGCTTCAAAAGACCAACTCTCCAGGGCGTCTGGGAAAGGTTGGACGCTTTGACCAGAAGGTGCATTATCTCACCTTCAGCGGCTGCCAAAGTGCTCCTCTTCCTCCTTTCTTTACTTGCTGGACCTGACTTCAGATCTGCTGCAGAGCCAACACATCATTACCCGAAAAAAAAATAAAAAGTTCCTCCTCTCGGCACAAAACAGCAAAATGAGCCTCCTGCCACTCATTTGAAGTTGTCAAAGTTTCCCCTAAACAACATTGATTGACTTTTAACTGACTTTGCGCCGGGCTTGTTATCAGCGTGGATGTGCTGACTCCAGCTCACATCCCTCATGTAGCAACTCAACCCGGCCTCGCCGCTTCCGCATTAGCACTTTAAAGCACATCTGTTGGCTGCCAGGGCAATTACTGCCACAGATACGATGATTTCACATGAAGATTTTTCCCAATCGTAGACGGAAAATGAGGCTGGGATTTTAAAAATGAAGGAACTAATGATGGAGCTGGGAAGATGGAGAGAAAAAAGTGAAGATTTTAGAGGAGGAATATATCAGTTATGAATCTTACGTGCTGCTTTCCTCAACGTTGTACTTGTTTTTGTGCTGACCCACATTTCCTGTTGGTTTGCCTCGGAGGACTTGGCTTTGTTTTCAGGGTTGCATCTCTCCGTCTGGCCATTTCAAACAAAAAAGGCATTTTCTAAACAAAGCCATATGCTGCGCTGCAATCCTCTCTCTCTCTCCATTGTTCAGAAACACACTCTGACTTTAGCAGCTTTCACACTGAAGAGCCACGTTTGAAAATGGTAATTTTGACTGAATTTGTCCGTTTTTGAGACAGTTTGTGCCTTTTGTATCAACTATTTTATGAAATATACAACGCAAATAATCAAAATGACTAAAAAGTGTCAAAGATCCAGTCAGAATTGTTGACTGGCTTATAAGAATAATTATTTGGAGTATAGGAGGGAGATTTGTCAAGTATTTAATCCTCTTATCAACATGGGAGTGGGCAAATATGCTGCTTTATGCAAATGTATGTATGTATTTATTATTGGAAATCAATTAACAACACAAAACAATGACAGATATTGTCCAGAAACCCTCACAGGTACTGCATTTAGCATAAAACAATATGCTCATATCATAACATGGCAAACTGCAGCCCAACAGGCAACAACAGCTGTCAGTGTGTCAGTGTGCTGACTTCACTATGACTCGCCCCAAACTGCATGTGATTATCATAAAGTGGGCATGTCTGTAAAGGGGAGACTCGTGGGTACCCATAGAACCCATTTACATTCACTGATCTGGAGGTCAGAGGTCAAGGGACCCCTTCGAAAATGGCCATGACAATTTTTCCTCGCCAAATTTAGCGTTACGTTTGGAGCGTTATTTATCCTCCTTCACGACAAGCTAGTATGACATGGTTGGTACCGATGGATTCATTAGGTTTTTTAGTTTCATATGATACCAGTATCTTCACTCTAGCTTTAAAACTGACCCCGCTACAACCTCCGAAACATCGATTGCGTTACTGCGTTAAAGAAATTGGTGGCGTTAAAACAAATTTGCGTGACCACGAGCGGCTGATTGGTGAAGTTTAAATGAGGAGTTATCTTCCTCATTTCACTACCAAAACCTTAATAAGGAGGCAGCTGGCTGGAGGGAGAACGCCAGGGAGCTGAAAGTTTCCTAGTTGCTGTTGGCTATATGTCATTTTCAGTAAATATCACAATGTTAAATGTGTGCTCTCTGTTTTAAAAGAACAAACGTAGGAAGATAAGTGATTGCATCTCCAGTCTGATCTCGAGCGCAGCAGCTGATAGGTAGCCTACGTGGTTTGTTTACATGACGTAACAGAAGTGCTTATAACGGATTCAGTGTGGACACGGTGAAGGTGATTTCTTACGCCACTGCACGTGTTCTGCGAGGTAAAATTACAGGTCTTTTCAATGGAGTCTGGTGGCTGCAGAGCATAGATAACGGCTTCAGTTCCCCGTCAGTAAGTGCTGTCTGACGGCGAGGTTAAGCTGTGAAAATATTCTAAACATAGCGTACACTTAAGCTGATATTGATTTTTTTTTTTAGGTGCCTAAAATACAAAGTCCCTGAGTGTGGATAGCGGGATTGGGCCAAGCAGTACCGTCTGGAGTGCTGAGGTCACAAATGGGTCTGGTTCTGATCTTGTCCTTTTGTTCCTGCATCCATTGTTGTTACTCAGCTGTCCAGCGTGGCTTGCTGCCGGCTGACTGCTGACACAGTCTAAGTGGTTTCTCCGCTCTTATCGCTACATAATCGGCAGCGTAGCAGCAGAGTTTTTGGAGTGAACCCAGGTATCACATCGACGGCCCCCCCCCTCCGCTCAGTCGCTGCTGTTATCTCACCATCTCTGAGCCTTGTTGTGTGGGAGATCTACATGAAGCACACAGGTTTACATTTCACTTCCACCAAAAACACAGAGATGCTTTTATAAACAGTCTTTCTTATTAAATGCTTTAATTGGTTTTTGGGGAGAAATCATCTCAGGAAGAATCTAATTGGCTGAGGACATTCAGTGACCTAAAAAGACGTACAGATCCTAAATTAGAAACTGTTCTCACATCCCAGAACACATTATATTAAACTTCCTCTGGTCATTAAGAAGCCCATAAGCTGTAAGTCCAAGCTCTGTTTTGCATCTGGAGCTATGAAAATTAAAACCAAACAATTACATAGAATTATTGTTAATTGCATATGCTGATGGAGAAATTAGACTTTTTAATTGGCACTATTCATGCGCTTCAGTTTGGATCCTCATTCAAATGAATTCATAGTTTCTGTTCAGTAACTCCACCGCTGTTTTTGTTCAAACTGTTTTTATCACTTGCTAATATGTTTTGAGAAGTTCCCAAACTTCAGGAAAACTTTTATATATAATGAAATCTGCTTTTAAGTGAAGGGGGTTAGCCCCGAAGTTAGTGACAACTTTGGCTCAGGTTCTAAGATGGACCAGATCATTTTAGTGACAAGTCGCCCCTCATGTCATATCTATACAATCAATGTATTTATGATTAGTTTGTTTACAAGAGCACAAAGTTCTTCATAGATCTGGCCTCTTAAAAGGCTCGACTGAGGCGTCACTGATGATAATTCGAGTCATCGACTTTCAGGGGGGGGGCAGCCCTACTGGCACATTTCTGCACCCAAGTGGCCAAAAATGAATTGATTCAGCTTTAAGTAGGATTACTTAACATGCTGGTAGGTTAAAACACACAGGTGTTGATGGGAGAACTAACATTACACAATAGCTTCTAAAAATAGATGGGACGAGGTTTGTTGATAGCTTGGTTTGCTTGTCAACAGTAAAGTAAAAAAACAAAAGCGCTCTGCGTAACAGATGCACGTAACGGATCTGGGTGTCATTGAGAACTTGGCAGCGAGGCCGGCTTTGCATCGTAATTTCAAACAAGCCTCCCGAGTCTTCAGAGCACCGGAGGAGACAGCTGCCAATTCAAACTGCCTCGCCTCTCCGCCGTGATGGATGAGCCTGCCTCCTTCTCTCATCTTGCTCGTGTAACTGAGGCTTCGGCTGTTGTCACGCCACGCGGTCGTGGTCATAAAGGAGAACGTAAAGAACACTGCCCTGCACTTAAAGTGAAAACGGAAAGTTTGGCTGGATCAATGATATCTTGTTGAAAAATATGTTCACTCAACATGATTGAGCCACCTCCAGACGGGTGAAGTATGTTTATAGGTGTTCTGCAGTTTTTTAGACCTCTTCCCTTGGCGTCCTTCCAGAGAGTAAGTGAAAAATCACCCTTGGCTTGAGGTTATAGTGGAGTTTTCACAGGTAATCAAATTTGTTTGATTTAGTTTAGTGTCAGAGGGCTTTCTGAACAGAATTATGTAGATGAATACTCACCCAGAAGTCTGATGACTTTGCCATCAGCACGGCTTGAAGGATGGCAGTGTCAGTCGGTTGGTCCACCACTTTGGTCCAGACTCAAATATCTCAGGAACTATTAAATACTTTGCCATGAAATTTTGTAAAGACATTCATTGAGCCCAGAGGATGAATCCTGCCAACTTTGGTGATTCACTGACTTTACTGGGCTTTCAACTAACTCCAATGTAAACCCATCTGCGTCATTATTAGACGCTTAGAGCAACAGATGTAGTATATCGAGAAAGGATGGAGGATGGATTGGTCAAACAAACACTGGATCTTGTTACGTAACTTACGTACTACGCCAGTAACATAACAAGTCCAGTTATTTTAAGAAACTTACTTATTTCATCCCCAACCACGATTTTTTCCTAAGCCTAACCAAGTAGTTTTGTTGCATAAGTGAACCTAAAACCTAAGAAAACCTACGTTGAGTTTTGAAAAGAGACTGTATGCATGTAACTAGCGGAAACTGTGCGTGTCCTGTGAACACAGAATTTTATTTTGAAAAAGACATTATGTATGTAATGAACAGAAACTGATACGCCGTCCCTGACTCGTCCAAAACAGACGCTCGACGGTACCTATAGAGCGTCATAGTTTGAAGCGTAGGGCCACTGACCAAGCTGCCATATTTGACGAGTTGGGAGTGAGAATTTATTCGATGGATTCAGTGGCGTGAGGTAGTTACGACGAGACCCCAGTGCGCAAACTTTTGCGAACTTTAGAAAAGCCTGTTGTTGCTTTACACATAAAAAAATGATCCCAGTCACTTCCACACAGTGAGGCATACAGCTGATTAATTAAACACTGGTATCGGATCGGTACTCGGTAACGGTTGATAGCCAAAGTATTGCTGTCAGTATCGGGACTAAAAATGTAATATCTGTGCATGCCTAAAAATAGATAATAGAGAGGGAATTATGACCTGTTTAACTTCCTAACAAAAACCAGTACGCAAACGGTAATAAAGCAGTGGATGTTGAATCGTGATGACTAAACTATCGTGACATCCCTAATCGTTTTGTGCCCAAAGGAACTAAGAAATGCAAAGATGACTATAAAAGGGATCCACTCACCAAGTGAAGTGAACCATCTCCTCCCTGACTAATGATCCGTCCTCTCCTTGTGTCATACAGTATCTTTGGAGGCGTCGTCCTCTCTAGTGTCATCAGAGCCAACATGCTGTGCAGCACTTGTGGCCTTTCAAGGTTTTAAAAATGGATCTTTTAATGACAACACCCCCGTGAAGCCAATCAGTTTAATGTTTTCTGAACAGTGCAGCGCCAGTATGGATCATCCAAAAATGAATCAACATTTTATAAGTGGTGTCGTAGCTCGACCTTCATCCGCTGAAAATATCTAAGAGGCTTTTGCCAAGAGGCCAGATGATCTTCATAAACAGAGCTGATGGGTGATAATGTTCTCAGATATTCTGCCCTCTATATCTGTCCATCTGCCTGCTAATGCAATCAGCTCCAGCTACCATATCCATGTTTGCCGTATATCATTAAGCCGAGTGATTCAAATGAAGTTTGAAGGCTCAATGTATTTTTGCCTGGGTCGAACACATCTCGCCTGATAGCTGAATGCTTAATATTTAATATATAACACAGCCTAGCGATCTGTGAACACAAACTGTAATATACATGAGCAAACACGCAGCGAGAGAGCGATGGTAGCTGCTCCGTGGAGCGGAGGACGTTTGGTTCGGATAAGGAGCTGAGCATGAGGACCGCTTGACACCAGCAGACTCCATATCTGTCGCTCTGCTTCCCTTCAGACGGGTTCGGGGGTGGATGGAGATGAAGTGTTCATGTTGTGACAGTGGAGCTATGAGAAACCATTCATGCTTAAGCCTGTTTCTCTGTATTAGTGGCTAGTTTGGGTTTTTGTAGCTGCAGAATCAGAGCACTCGTATGTATGTATGTATGACAGTAGAGCTGACAATCTGTCAACTGAAGGCTTTATTTATGGAAACTACTACTCTAAGAAAGATATTTCAATTCTAAACCTCTCCTTGTTTATGCAGCAGCCATGTTTGATTTACCATTATATTATTATTCAGAGAGTACATGGAAAGCATTGTGTTGGACAATTATATGAAAATACCAGATTTATCCTTTAACCGTTAGCATTTCCTGTTTGTTGTTTTTACTTTTCTATGTTAAGGCACACTCACTTGGGTGTGACCAACAGTAATTTCATTACCACAGGCACTGGTGTATTGGGGTAGAATTTAATCATTTCAAAAAACGAATTAATCTGCTGTTGAAATGTTACCTGTTTTGATAAAGACACGTGATTTGTGATTAAAAAACAAGCTTATTATGCAATGTAATGCTCCATATTTGTATAAACATTTATCCTTTAACATAGTGGTTCTCAAACCCAGAGGGGAAAAAGGTGGAAATAAATAAAATGTACCAGATGAACAGATTACGGCGTAATAGATAGATAGATAGATAGATAGATAGATAGATAGATAGATAGATAGATAGATAGATAGATAGATAGATAGTAACTTTATTGATCCCGAGGGAAATTCAAGTTTCCAGCATCACAGTTCCATAGTGCAAACATATTAGTAAAAAGGCACAAGTACGTAATACATAAAAGTATAAAAAAATATACCAGATATAAAAATAACAGGAGATGAAGAAACTGTTAAAAATGAATATATTGCAGGGTATCAACTGAGATACGGGACTATTAAAAATGTGAAAAAAAAAATAATAATAAAAAAAAAAAATATATGTGAATATAGTGCAATATTAGGGCCATTGTGGGTAAATAATAATAATTACGGAGCTAGGGGAGGGGGATAATATTCTGATAAAAAACTCAGAATATCCGAAATTAAAGTGGCAAATTTACGAGAAAAAAACTCGGATATTTTCTGACATTAAAGTGACAAATTTACGAGAAAAAAATCGGATATTCTCTGAAATTAAAGTGGCAAATTTACAAGAAAAAACTCAGATATTCTCTGAGATTAAAGTGGCAAATTAACGAGAAAAAAACTCAGATATTCTCTGAAATTAAAGTGGAAAATTTACGAGAATATCCAGATCAGAATATTATCCCCTCTCCCGACTCCGTAATTATTTTTCAACCTCCAATGGACCTAATACACCATCATACTGACAGGGAAGAAAAAAAACACAGGTGATGCTCATTGAGTAGGGTTAGCGTTAGTAGTGTGACTTTTTAAAGGATGCATATTTACTTTATTGCTAACAAGTCCTGGTGAATCATCTTTTCCCACCCTCTTATAAGCACTGCTCTTCCCACTCAGACTGGACTGTCCAAACTGTCCAGACTGATGAACTTGTGCGAGATCTGTGGAGTCACAAAGAGTGAATATGTAGCTCCTCATATATTAATTCATGACACCTGCATATGCTGCCAAAGACGAATACATTCACACAGAATTAACATTAGTTATAATTAAAAACATCACCATTGTGCATTGGTGTGTACTAACTGATATTTTGGAGGACAGTGATTCATATAAACACATCTGCACTTCATTTTTTTGGGCTGTAATTGTTTTTGTTTTTTTAAACAGAATTATTACATAGACTGCATTCAATTAATCTGCATAATAATACCATTAATATGACGGAAGTCTGTGGCAATTAAAATGCACTCAGGAATCATTTGTCAAGTCTTTTTTTTTTTATGTAGCCCAAAATCACAAATTTGCCTCAAAGGGCTTTATGATCTGTACAGTGTAGAATATCTTCAAACAGAAAAGGAAAAAGTTTGATTGGGTTTAGGCATAAAACTTCTTAGTAAAAGCTAGGGAAAGAATGTGATTTGGGTTAATAAAATCTATTCGGATTTAAAAAATCTTAAAGCTGCTGTAATTGATATTTTTATGATAACATGTGTAATGTGAAAGTGGTCACACACAATGATGAACCTACAGAGAATTATCACCTGACTCTGCAGCTTTACGGAGCTTAATAGTGAGTTTCAGCTCAGTAGCCGTGTTTCCATCAATGTATTTTTATGCACATTTTGAAGTATCACTTTAGAAAAGCCATATGGAAACGTGCAAAAACTTCCTAAATTGCACAAAAACAAATTCCTGAAGACCTCTCTCCATTTTATCATATCACCATTTATATTAAAGCCATGCCTATAGCCTATAGCGCCAACTTCTGACCAAATTACGCTGTAGCCGAGTTTATTCGCTCCAAACCAGTTGTTTTCTTTTTCGCGACTTTTGCTTAAAATTCGCTTGACAATAGAATGGAAACAGGACTATTGTTTAGCTGTCCGGCCCACAACTTTACTGTTGTGGTTCACTCTCACTGCTCTCATAGTGTCGTTTTCAGCCACTGCAGGCAGCGACATATGATGACGTAAAGATACATCAATGTTGTGTTCATAAGAAGCCGACAAGCCACGGAAGGAAAGAATTTCAGTAGGAAGAAAGTAATATATTATAACATTTGTACCTGTATTTACATAAATCGTATATGGTTATTGTCATATTCCAGTCATTACAGATATCTCAGAGAAGCGTGTGTCGTGTTGATGTGATTTCCTGCCTCTTCAAGCTTTGATAATACAAGATAATCTGGCATATGTTTAAAAATATTATTCGAGAACGTGATTGATTGTGACATTGTTTACATCTCTTTATACTGAGTCAAATCAAATATGCAATCTGTGTGAAGCCGGTCGATTAAGCACAGTTCAGCCTGTCTGTCTGCTGCTAAATAGTGGATCTAATTGTGTGTACACATGCACATTATCTCTCCTGTCACAGTACGCACAAAGTCAAACGGCTTTAAGGCAGGTGAACGTCGGAGGACACCCAAACAGCTCAAGCGGTTCGGCTTCACAGAGACAAATGCGATGAATTGAGCCACACGGACATGGTGTTGTAGGAAGCAGAGAGCCCGGGCCACATGCCGAACTCCACACAGCCTCGATTCAGCCGCTGTTGTCGCCCAGGATCAAAGCGTTCGCCATGGCGCTCCCTTCCAGTGAAATTTCAGTGCTGTGCAACTCTCAGCTCAGCTGAGGGATTAGGCCAGCCTTGAATTTAAAGGGGTGGGGGTGAATTTTAGCCTACAGGGGGTGGCATGTTTCTATTTATGGCACGAGCTGCATAAACTCAAGCTTGGTGTCTTGCAGGCATTCACTGGAGTCTTGGCCCTGATTTGAAAGAAATACTGCGGCACAATTATGGTTCGTTTATGCAGCGTTATGAAGGAAAAAAAGGATGTTTTTTTTCACAAATACTGATATGACTTTTACATACTAAGCATTTTTTTTTCCTAGTCAGATTCCTGAAACTATTTTTAGGTCTATGAGAGCGTATCTGGGATGAATTGATAGTATGAGTTTTCTTTCCCGTGCGTATCCAAGCCTAACCTTTTATAATTAATAGGAACCATGCTGCTTTTGTCGTCTTGTGTGAAACGCAGGTGTCACTAGATCATCGGGGGCCCGCGGCCTGGTGTCACATCCTCCAATCATACCAGAGCTGAGCGCACATCCACCAATTACACACCAGCTGTGCGAGAGGGGGGTGGGGGGGGGCAGTAGAAGAGGATGTAAATGACAGTGGGAGACAGAAATCTGAACAGAGCCGTTTTGACAGGAATGGCATGTTTCCCATTTTCTATTAATAGTTGAATATTTGTCGTTGAGTGAATAATCTCCTTTTCAGCTGGTTGCTGCTTTCCACTCTGTTAGCTTCAACACTGTGATATAAAAAGACATATTCACTCTTTCCCTCAAAACTTTATTCATGTCAAAGAGCCACTGAAGCTATTCTCTACTGAAACAGACTTTTAGCTCATCCTACTGCTACTAATATTAATAATATTCATGCATACTTGTATGAAACCTGATCACAACGTCTTATTTCAGTCCGGTCAGGTGAAGGGCTTCCCACAGATATCCAGCATAGAACTGCTCTGTCATCTACATCATATCACAGGTGGTCATGTTGATCATTTTCAGTCAACGTATCCTCGTACAACAGTTCGTATGATATCTTACAAAAAGTTATACCGTTTATTTGCGTGTGTTTTCCTACGAATGTCCAGCAACGTGCCAGCAAGTTTCCGTTCACTATAAAAAATATAAAAATTCTCTGATTGCAGCTTATGTAGCGCCATAAACAGGTCAAAATTTAAACTTGTTCAATACTTTGGTTTATGACCAAATACCTCCCTTGTAGATATTGTTGTTAAGCAGCCGTTATCACCATGGAAAGAAATATCTCGGGGAAAACTTCCATTCCTGCAGTCCTGTAGCAAGTCCTCTTTAAAAATTCATGCCGTTGCCTCTCCTGCACTCAATAAATAAGCTCTTAATAAAATGCTAATTAATATTTAATTGTGTCTTTGTGCATTATTAAAGCCATAATGGGCCAGTTAAGCATTCCTCATTGATTGTTTGCTAATTAACCGTGTTGATTTAGACTTGGAGATACTTCTTTATTTGTTCACTTTATGTACTTCTCTTGGCTGAGACGTGGCTCCGAGAGCAGCGGTACATTTAAAGATACAGAAGAAAGAGAGAGACGTACAGCTACAGAACAGTGGTGCAGTCATTATTAATGATTTGAAAAGCATTGATAATGTCCAATTCATTCCATGCCAGTTTTTAATATTTTAATCTTTAAACTCATATTTATCCCCTCTGTGATACAACAATAAATAAGCATAATTACTCTGGCTATAAAGCAATTAATTAGGCTAATTATTTCCAATCCGACTGTGGTGTAAGGGTTAATCAGCCCACGCAGTCCTGTTTGTCTACAGATGAAGAGCAGACGTATAGCTGTGGATTTGGAAGGCTTACGCTCGACAGTGGTTCAAATGATATGAATGAGATGCTTCCATTGAGCTTATCCCTCAGCTTCTTCCACCGAGCCGTGGCGTCTCATTTTGGCCTGCTCGTGATGCTTCTCTGAGAACTTAGAGGAAACTCCGTATCTTACCTGATTATGCTAGAGTCTCAAGAAGCTTGTAAAAAGGTTCAAACGTTGACCCCACACTAAAGGAAGTGCCTCTGATAGGTGGCCGTCTGAGTTCAATCATTTTGAACCGTGTAGCTGTTGAGTGGTGGATTCTTCCTGACTGTCTGATGTGATTAGGACTCTCTCTGACTCCTTTTGTGAGAGCGTTAGCTCTGATCTGCATGTGTCAGCTCTGCTGCCCGTCACAGAGCTCGGAGGGGGGGGGCAGCTTTTACTGTATCTCGATGACCTGCTGTGCGGCGGTCTGCACTCAATCAGTCTTGTGTCGCAGAGCGTCGGTGGAGCTCGCTGGCTTGTTTTGCAGGCAGTTCTGTTGCACAGCTTCATGTTATGTTGTGTCACAGCGGGGGGGGAGTTATCAGCATTCACCCCCTGTAAAGCCTGTATGCTGCTAATAGTACCTCCCATCTACGGCTCCTATTGCACCCAAAGCTGTGTGATTTGCCTTTAAATGGGATCTCACCATGTTTCCCCCATTGTTTCACATAATGTGCACATTATGTTCTTTTGTACATTTAGTCTGTTAAACCCAGTGAGACACAATACATACTAGTGCTGGGACTATACACCTATCTCTCAATTCAGTGCCATCGCGATACTTGGGTGCTGATTCGATATGTATTGCAATTTCTTTCAATTTTTGTTATCTTTTTTAACATTAGACCATGGGCAAAAGTTTAATCATACACTTCTAGTGACTTTTACTTAAAATATCTAAATTGATACAGTAAAAAATGTTTGTATGTAGTCAGAAATGTTCTGAAGTCAAATATATCAGTCACTGTCAGGTATTATTTATTAAATTTTTTCCAGCAACCCAAAAATCAAAGAATAAAGACATTTCCCTCACAAATTAGTGTTATTTTCTTTTTAATTTAAAAGGGACATGTAATGTTTTATACTTCTGGTGAATATAATTCAATCAATCTTATTTCCATATATGTATTTTGTATATACAGTTCCCTTTGTTAACACTTTATTTTGAAAACTGGACGTAGTCCCACGTGTCTACTTCCTCTAACTTCTCCAAGGTGGTCTATAGCTCTCCCGTCAGCTCCGTTCTCTTTATCCATCCATGGTCAGCTCCATCGGGGCCGTTTGAATGCATTTAACATAAATGTCAGTATATGGGTGCTCTACAGTTGTAGCGTCGGCCCATTTGACCACGGAGATGAGAGCGACGGCCGGCTTGTGACTCACACTGCAAGGTCGAAAGCAGTAATAAAGTTTGGCGTCTTGGTTCAAACTACGGAGCCTCTGCGTTGTTGTTTTATAAATATTGGCGCAACTCAACCCGTTCCGCACTACTTGATTGTTCGATGCCTTTATTCACGGTGCGAAAACTCAACCTTTTCTGAAAAAAAAGTGTCGCCCTTAATATTCGTATTCTGTGTGAAAGTATCCATGATGCACGAATGAAACGCCCCCAGGTTAGAGACTGAAGTTGTTTGTTTAAGAGGGATGATTTTGCAATTTTTTTGATTGCGTTAAAGGTACTATATTTAACTTTCAGGCATGCTCGCACCCCGTAGGTGACAGCGATCATCCTGGGCATCGTCCAAAACAGTGACGTGACATTACATTACAATCATATATCACCGTTACTATCTGTAATGTCCAATCTCCATTATACTAACTAGCGTGCCATTTGCAAATTACTTCATCAGCTAACGTTACAGAGCAAAACTGTCCCGAGTCCTTTACATAGAAATCAGTCCACAGGCTGTTAAATCAACCGAGAAAGTTGGTCTGCAGGTGAGAAGTAGCATTAATTGTGTCTGATGATGCATCTAGTACACATTTTCACTGTGCAGATGCACAAAGATGGGTGTCTGAGCCTCTAGCACCCCATTATTAGCTCAGCCAATACAATATTTACCGCTGTTGTTTGTGACCATTACTGTTTACGGCTTAATCATAGAGCCGTCTCAGCTAGACGGGGAGATGGTGGAGCTAAACATGAGACCTGTGATTTAGAAAAGCTGCTCTTACATAGACCTTTAATTCGATAATTACATTGCTTGAAAATAGCCTGTCAGCTGCTGATATTAGTACACACACTGCTGCAGTAAATAAATCATTTAAAATGTTCACTTTATAGGTGTCAAATGGCCCGTTTGCGGGACATCCCTTAACACAGCCCTCGGGGAGCACCAAAATAACCCGTCGACCCCCCCACTCGGGCCGAGGACTAGAAACCCAAAGGGCCTCTGGGGACACAACAACAAGCTGCAGTCTAACAGCACAATTTTTCCCGCTTGTATTCTGAAAAGTGCCATTAGTCAGCATTAGTCAGAAAGACAAACACAAATAGTTAAAACTGCATTTGAATAATTTAATAAAGCGTTATTTTCGTCTCCATTTTGAATCCGGTGGCGGTGTGCTGCTGTTTGTGCGGCTCAGCTCTGTGTAATGGGACTAACAACTCCGATAAACCTAAACTGGAAATGTAATGAGAAACAATTCATCATGCAATACAGCCGGCCTGTCGTACACTGTAATCTATTGACCACGGCGGCGTCCTATCTCATTCTTTTAGGAAACATATTGCCTTCCCTGTAAGAATAATGATACCTGCTTCTGTGTTTATGCAGCACTGGCAGATATGCTTCATATTATTTTACTGTGAAATAGATGTATTCAGTGATGAAGTGGAGGGTAAGCTCACTGAATATATATGTACTGTATATGTATGGTGTCAAATTCACAGTGAAACCCACATTATAGTGCAGCAATCCTTCACAATGATGGGGAGCTTTGCTCATTTACATCACTGTAGATGCAGCTCATTCACTACAATAGACACCATCTTTATCAAGTTCTAATATTTTTGTAAAAAAAAAAAGAAAAAAATGTAAAAAGAAAGTCTGGAAAATGTCTGAAAAAAAACTCAGAAAATGTTGAAAAATGTAAAAAAAAAAAAAAAAATATATTAAAAGAAAGTCTGAAAAATATCTGAAAACAAAGTCAGAAAAATATCAAAAAAAAAAAAAGAAAAGAAATATTAAAAGAAAGTCTGGAAAATGTCTGAAAAAAAAGTCAGAAAATGTTGAAAAAATGTAAAAAAAAATAAATAATTAAAAGAAAGTCTTAAAAATGTCTGAAAAAAAGTCAGAAAAATATCAAAAAAAAAAAGAAAAAAAAAATATTAAAAGAAAGTCTGAAAAATGTCTGAAAGAAAAGTCAGAAAAATATCCAAATAATGTAAAAAAAATAAAAATTAAAAGAAAGTCTGAAAAAAGTCTGAAAAAACCTTTTTATTCAGTTCCTATACACATTGGTCATTTCTTACCACATTTATGTAAATGATTGTTAACAGGAAAAAAAGGTGCAGATAAATGTCTTTCGAGTCAGATGAAGTAGGGATGTGACGGTGAGGACATTTTCCCACCTTGTGACAACACCGGTGTATTTGAAGACTTTTGACTCGACTTTAACACCAGTGACTCGTGCCTTCACTTGAACTTGAGCCTTTTGACTTGAAAATACTTGATACCTTCCCTCCAAACCCAAAGAATAAAAAGTATTTTATTTAAAAAGAGTGTACACGGAGACAATCGACTTGTACCGGAGGTAACTCCAACAGCTTCAGAGATGTTGGGTTTATTTACTTTTGAGAGATCCTTTATTGATTTGTTTGAGAAGAGAATTTTTTACTCGTTGGGTAAAAAAACTGAACTGAACAAACTGATTTTCTATCTTTTGTTGTTTATTACTGAATCCCCGAGAAGTGGTGTTTTTTGTTGAACTCTGGACTCTTTATTTTTGTATTGATTATCTTACACCTAACTCCCCAGATCCACTTTGTTTGAAACAGTCCGACAGTATCCAATCAAGTTGCAGGAGAAAACCATGAAGAACTAACGTTACGTTAGTGAGAGCCAGTTGGATCCAGTTACTCTGCTGTTAAAATGGCATTATGACTTGTTTAGGACTTGAAAAACTCAAAGTTTAGGACCTGGGACTTGAGTGCAAAGACTTGAGACTTACTTATGACTTGCAAAACAATGACTTGGTCCCACCTCTGCCTGTCGGACTTACACCCACAGACCTAAGTAGTTGTAATAAACTGGAACTATCCTTTGTCGTATTGTACAAATCAGATATGAAAGTGTAGTCTTGGCCATCCACCCTGATCGACACCTCTCATGTTGTTCTGCCCTCAGCTCACATCACGGCTGTTGCCAGTTTCTGTCCTCTTCAGGTCCTCCATGTTGTCCTGGAGTCTCCTGTGATGTCGCTGAGAAATTAGAAAAGAGCCGAGCAGAAAGAGCGGGGGGGGGGGGAGAGGCCTCTGATGAAAACTCGGTGACAGCCGCTTTAATCACAAGAGCGCAGGCATTTGTTCTGTCAGCAGAAAAGAAAAGCGTCACAGGGGAATTGTGTTCAGAAACGGGGCTGATATGAGTGTTTTCCTGCCTCGGTGGACTCCGGCAGTGTGTATTAGGGTGAGAAACACTGCAGTGAATGGCAGCACCTGGAGATATGTGAGGATTTGTTCTCATCATTGTCTCAGTGGATGAACCCAAACAGGGGGGAGTCCTGCCTCTCCTCTTCACCTCCTCTCCTCATCCTCCCATCCTTCTCCTCCTGCTTGTAGTGATTTTGGCACAATTGTTGGCAATCATTCACACCCGGTGGAAGATACTGATGGATGCAGGTCGACCTCTTGGGCTCCCTGGTGCTCTCAAACTCAGAGAGAGGAAGAAGAGCGGAGCCTTGTAATATATATCTCTGCAGGCCTTTAAATCACGGCGGCTGGCTTTGATGCAGCTGTAAAGATTGAGTTAAGTTAGAGGTTAGAGTCATATATCTGTTTGCTGATGGGTGTTGGCTTTAAAGAATAATTGGGTATAAAAAAGTTATGGAAGAAAAGAAGGAGTTACGCTGGCGTTTCATAAGGCAAAGGAGAAAACGCTGAAGTGTTTGCATTTACTTTAATGTACTTTTGATAGTAAGTCAACCAATTTTGCAAAGACTCCTCACTAAGGTTAGAGCTGAGGTCATGTGTTACACACTTGAAAGCGTTGTTTGCATTATAACAGGGATCTGTCCATGTTCGGCATGTCCTGGTTCTGGTTCTCTCGTGCTGATCCCTTCCCTCCAGCGGGCTCAGCATACGGCCGGGTGGCTTATGTTGGTAATTGTGATTTTTATGCTGGTTTATAGTTATAGTAGGCCTTCATCGCCGCGAGTTGTCTGATGTTGGTCGTTCATATTCATCGTCTGGAATCCAGGAATATCTATACCAAATTTTGAGGTAATCCATCCAGTAGCTGTTGAGCTATTTCAGTCTGTACCAAAGACCAACCAGACTTTGTCATCCCTATAGCTACTCTGCTAGCGTGCTCAGATTTAAAGATGACGAGCATCATCAGCAGATGTAACCTTGGGTGTAAGTTCAGCACAGAGGCGGTTGTGTTGCATATGACTCCGGGACATGGGGGGAAAGGTGGCAGCATACTAATAGGTCAACCTATTTACAAAAGTCACTAGTTTTTATAGGTCAAAGTCTTAACCGCACATAATGAGTCATGCTCCGTGAGTCACACAGCAACAACAGCTGATAATGGTGGCTTTCTTTGTTCCCAGCCCACCTCAGCCACTCGCACACTTCAGAGAGGAGCTTACAGACGAGTTCATAGCTGTGGATTATTCTCACTAATGGTTAAGACCTTCTGCAGTGGCGGCAACCAAGCGCATTGCGGGGACTCCACATTTTATATTCATGAGATGAGCAAAAAAAAAAAAAAAGAAGGCAAGAAGGAATGAGCAGAAACGACTCAAGCCCCCGATTCATGCTTCAAGGAGCCTCCAGTAGAAAGGGAAGTGTATCAGCATAGGGTGGGGGTGCAGATCAATGAACCAGTAGATCAGTGAAGAGCTGTCATTTCGTATGTATCTGAAGGCAGAGCTCGGGGGCTTTGGTGACAGGAGGTTTCTCGGGTATGTCCCTAAACAAAAGCTGCATTCGTGTTTTGGAAATAGTTGCTTAATTGCTTGTCTTGAAACTCATTTTAATGACTTAAATGTTTCTGTAGACGTCGGTTGCCTCGGGTTGTTTACATCTACCACACATCGAGGTTAAGAGGGGAACATCTAAATAGGGCTGGAAAGATTATTTGGAGTAATTTGAGGAATAAAAACTCAAATATTCTGCCTCAAAATGTTGTTTAATAATGGAACTGTCATACAGCAGGCGAGATCACATAATCAGTGGGAACATAGCGGGGGGAAAAGGGGGGAGAGCGAGCGCTAAGAATCCCAGAAACTATCTAAGTTTTGGAAGCACTTCAAGTTGAAAGCGCTCATGCTGTTGTGCTAGTTGTATTTAACTATATGGCCCTGTTTCCACCGAGTACTTCCTACTACTTTTCAAGGAACTAAAAGGTTCCTTCAGCCTACTTGTTGTCTGCGTTTCCACCGTGGCTACCTTGTGATTGACAGGTCGCTACCACGGCGTTGTCCGGTCTGGGAGTTGCCGTGTTTTTGTCTTAGAACTTTTATCCTTTCACAGTGTGTTTTCACTTCATCAAAGTTAATTATTATGTCTTATTCAGGGTTCGGTTGTACTTAGCTCCACTCTCTCGTGTTACTTCTGGTTGCAAAAAAAAACAAGATTGCGACGGCCAAAATGCCAAAGTCGAGGCTTCAAAACGTCAGTCCACAAACCAACGGGTGACGTCACGGTGACTACCTCCACTTCTTATATACAGTTTACATCGACGCTTTGGTTTTTGTCTGAATTCAACAAACAAGTGTCAATATAACACGCCATCACCAACGCAGCCTTCTGCCTTTTATGTATTTTACTTTTTTTTGGCATAAATACGGTGTAAATAAATAAAAAGCCTCCAGTAGCCGAGTATGTGCTGGTTGATGAGAGAACAGGCTGCAGCGCTGTGGAAAACAAATGAATTTTCACCGCAGCAAATGTCATGTGTGTGAGATCAGTAAGGAGGCCAACCTGGTGGAGAGCTAACTGTGTGTTTGTGTAATAGGGGGGGGGGGGGGGGGGGTTGGCGGCAAGAAAAGGGTATTTATCATAAAATACCAGGACTGTTTCCTACTTACAACACAGAGCAATTCAGCCGGGAGCAGCTCACCAAGATTACAAATAACACACAGCAGCACGCAGGCATTCAGCTTCACTCATTCACATACACACATGTGCACTTGAACAAATAATATATATATATATATATATATATATATATATATATATATATATATATATATATATATATATATATATACATATATATATATATATATATATATATATATATATATGTATATATATATATGTATATATATATATATATATATATGTATATATATATATATATATATACACACACCATCCCGGGGGTATGAAAGGGGGAGTGCTGCTGCAATGGTTTCCACTTGGCCTGCACAAGAAGAGACGGCTGGTGTCTGTAGGAGACTAAAGAAATATACTAAAACAGCTGCAGTGACACTAGAATGTATATTCTCTTCTGTGCATTAATTGATTTTGGTTCTTGCTGTGTGGCCTGCAGGGTAAACAGGTTCAGTGTGCCTGTGGATGCACTACGAAGGCCCAGATCAATGCTTTTTATTACTATATTACTCACCTTCCTCCTGCAAGTTAACCCATCTTCAGCGACACTACTAATGCCGACCTTACACCAAACGACTTTCACTGTCGCAGACATATTTCCATTGTTGGAATAAAATCACGAGAGTTTTGCCAGAGTTTCCAGTGTTCTTGATCGTTTAGTGTAGCAACAATTTCTGTCCACTTCTTTCTCAACAGTTTTTCTTATAAATTTCCACCAGGAGCAGGATGTGACATCTCAAAAGGAATCTAGTTGTAGTCGTGTAAATAGTGACCCTGTAAGATCCCCATTCTTTGCAAAATATTATAGTCTGTGACTAAAAACTCTGAGACTTCAGACACATTGTGTTTAGATGTGAGAGGGTGTCAGACTTCAGTCTTTTAAACGTCTTTTTAAAGTGTCCTAGTGTTTGGTAGGCATCAGTATCAGCCAAGGAGTTAATAGTACCTGAGGAGGTGCATGTAAAATCATTTCAGCAGAGTAAAGAGAACCATCTCCATTAATACTGTTTAATGTACACCTCTGAGGGTATTCTCCTGTGTAAACCACTTGTTTAGAAGATTTAAAACAGAGTGCTTATTCATCTTTTCCGAGAGCATAATGATGCTTTTTCCCTGCTTACTTGAAGGCAGATAGTCCCTCTGCAACGCACTGCTTGACAAGCAGAACGCACCTGAACTGCAGCTGGCGTGTTAAAGTTCGACTGCAGCACTTTGAAGGAATTCCCAAATCAAATAAACGTGGTGGCGATAAGCTCCGTGCATATTTGCAGTCTTGTAACTAAGCCAGTCGAGGGAGGAAGTGTCTTGTCTCGTATTATTAATGCCAAAGGAACGCCACGTCAGTTTGTCTGTGAGTCCAACACTTGCTAAAGTTAGACAAAATTATCTTAATTCAAGGTCCACTTTACTAGCTTTTTCTAGAGCAAAACAAGATAATTGAAGACATCACCTTGGGCTCTGAAAAATTGAGATGGGCTTTATATTGTTTTCCAGTTCACAGACTAAACATCTAATTTCTTAATCAAGAAAAAAAACACATTTTCCTAATTAATAATATGATATATAAAAAACCTGATGTCAAATATCTTTAAATTAAAACATTATCTCATAATTAATCAGCAGAAGGCCACCCCTCTCCCCGCTGAAAATATTAATAATAACAATAACAATAAAAGGCAAAGATTTAAAAAAAAAAAAAATTAATTGAATGATATAAATCTAAATAAATAAAATAAAAATAATAATTAAATTAAAATAGATAAATTAAAATAACTTAAAAGTAGGAAAAATAAATAAATAAAAGATAAGTAAAAAACCTGATGTCAAATATCTTTAAATTACAAAATGATCTCATAATCAAATCAGCAGAATGCCATGAAATCTGCTGATCCAAGGGAATGAAGCCTTTTAATCTTAACAATCGCATGATCTTTAATCTAGTACCACTAAATCTATGATTCATAACTGGTGAAGCTCTGAAGCCAAACAGTATATATGTTGTCAGTTCTGTCCAACACTTTCCTTATGTGGGTTGTAGTGTAAGATCGCAGCTCATGGGGATTCAGACTATTAGTCTTGTTTTCATCCAGAGACTTTTTATTGCAAAATATCTAAAATATGAAAATAAAAATAAATGCTTGATGCCCACATTACAAAATAATAAATGGTATTAAAGAAAAGAAAGGTGCCTCTCTGTGTAAAACCACGCGGGTCGTGTCTTTTTTGGGTTGTAATATCCGTGTACAGATTCCCTTAAGGGCAGCTTTATTCATCAGCCTTTATTGGCAACATATTCAAATTGCATTGTGGGAATTCTTAATTGGAATAAACAAAAGCACCCATACACAACATTTTTTTTTTTCCAGCTGTCTTGTTGAAACTAGAATTTGTTGGTTGGGTGAAGGTGTGAGCTGTTGTGAATGGGAGAAAAGAATAATGCTGCATTCACATGATGGGAATGAATGTTTAAGCTTCGAAACCTTGAAAGTGAATCCACGTTTAAAATGTTTTGAAGGCGTCCAGATGACTGATGTAGTGTCAGGGTGTCCTCGGTGAGCAGCGAGGGGCTCGGCGTGTTGTATATCATGAGCGTCTGTCTACGATGTTCTGTAGGTTTATGGAGGATGAAGGACATTCGCTGCACGTGGACAGTATGGATGATCTTATTGGACACAGCGACAGGCTTAGACCACATCTCTCTCTCTTTTATCCCACAGTGGATACGACAGTACAGTCATTTACTGATGATTTGCTCATTTTAATCCCAGATTTTATGTTCTTTTGAACCATTACTACTGTACTACTGTACTGTTTTATTTAACCTCTTTTACCCGACGGACCCGGTACCGGGTTCGGCTGAGCTCTGTGTTAAAACACAACCTTTAAAAACTCTGAATTGTTTCTAAAAGACGAGGCCTTAACGCTACTAAAACAAAACAGTTATCATCTCTATTTTTTCCAAATTAGCTAGGGCTAGGAACAATATGGCCTACTGCAATTTTTAAATCGCAGGAGGTGCAATATTTGTTAAAGGTGAAATATGTGTCCAAATACCATCTTAAATTAAATATTGTGGTGCTGCAGAGACGTCCTGGCCTACACATTATATTCTATAAACTTAAGAAAACAACTTTTTTGGGTACCGTTAACCACAAAAATCACACTATAATCATTTTAAAAGGTTTTTCAATGAAAATGAGAATAATGTAAAAATGATCATTCCCTCGTTCAGCCCTAAAATGAACTGAGCTGCACCACAGTCTTTCCACATAAATACCCCCCCGGTGACTGCAGATTAAATACCCTCTGGGGAACGAGTACAAACCAAAAATCCAGCAATCGATAGTGTATTAGAGCTGTGATGACAAACCAGCATGCCTGGAAGAAAAAGCGGGTGCAGTCTGGGGTAAAATATATTTAAAAAATACAGCACATAAAAAGGGTTTATTTGGGAGCCACCACAGGATTAGTTAGTGTCCACGAAAGGCAAAACCTGGATTTGCAAATAACATGTCTTGCCTTGAGGGCTTCCCTAAGTAGTCACAGAATTATTTTTGTGATGAAAACCATTCAGGTGATTTTATGTGAGATGAATACACTGTTCCTGCCTGCAGGTATGACCCTAGAAATGAGGATAATTTAGGATAAATGTGACTCATATATGAACACCATGTTCCCAGCTTGTAACATGAAAGCTTAGGCGAACAGTATTTCTTGTAATATTTCCCAAATGAAGGTTGATCAGTACTGTCTCACACGGATGTGGGATATGTGTATTTTGGTAGGGGTGGGAAAAAACATTTATTCAGCTATGAATATTTTTTTTTTTACGATTTTGAAATGGATTTTTTTAATGCCAGAATCGATATATTTGCTTCATTTGAGTCTATGTGGAGGGATAGGGAAGTTATCGCTTTTATTGTTGTAGTCTGAGTAACATGACAAGACCATTTTCAAATGGTCTATTGTTAAAAAAGTTAACAAATATTGCAATAAATCTTAATATCGAATCGCAACACATATCAAATCGGCACCCAAGTATCGTGGTAGTATCGAATCGGGAGACAGGTGTATCGCCCCATCCTTAGTATTTTGTCGTTTGGACTTGTTGCACCTGCTGTGGCACAGATGTTGATTTGTAAATGTGGGATGAAACGAGGAGACGCTGGCCGGGGGGGCGACCGACCGTCTTCCGGCTCTGACATGGAAGTAGAAATGGTGAAGCATCCTGTGAGTCAGACCTTTGCCTCAGTGAGCTTTTCTCAGGGGTTGCTGCAGGGCTTCGTATCCTCTCCGTCTTATCTTGTCTCTTTCTATTTCCTTCATTTCGCTCCCTCCCTCCTCCCTCCCTCCTCCATCGTTCCCCTCTCTGGTGCTGGGGCTGCTTATTGTCTTGGTCTAGCTCAGTCAAATCACCCTCCATCCTTAACTCTTTTACCCCCCATTTACCGGCTGGCTGTGGAAATCAATAACACGCCTTCCCCAGACCTCAGGCATTTAATTTGACATTTGATCCAGTCGTGGGTTATTTATGTGGAGGAGATACAAATGAATTCCTTCTCCCCCTCCTCCACCTCCACCTCCGTCCCTCTGTTCTGCTCTTTGTCCCCCTCTTTACTCCGGAGTGGAAGTGTGCTTATGTAAGCCTCCTTGATACACCATGTAATGCCCACAGGACCCCATTTACAGCGATTGGTAACGCTACGGCGTCGTCGCCTGTGGTCGAGATCCCCATTCCAGTTTGCATGACTAATATCTTGCATGACTAGTCACATGCATCCCGCTCTATATACAAAGTAAGGCAATTGGCAATTTAGATGAGGCCTCACGCAGCTATGGTGTCTCTGTTAGTTAGAATTAAGTCGCCACCATTTTGTAATGTGGATGACTCGCCCGGGGTTATGATGGTGTCAGATTGGGCGTGTGCTCGGCGCTGTGATATTTAATATAGCAGAGGGACAAGGTGAATTATATTAGATCAGACCTTTTTGTTTCTTTATTCCCTACATGACACGATCTGAGCATGAACTCTGGGGCACAAATTAGATCATGTGGCGTTAAACATAAACTGGATTATATGACAAACGTGTACGTGGCATTTTCACATGAAAACATTCAGGTTAGAGGAAAAGCTGAGGTGAAGGTGTTTTCATGCACTGGTGTGATTACGGGATATGAGATTGTGGGATATTTCGCTTCTATAACATGTCTTTTTTCACACTAGTGGAAAGAAAACATTCAAAATACACATTTAGGTGTTTATTTTACAACTTTGTCTGTAGATTTCTCATAAATTCACCAAAAGTTAACATTATATAATGCCTCATTTGCATATTTAAACGAGGGCTGTGAATTGATTAAAATATTTAATCACGATTAATCACATGATTGTCCATAGTAAATCGCAAATTAATCACACATTTTATCTGTTCAAAATGTACCTTAAAGGGAGATTTGTCAAGTATTTAATATTCTTATCAACATGGGAGTGGGCAAATATGCTGCTTTATGCAAATATATGTATATATTTATTATTGGAAATCAATTAACAGCACAAAACAATGACAGTTATTGTCCAGGACCCCTTTGAAAATGGCCATGACAGATTACAGTGGAGCGTTATTTAGCCTCCTTAGCAACAAGCTAGTATGACCTGGTGTTGATGATGTTTGATAAATATGACGTCTGTTTCCTGGAAATACCTCTGAGAAATAATAAACCTCTAAAACTCTTCATTAAGTAATGTGGTGGATCCATATGTAATGTCAGTGATTAAGTAGTGAGAAATGATTGAAAATCTTCTAATTAGAATATAAAAACTCTGATGCCAGCTTACAGCAACTATAAGGACTTTTTAAATCTTTTGTTGTTTCACCATTTTCAGTCACAGTTGAATGATTAAGCAGAAAAGGTCAGTAAAATATCTCTACACACAAACAACAAATATATGTGAATACAAACTCTCAACTCGATGGAAAAACACTGTGGCACTGTGTTTGTGTCAGCCTAATGAGTAGATGCCAGTAGAAGAACTGAATAATCAGTCAAAAATATAGTTTTCATTTATCCCAAGAAACAAATCTAAAGTAAATTTGGTCAAAGCAATCAGAGTAGTGGATGAGATACATTTTAATGACAGTTCCTCAAATTGAATTTCATGCAGTGATTAATCACTACTGCTGCTGTACACAGTTTTCTACAAACAATGGTTTGTGTAGTATATAGGACATAACCTGCCAAAATAAAAAAAAAAAAAAAAATGAATAAATTACTTGATAAAAAAATAAATATGTCATTAGATGTAGCAAAAAAATATTGCAAAAAAATATTCCAAATAAATGATATTTCGGTTTTAATTTGCTTCTTTATTTATTTATGTTTGTATTAATTCCCTTATTTATTTACTCTTATGTTTAATTTTCCCTTTTATTTACTTATTTATTTATTTTTATTAATTTTCAAATTTATGAAATTATTTTTGCACTTATTTTTTTAATCTATTTTATATATTTTTTTTAAATGTATGTATTTATGTATTTATTTATTTCTGCACGATTTTCCCTTTGCATTTCACACCTTATTTATTTCCTCAAACTTATTTATTTTTGTTCTTTTCTTTTCACGTTTCTTTTCACATTTCTTTTATACATTTCTTTATGCATTTCTGCCGCATTATGCAAATGAGGAGGCTGTCAATTAATGCATGAATGCATAAATAAATACGTACATTTAAAAATAAATATAAAAAATGGTTGCAAAAATACATAAATAAATAAAATAATAAATGCAAAAATAAATAAATAAATTTAAAAATGAATAAAAATACATATTATTTATTTATTTATCTAGTCGTTTATTTATTTATTAATTTATTTATTATTTTGGCAGGTTCTGTCGTCCATAGGCTTTAAGGAGTGTACATTGTTTCTGGTAAGTAGATTTTATTTTAAGCACGTTTTTCGGTAGCTACAAGTAGCACCCCAATTAATATCACAGTTAATGTGAATTATGGATGCACCTTGCTAACCAAGCTAGCTAGCGTTAGCTGGTAACTTAGCGGGCCTCGCTCTTTCCCAGCTCCACTCTCATCCAAATATGGTCACTCGTGGTTTCAAGAAACCAAGATGGCGACGGCCAAAATGCCAAACTCGAGGCGTCAAAACCAATGGGAATACGTCCACTTCTCATATACAGTCTATGGTTTGATCACAGTTTAAAGTTAACATGTTGATTATATCCTCTTGTTACTGTACTGAAGATGTTGTACAGCACATATACATGTTATACTGCACATGGTTCAACTGAGTGCTTTAATACAAAGTGAAGTTACATTCAGACTAAGTAGATGGTTTTGTTGAAAGGATACTTCAAAATGGAGAAGAGAAACTTTTTTTTACTTTACAAACCTTTTCTTTTGCCGTCTCTCTTTTTTTTTTCCACTCGGTTGACCTGGAAATTGTCAAAAGCATTTTTTTTTTATACTTTTCAATCCAGCTTAGAAAGACTGGGTGTCAAGAAGCTGGAAATTGAATTCTCAAGTTCACTGAAAGGAAGATGAATCCTGTTGAGCTGTCTTTTTTTTTTTTTATAAACACACACACATCTAAGGACGCGCAGGCATATGCACGTAGAGAACGACTGTGTGTGTGTGTGTGTGTGTGTGTGTGTGTGTGTGTGTGTGTGTGTGTGTGTGTGTGTGTGTGTGTGTGTGTGTGTGTGTGTGTGTGTGTGTGTGTGTGTGTGTGTGTGTGTGTGTGTGTGTGTGCGGGATTCCCTAACAGCGGTTGAACAACAGTCTCCGTCACCCCCGGTGTGAGCAGGAAAAACCTACTGCAGGCTTCCCATCTGTTCAACTCCAGAGTTATGGCAGAGATCCATCACACACACACACACACACACACACACACACACACACACACACACACCTCATTCATAAAGTCGGTCAGATTCAGACCTTCGTCCACTGGGAGCAGAGTGTTTGGGAGAGGAGCTCCTCCTGAAGAGTATTTTTAACATACCGAACCATTTAGAGCCATTCATTTATCCTGCAGTCACTCTGCAGTTTGTACAAACAGCGTCCTGACTGTTCATATACATATATACAGGTTCAGATCATAATGTCTTTTTTTAAAGTTATAATATTAAAGCTCTTATATCAGTGCAGACCTTCAAAATCTGCACTGACAACTGCATTACCACTTACCAGAAAGATCCATTTGAAACCAAGTAAAGCAGACAAGTTTCACGCCTTAAAGGAGATTGTTGCAAGGCCTTCATCTTTGTAAGCTTCCTTTTTTTATCAACATGGATATAAGTTGTTCTTGATCATTACGTCCTCGGTTTCGGTACCTTTTCTTCTTGCAAGCACTCGAAAACATTCTGACTGTCTAATTTGCACTTGAAAGATTTCTCGTTTCAGGGGAGCACAAGAGAATTTAATACAATGTGTTGTTGCCTTGAGGCGTTTCCCATTCATTATACATATTCTACTAATGGTGGACCGGTCAGTTACTGGAGGATGTCAGTAGTGTCTATAGCCTCTGTGCCTTTGGGCTGCATTTGAATGTAACTTGTGGCAGAGCTGGACGTTGTTAACCTTCGGGGCTCAGCACAAACCTAGGAGGGCATCTTCCCCTGGGAAGATTTTTTTTTTCCCATTTACATCAGCTATATGCGGTATTTTCCAAGCAATTTGAGATAATAGAATGCCTAAAAACTGGACATTATTTGGGAAAAACATGATCGCCATATTCTATTTTGTATCTAATTGTTGTTCGTTGTGAGACCATAACACAACAAATGTTGAGGATGACTAATTTTCACTCCTGCCACCTAAAAAGAGGCAAAAATTGTTTTTTAAAGTTGCATAACATACATAGGTAGGAATTTGACGTAAACAGCATTACTAATCTTGAAACCTATTTTTGTTATACTATGCTGAAGGGATGTCACGATACTTTGGTACCAAGTCGATGCCAAAATTCACATGACGGACAGAATCATTCATATAGAAACGCTGTTTAAATAATCTGCTTATAGTAATTAAGTAGTCCGCTTACAGTGTTCATTTGGGGTCTTTTCAAACATGAAAACATACGGAAAAACATTTTAAAATGATGTTAGACTAACGTTATTTGAATTTATTTACTTTACTCCGGTGATAATTTGCTTCGTGGACCGTCTGCTCTCCGGCTGGATACGTGAGGCTGATGCTGCGTGCACGTTGATATCATGACAGGAAAAGGAAAGTCATTTTCTCTGAATGAAAAAACTCTGCAGTGCTAAAAAAATACATCCATGTAATGTTTGTGGTGTCTAAAGACAAGGTGCAAATTCTTAGTATCGATACAATTGATTATTTACCTTGCAAATGGATTTTAGATCGATATACGTCCCCGTGAAGGACAACTTGCCGAGTACGTATTGATGTAGTTGGATCAAAGGAATATAAATCGATTCATCGATGTACAGTAGTAGATGAATCGTTACACCCCTAGTGTATACAGTATGTGTTATTTATAGCCACAGACCCCACTTTGAGAATCACTGCTCTAGCCTCTCAAACCAAAAGATGGTCACAAGTCATTTTTTGCAAGTCAAGTCTCAAGTCAGTGTGTTCGATTTAAGTTGAATCCAAGTCCCTGTGTCTTGTGCTTTTTACTCATCATCCTAAAGTGCTACCAAAGTAAATATGTTCAGAGAGAGATGTACATACAGTGTGATGCAAAGTGCAATTAGGCAGCGAGTGATCTGCCTAACGGTCCGTGGAGGACGATCGCTTTCTGCAGATTTGTTGCACAGTGAGACACTTTCTGCTTCATGGCAACAACGCTTACAGAGAAGCTCGACATACAGTGTGTGGTGATCATTTCAGGAGTGTTTATTTATTTTTTCCTATATGCTGGAGACTTACATTAATAATGGCTTGGTGATATTGACAGACTGATGAGTGTATTCACTGGAATCAAATCAGTTTCTCCAAACGTCAGCAGCATTTTCTCAATAAATAAAATGAATCTTTATTGATCTCTGTGGGGAAATCAGACCTGTGCAAATATAATAGGATACAGACAGAAACAGCATGGGAGTTTATTCTTGACCTTGGCAACTGTATTTGCAAAACATGATCTCAGCTCAAAGGTCCGCTTTCAGGCGCCTCTCATGGCCTTCATCGGTGAAAAGAGCTGGCTGGAGGACGTCGGTTGGTGGCGGAAATGTAATTTTCGGTAAATGAGTTTGATGGGAACAATGTCTGTAAGTGCAACCTGCTTTACAGCTTCAGCCCACAAAGAGCAGAGTTTCCTGCTCTTTGTGAATCACAGGTTGAATTATTAAATATCAATATGGTTTTCTGTGGCAAGGTTTCTTTTAATTGGATTGAGAGTTCAAGCTTTCATCGCTGTTATTAGAGGTGGCAGCTTGTCTTGTGGAGTCACAGGATGAATGTTTAAAACTTTTTTCTCAAAGGATGAATGTTTGCTGATCTTCCTTTGAGCAGAAGTTGTGTTTTTTTCGTATCTCCAGCGTGATGGTTTAGTGATGCCACCCAGCCTTTCTCACATCCACAAAAGCAGAATCAACATCCTGCGCTGCTTCCAACAGTGTCTCACACATAATGGCTCATTTTCAAGCAGGTCTACCTGAGGCAACTATCAAAATGAGCCAAACTGCAGCTTCACTATCTCCTGCGGTTCCTACTTTAACTGCATCGCCTCAAGGAGACGAGCCTACACTTCCTTAATGTCTCATAACTCTGCTTTCCACTTCTCCTTAGAGCACGCCCACAGAAAGATACTTTATCTTAATTAAATTTGTGAAGCTGATGCTGCTGACTGAAATTATGCGATATTTGCTCAAAGCGACAAAGTTTTAGTTCACCCAGGCGGTAAACTCCAGGTCTGAGAAGTGAAGCCAGTGCTGAAGTGTATTAAACCTGCATTCTTTCTAACAGCCAGCAGGGGGCGACTCCTCTGGTTGCTAAAAGAAGTCTCTGAGAAAATGAGCCTACTTCTCTCTTGATTTATTACCTCAGTAAACATTGTAAACATGAGTTTATGGTCTCAATCACTAGTTTCAAGTCTTCTTCAATACAGCAGGATGTTCATTTAGTAAATTATGGTCCCATTTAGAGTCAAACAGACCATAAAGCAGGGGATGCTTTAGGGCGGGGCTACCTTGTGATTGACAGGTCGCTACCACAGTGTTGTCCGGTCCGGGAGTTGTCCGTGTTTTCATCTTAACTTTAACCCTTTCACAGTGTGTTTTCAGTTAATTAAAGTTAATTGTAACAATTTGGTCGCCTAAAAATATCTTATTCAGCGTTCGGTTGTACTTAGCTCCATCCTCTCGTCTCACTTATTGTTGCAAAAAAACAAGATGGCGACGGCAAGAATGCTGAAGTCGAGGCTTCGAGGAAATTGACAGTTTGTATACGACTTTTTTTCTCGTAAACTTCTGACTTTATTCTCATAATATTACGACTCTTTTCTCTGAAACTTCTGACTTTATTCTCATAATATTACGACTTTTCTCTTAAAACTACGACTTTATTCTCATAATATTACGACTTTTTTCTCTTAAACCTATGCATTTATTTTCTCAATATTAAGACTTTTTTTCACTTAAATTTATGACTTTATTCTCATAATATTACGACTTTTTTTCTCATAAACCTTTGACTTTATTATTGTAAACTTATGACTTTATTCTCGTAATATTACGGCTTTTTTCTCGTAAATTTATGACTTTATTCTCATAAATTATGACTTTTTTCTTGTAAACCTATGACTTTATTCTCATAATATTACGACTTTTTTGCTCTTAAACCTATGACTTTATTCTTATAATATTACGACTTTTTTTCTCGTAAACCTATGACTTTATTCTCATAATATTACGACTTTTTTTCTTGTAAACCTATGACTTTATTCTCATATTACTACGACTTTTTTTCTCGTGAACTTACGACTTTATTCTCATAAATCTCAGATTTATTTTTCTTTCCTCAATGTGGCCCTAATACTCTGTTGTAATCTTTGCATGTAAACTATTAAATAATGTGTTTTTGAGAATCGATACAGTATCACACGACATAATATCGCGATATTCGATTTTTTCTATATTTTCTTACCCCCTTATTAATTCGTGCATTTTAAACAGCACCTTGTGCAGAGTGATGTGTGCATGAAGAGCACGGTGAGAACAGGGTTTAGAGTTAACTACAGTTCTGTAGTCGTGCTATAAGAGCTGTGTGTAATAAGGTGCCAGCCATCAGTCCTCGCAGACATCCGCTGTGTGTTTTCGCATCAGCATCTCTGGAAGTTTTGGAGAGAAACGCGCTGCGGGGACTTTCTGCTCCGCTCGGTGCTGAAGCGGACTGCCTGACGCCCCTCCTGCCTCCTGCCTCCTCCTGCCCTCCTGCCTCCTCCTGCCCTCCTGCCCCGGTCGCTCGGGTAAAAAGGCGCATGTGTGTTATTGCTGTGATGTGAGTTGAGCCTCATCCAGACGCACTGGCCGCCGCTGGCTGATGCTCCCCCCCCCCCCACCCCCTCTCTACCACCTCATCTTGGTGGTGGTGTTGTGCGCAAAATCTCCAGCGCCGGACGGACGGACGCAGTTTGACGGTCCAAACGCGCGGCACTGCGGGGGGATATCTATCCAAGAACAAGCCCAGCAGACATGGATGTTTAACGGGTCTCTTTTTATGTGTGCTTTTTTTTTAAACCCTGTGATGTTGCTGTTGCCCCGGGGGTGTTAATTAAACCTGCTCGATGTCTCTCATCAGTTTATAACCGAAACAAAATGAGGATTTCTTCTGGCGACTGGTTTCTGTTGATATTCTCTGGCTTCTTTTGGGGACAGGCGATGGGTGCTTTCCCGAGCAGCGTTCAGATCGGTGAGTGTGCCACACAACATGATGCATGTGAATGGACGTCCTGTCCTGCTATTTAACAAAGTGCTTGCTGCAGTTTTCCTCTCTAAAACATCCCAGACAGGATGCTTTCCCGTGCATGTTTAACGCACACACCTAATGCGCTTTGTATCTGCAGGCTGGAGTGTGTATATCCCAATGCACTCCGCCACTGCAGCAGATCAGAGCAGCAAAGTGTGTGTGTGTGTGTGTGTGTGTATTCCCTATGCAGGCTGCCTGTGTGCATTGGCTGCTGTTAACACTCTGTAATAAACCTCTGCTCCTGCACGCTCCCATAGGCCTGCCACTGTTTATATTACTAAACATCTGCATGTTTAGATTTAACAACTTAGCAGCTGTGGGAGGAGATAAATGTGATGGATTCATGGGGTTTCATTCCACCAGCAGGCAGATTGACTCGCTTGATTTAAAGGCAGGGGGATGAAAAGAAGGGCAAACTGTGACCTCCAGTTCATCACAACCCTCCCAAAAAAAAAAAAAATCAATTATCAGAGAAGCAGTCAGTCTTTTTTCCCCCTGTACATGAAGGTGTTAAAAACTGACTTTTTTTTGGTGGCTTCACCCTCCACTGGCTGCTCGTAGCGGAGTCGAGGCACATCAGGAGCACTGAGGCTGATGAAAAATGACAAGCTGCTCAAATGATTCTCCTTGTCCTTTTATATTAACGTGATACTCGAATCCCCCCCGCCCCAGGGGAGGTCAGAGGTCACGGTCTGTTACAGAACAGCACCCCTGGAACTGAGGACACTTGAGCCGGATGGGGGTTATTTAAACCTGCTGTGCCATCATGCTGAAAGTAATGTTTGCTGCTGATTTAAGCAAAACTACATGCTGTGTGTGGATTTTGTGCTCACGTGTTTTTCTGCAATTTCAGACACATTTTTTTTTTTTAGAATTATAAGCACTTCTCGTTATCGTTTGGCTAACCAATGATAGCAGACATTGCTGATGTAATACCCGTGTCGTCATATTGGCCCTCTCAGCCCTGTAATTGACCTCTGGGAGTGTAAAAATCCACTATGTGCCACTATGTGTTTCCTCGCACACCAGACTTCATTTAACCCTTTACCTAGTTTTCAGCAGCCACCACAGAGAGAGCACACATCTCTCCAATCCCTCTGTAGGAGCCAAAGTGTGTATTTAGCATGTGTCCTTTATTATTATTATTTGTTAAGGCTGCACACGTTCTTTGGTTCGTATCGTTTCCGGTACCGGGCACAGGGGTGTGGTTTTCACTTTATTTACCTGTGCACTTGGATGGAGGGAGAAAGAGGGTGAATTAGGCTCGGACATTTTCTGTTCTGTTCTAGTTTCATATGATACCATTATCTTCACTCTTTAGCCTTAAAACTGAACCCACTACAACCTAAATATCGAAATTTGCGTTAAAGCATTAAAGACATTAGTTGTGTTAAAATGAATTTGCGTTGACGCGTTATTATCACGTTAACTTTGACAGCCCTATGTAACTTTCATTACATATCATAACACTCATCTGGACTAAGTATGGATTTGTTTTAGATCCTACTCCTCGCTACACCCTCGTCAGCTTCAAATAATTATGAAAAGTCAACACTTAGCAGTTCTGTGTCCACATGTCTGCAACACAGAAACAAGTGCACAAATACAGTCTTGCTTCACAACACATTAATTCAGACACCAGTGATACGCGTTGCTTTAGTGTCTTTTTTTGAAATGTCATGGTGGAGCTGCAGCCTGTCCCAGCATGCATTTCATATATAGAGGGCAGGGGGGGGGAAATCCGTGACAGGAAGTCAGTCCGTCGTATCCAGAAAAACATACTCTTAGAATAATGAATAAATTAGACTTGATATTCCAAGCAACACTAAAAGGTCTTTCAGAGTTCTGGGATTTACAGATTCTGTTTTAAGGATCCTGAAGCTCTCGTCACTCCTGAAGAAAATCTTAACATCATCTGAGTAGCGTGGCTGTTTGTGTGGATGGAAACGACACTTCAGAGGGAATTTACTGGTGTTGGTGTTGATTCTGAGATCTAATGAGACCAATCACACATACTTGCCAACCCTCCCGATTTTCCCGGGAGACTTACGTTTGTCATTGCCCTCTCCCAGTTTCCCGTATTTCTCCCGATTTACGGCAAATTTTCACACTTAACCCAGGAATATATACAGGAATATCTGGAAAGATAATCTTTAGAACCATCAAAAAAACGGTGCTTTGCTGACGATCGTCTGGAGGGAGGAATCTCGTGTGGTGTGTACCCAGCGTTACGTACTGAAGTAACGATGGTGAGGTAACAAACATAATTATTTTACGTAACAAATATAGTTATTTTAACCCAAACCACAACCTTTTCCTAAGCCTAACCAAGTAGTTTTGTTGCACAAGTAAACCCAAGTAAACCTACGTTGGAAGTTTATTTTGAAAATAGACACTATGCATGTAAGAGTTGAAACTGACACGCCGTCCCTGACACGTCCAAAACTGACGCTAGAGGGTTAGCTAGAGCGTCATAATTTGAAGCGTAGGCAAAGAACGTATATTGCTTATAGTGTTCGTTCCGTTGTAACATCAGCGCTCAGCAGCAGAGCTACGCTTCCGCCATTTTGGACTGAAAGCGACTACCGGACACCAGTAAAACATCCGCCTACAAAGTACCGTACAAAAGTAAAACAAAATGATTTCTATTCTGTTATCTTATTTACCAAAATGACCTGTGTTGAACAATAAAATATTATATATATAATAAGCGTTTTCACTCCAAAATGGCAGCAGCAGCTGTTATCAAAAAAACACTGAAGTTTCATCTCTTTGCTTCTATACTCTTTGGCGTCGAGCCTCTATTTGACGAGTTGGCAGTAAGAACGTGTTGATTTAAAATATGTAAAGGGCATTCCTACTGATCGGTTGCCAAGATGATCAAAATGTTAACACCATTTCTTTTTTTATTCACACCTTCTGTGAGCATTTTGGTTGCAAGTGTGAGTCAATGAGACATGAAGCCATCTCAATGGAAATGATATGAAATTCAGAGCAGCTCCATCACTAGAGTTATTCAGAAAGAAGGAAGGGGATTTACTTGAGTGGGCCTCATAAAGGAATAAAATATTCTAAAGTTTACCTTTTAAAGAGGTCAGCCATAAAAAGAACACGCTGGCATTTTGCTTTAAATGACATTTCTACGACTCATCCCAAGAAATATAGCCTTAAGTTAGGTTTCTAAATGTGAAGCAAACTGCTTCAAACCTAAAACACCGCTGACATTTGCACAACCATGAACAGCGAGATCTTCGTATATGAAGAAGGTCTTAATGTAAAAAAAAAAAAAATGAAAGAAAAGAGAAACCAAGAGTCTCATCTCTGATGCCAAACTGATTCTTGACACTGGAGCTGCTCATGCGTAAAAATAACTGAATGGAAATCTGTGTTGATCCAGAAGGATATTCTGTGAATATTATATCACTTTTTCTGCTTGCATTGATATGAAACAAAGGTGATTTACATGCCAATCGGACTGTATCTTACAAGAGTACACGCTATACTGCAGGATTAACACTGAATTTTCAGCGATAGTGATTTACCAAACCAATATTGGCTTTTTATTACATTTCATCTCTTGTCCAGTCAGCTGTGTCCACCTCCAATATGAGTGAGGTTCCTCTCTGACCACAGCTAGCAGCTAAACCAGTCTGAGAAACACTAAAACACATTTGGTAAACGCTTTTAAAACCTCATGTTGAGGTTGTGCTCACAAGGAAAACAGCAGATGTTTGTTGAAATGTCTAATATACAAGGACCTTGGTTTCCTGTAACCATTATCGCGGTTGTTCCCTAACCTTAACCAATCAGCTCTCTTTTTAACCATAAAGATGAAGGTTTCTTTACCTTAAATTATGGCTGTCAATCGATTAATATGTTTGATCGCGATTAATCTCATGATTGCCCAAAGTTAATCGTGATTAATTGCGAATTAATTGCACATTATTTATCAAAATGTACCTTAAAGGGGGATTTATCAAGTATTTAATACTCTTATCAACATGGGAGTGGGCAAATATGCTGCTTTATGCAAATGTATGTATATATTTATTATTGGAAATCAATTAACAACACAAAACAATGACAGATATTGTCCAGAAACCCTCACAGGTACTGCATTTAGCATAAAACAAAATGCTCAAATCATAACATGGCAAACTGCAGCCCAACAGGAAACAACAGCTGTCAGTGTGTCAGTGTGCTGACTTGACTATGACTTGCCCCAAACTGCATGTGATTATCATAAAGTGGGCATGTCTGTAAAGGGGAGACTCGTGGGTACCCATAGAACCCATTTACATTCACATATCTGGAGGTCAGAGGTCAAGGGACCCCTTTGAAAATGGCCATGCCAGTTTTTCTTGGCCAAAATTTAGCGCAAGTTTATAGCGTTATTTAACCTCCTTCACGACAAGCTAATATAACATGGTTGGTACCGATGGATTCTTTAGGTTTTCTAGTTTCATATGATACCAGTATCTTCACTCTACCTACCATTTAACAAGGAGACTCAATCTGATCAAATAATGGTGTGTGGCTCTTAAACCTAATTTGTATTCAAACTAGTGAAAATCTGCAGATAACGCAGAGATTGTTTTAGTAGTTTCTTGCCTTCATTTCACTTGTTTCATGTCATAAGTAGTTGAACTGTTTCTTCTCCCCCGTTGTGTTCAGGCGGCCTGTTCATCAGAAACACTGATCAGGAGTACACCGCCTTCCGTTTGGCGATCTTCCTGCACAACACCAGCCCGAACGCCTCGGAAGCCCCGTTCAACCTGGTGCCTCACGTGGACAACATCGAGACGGCCAACAGCTTCGCCGTCACCAACGCCTGTAAGTCGCTCTCATTGTTTCGTGTTGTGTTCGTGCACTGTGGGGAAAATTAGGCTTCCTGTGTGTGAGGTAACCAGACCAGGGTCATATGTATGTATAAATATATAATAATAATTCAGTTTTATTCCAGCCAGGGTCTTAATTTCACCATCATTCTCACAGATAATAACATTGTACTCAAATTAAAGGAATAGGACGTAACCTCTGAAACCACACGTTGTCTTTGTTACATTTCTGTTTGTGCACGGATTAAACAAACACATTAATCAGTGACTCTTTAGAGATGGTTTAGGTGTATTTCATCATGTCCAGGGCTGTGTATTGGGGGTTATGATTCAATATATTGTGATACTGTAGCAAGGTGATATATTGCGATTTTTTAAAATCAGATTTTGGGAAAACGTGGAAATATTGACATATTTAGATTGTGTGTTTCCATCCTGCCACTAAAACAGCTCAGTGTGTGTTTGAGGCTGCATGAGTGTACATATGTGTGCGTGTGATGATGTGGCGTTACAGCTGTGTGTCTATGAGTGTCTGCTAGTTCACATCTGATCTGATCTGAGCTGCACAAACACACTGAAGAGGACAGCAGCTGTAAACACACACACACACACACACACACACACATCCGCCATGGTTAGATCTCCTAACAGTAGTAGGCAGTGATTTTTTTACTGATGATCCCCGGGGAAACGTCCTCTTTCTCTGCTTCTTTCTGTGTGTGTGTGTGTGCGTGCGTGCGTGCGTGCGTGCGTGCGTGCGTGCGTGCGTGCGTGCGTGCGTGCGTGCGTGCGTGCGTGCAGGGGGTGGTGGGGGTTCCCACAGAGACCATAAAACACTGCAGCCTGATGTCTTCTACTATCTGTGGTGCGATCTGGTGTTAGAAAAATCAATGGCTAAATTAAGCAGAGAATGAAGTGCTGTTATGTTTGCTTGGTGATCGAGGGGGTGTAGTGTGTGTGTGTGTGTGTGTGTGTGTGTGTGTGAGTGTGATGACCAGAGACAGATTTCAGAAAAGTTCTCATTGTGTGTTCAGACTAGGAGAGCAAGTAGTTTGAAAACTCTTGAGGTATTTACTCCTAATTTTTAATTTAATGTCACCTTTTAGAGCAGGGGTTGTTTGACAAAATGAAAGTGACCCAGAGCGACTCACAGCACCAAGTTGAACATCGCCAATAGCAGACATAATCTTAATTCTTACTTTTATGGTCCTTTAATAACGTTTCAGCCACGGCAGTCATCACCTCTATTACAATCCTGAAGGGCTTCCGGTGTTTCGTTAGGATGTGCTCCACTAAATGAAGCGTCGGTCTTCTTTGTCAAATTTGTTTTAACGCCACTTTCTTTAATGCAATAATGCAATCAATCTTTCGGAGTCTCACTTTTGAAGCTAGAGAGAAGATACTGGTATCATATCATATCAAACCTCAGGAATCCATCGGTACCAACCATGTCATAGTAGCTTGTCGTAAAGGAGGTTAAATAACGCTCCAAACTTGCGCTAAATTTTGGCGAGGAAAAACTGGCATGGCCATTTTCAAAGGGGTCCCTTGACCTCTGACCTCAAGATATGTGAATGTAAATGGGTTCTATGGGTACCCACGAGTCTCCCCTTTACAGACATGCCAACCTGTGAGGGTTTCTGGACAATATCTGTCATTGTTTTGTGTTGTTAATTGATTTCCAATAATAAATATATACATACATTTGCATAAAGCAGCATATTAGCCCACTCCCATGTTGATAAGAATATTAAATACTTGACAAATCTCCCTTTAAGGTTAATTTTGAACAGATAAAAAATGTGTGATTAATTGCAATTAAATATTTTAATCGATTGACAGCCCTAATAGAAATTTAAACAGGTTTACGAGGTGAATTTGTGTTATCAAGAGAAATACAAATTTTTATGCACCTGTCCGTTTCTCCTCAGTTTATCTTTACCTCTGAACCATTGCAGCAACAAAACGTCTAGTTTTTTTCTACAACATTAAATCAGCTTTCCTCTGGTGGGTTCATGGGAAACCTTGAAACCACGCTGACGTAAGCATGCAGTTCTTTTATAACTGAATGTATCTGTAAGGTTTGTTTTTGCTTATTAATGACGTCTAAGATGAAATTACAGTACAGGAAGCTGTATTGATCTCTGTGGGGAAATGAGCAGCAGATAATAATGCAGGGAGGAAATAGAAAAGTGGGTTATGAGCACAAGATTAGAATATATGATGAGCAATTAAAACAATTGCAGGGTGATATATGTACTATATATATGCACACGTAAGTGTATTTAAAGTGGACTGTGGGAAAGAGCATTAATATTAATGTGGCCTCAGTTTAAAAATACTTGAATATGCAGTGTGTTTGATTATTTAAAGGAAACCTATATATAATAATCTAGATCCAAAGCTTGAGTATCTTTTTAGAATATTCTTAACACTTTACAAAACTTCTCTGTTATCTGAAACATCTTTTTTTCCAATAATCCTTTTTTATATTTGCTTGTATTTTACTTGCAAGGTTACACCGTCCTCGCAACATTTTGTGTTCACGCGGTCAATACAGACGCTGAAGACAGGAAGCGGTGGTTAGAGGAGCCACTGAATGTTTGCGTGGGCCTGAAGCTGTTCAAGATGACAAGATGTCAGATCAGAGTCCAGAACAATCTGATCATCACTCAGATCAGAGATCAGAACGTACTGATCGTAAATGGAGGTTTAATCGGGTGATCCGGTTTTCCCCACATAACTGTACACATTAAATTTAATAAAAATAAAATAATACTAATACAAAAAATTTGATAAATTTTCATAATAAACAAAACTTTTCTCCCCATTCTGTATTATCCGGAATAATTTCCTACAAAAAATAAAACCATTATTTGAAAAAGGAACAGTGGCGTCAACTTCGTCATAGATCTTATGGAGAAACATTGCAATTATTAATTGTATATGTATTCCAGAGACCTATCATAAAAGCTCCACACATCCAAGACCTTGTATTGAATACATGCAGAATATTTATTTGTGAAACAATTCACATATAAGAAAGGCCATCACAAGTAAGGGATAATGAACAGCGAGCCGGTCATTATTGTGAAAAAAACCCTGACAGGCACCACCATGCTGTTGCCCTAGCAACAGAATTGCAATGAAAAGGTCTATGAGGACAGATCCAAGGCCCCGCCCCTGATGATGTCACAAAGGAATGTCTATGTCACAAAGGAATGTCTGTGATGTCAGAATGTCTTTTCGATCTCAGAGTACACAAGTAGAATCCCATCTGGTGAGAATCACTAATTGAAGATCGGACGGAACGACAGGTAACAGAGACAGACAGAACACAAACTGAAAAATGTCTAAACACATGGATCTATCTGGACTCCGACTGACCGCCAGTGCGAAATTCCCTCACATCAAGGAAAGCGAGCTGAAAATCGGCCCATATTTAAAGTCTTTTAAGACCTATTGTATGACCGCGTTGGAATCTGGCAAGCTTGACGAATTCAGTACGTTGGTGGCGGTTGACTTATGTCAGCATCTTGTCAATTCGTCGACCAAGATCATTCAGGAAAACATTGCGAACGTCACTGAAGAGTGGCACAGGAAAGCCCTGCGGATATACGCTCATTTAAAGCCTGAGCAGTGTTTCTTCGGCATAAATGAGTGTGATGTCGTGGATAACCTGAAACACATCCTTCCACAGATTTTCAATGATGCTACCACCTTCCCCGAAGGCATTCACTGTGCGAGCTTTGCCAGATTCATCTCGCTAATTGCAAAAGAGGTGGCAGAAAAAGTCAATTCTCGCATAAGCGTGGTAATGCGCTCCAACCAAGTGCCTCCGATATTCAAGTCTGAGTGTAACTGCATCTTTTACCCAACTCTTAACACCATGATTAGTCTGCTGACTCAATCACTAAGATGCAAGCGCCAAATGAAATGCCAGTGTATAACAGTACGCAAATCCTTTGTTACGAACTTCACCACTTGTACAAAGGAACATCCACGGCGTATTGCACTACCGGGACACTGTGACATTATGTGTTCAACTTTGAACACAGAGGTCATGGCAATACTGAGAGAAGCCACTGAATGTTTGCGTGGGCCTGAAGCTGTTCAAGATGACAAGATGTCAGATCAGAGTCCAGAACAATCTGATCATCACTCAGATCAGAGATCAGAACGTACTGATCATCAGTCAGATGATCAGTACGTTCTGGGTGCTCCAGTGATTGATCAGTCAGTTCAGAGTCCAGAATGTACTGATCATCAGTCAGATGATCAGTACGTTCTGGGTGCTCAAGTAATTGATCAGTCAGATCAGAGTCCAGAACATACTGATCATCAGTCAGATGATCAGTATGTTCTGGGTGCTCCAGTGATTGATCAGTCAGATCAGAGTCCAGTACATACTGATCATCAGTCAGATGATCAGTATGTTCTGGGTACTCCAGTGATTGATCAGTCAGATCAGAGTCCAGTACATACTGATCATCAGTCAGATGATCAGTATGTTCTGGGTGCTCCAGTGATTGATCAGTCAGATCAGAGTCCAGAACATTCTGATCATCATTCAGTTCAGAGTCCAGAACGTACTGATCATCAGTCAGATGATCAGTATGTTCTGGGTGCTCCAGTGATTGATCAGTCAGATCAGAGTCCAGTACATACTGATCACTCAGATAGGAGTCCAGTACATACTGATCATCAGTCAGATCAGAGTCCAGTACATACTGATCAGTCAGATCAGAGTACAGTACATACTGATACTGAAGAAAGACAATCTGACAATGACAATGGGAAGCGGCTGTCGGTCTCCCGACTGCTTGACACGCTACTCTTGCGTACCATGAAGAAGGCCCGGACCACCGAGCTCCCACAAGATTTCAAAAGAGCAATGAAAAATCTGACAGACGAGGTACTGAGAGAGATCAATGTTGCTGATAACATTATCAGCATGGACCATCCAGCTCGTGAGAAGATCTGCAAGGCTCTGTTCGAAGACCTGATTGAGCTGTTCGGCTCTGCAGAGGAGATCCTCCATCAAGTCTTTATAGCACCAACACAGGATCCGACCCTTAGATTTGGTCTTGTCCGAGCCGTGAAGACTCACCTGACCGTGCCTGCCCCGACCCCAAAGAAGAATGCTGTTGTCAGGTTCTTCTCATCTTTGGGCAAAGCTATTATGAAGCCCTTCAGTGGCTGCTTCAGCGGTAGCTCCAACCTCTAACAGATGACCCGACCTTAGCTCATTGTGTTTGTCTGCTCAACGGTGTGTTGTGCAACCCCCCCGGAAGTGTGCCGGGCTTTGAGGCAAATTTTGGTACGGTGGAATTACAACTTCTGCATCCGTGGCGTGATGCCATTGGGCCCATAAATACTCTGCGTGTGCGTGCTCAGCCCCTCCTGGAAGGGTGATCCCTCCTGTGTTGCTCTTGGACTTGTAAATGGGGGTTTAATCGGGTGATCCGGTTTTCCCCACATAACTGTACACATTAAATTTAATAAAAATAAAATAATACTAATACAAAATATTTGATACATTTTCATAATAAACAAAACTTTTCTCCCCATTCTGTATTATCCGGAATAATTTCCTACAAAAAATAAAACCATTATTTGAAAAAGGAACAGTGGCGTCAACTTCGTCATAGATCTTATGGAGAAACATTGCAATTATTAATTGTATATGTATTCCAGAGACCTATCATAAAAGCTCCACACATCCAAGACCTTGTATTGAATACATGCAGAATATTTATTTGTGAAACAATTCACATATAAGAAAGGCCATCACAAGTAAGGGATAATGAACAGCGAGCCGGTCATTATTGTGAAAAAAACCCTGACAGGCACCACCATGCTGTTGCCCTAGCAACAGAATTGCAATGAAAAGGTCTATGAGGACAGATCCAAGGCCCCGCCCCTGATGATGTCACAAAGGAATGTCTATGTCACAAAGGAATGTCTGTGATGTCAGAATGTCTTTTCGATCTCAGAGTACACAAGTAGAATCCCATCTGGTGAGAATCACTAATTGAAGATCGGACGGAACGACAGGTAACAGAGACAGACAGAACACAAACTGAAAAATGTCTAAACACATGGATCTATCTGGACTCCGACTGACCGCCAGTGCGAAATTCCCTCACATCAAGGAAAGCGAGCTGAAAATCGGCCCATATTTAAAGTCTTTTAAGACCTATTGTATGACCGCGTTGGAATCTGGCAAGCTTGACGAATTCAGTACGTTGGTGGCGGTTGACTTATGTCAGCATCTTGTCAATTCGTCGACCAAGATCATTCAGGAAAACATTGCGAACGTCACTGAAGAGTGGCACAGGAAAGCCCTGCGGATATACGCTCATTTAAAGCCTGAGCAGTGTTTATTCGGCATAAATGAGTGTGATGTCGTGGATAACCTGAAACACATCCTTCCACAGATTTTCAATGATGCTACCACCTTCCCCGAAGGCATTCACTGTGCGAGCTTTGCCAGATTCATCTCGCTAATTGCAAAAGAGGTGGCAGAAAAAGTCAATTCTCGCATAAGCGTGGTAATGCGCTCCAACCAAGTGCCTCCGATATTCAAGTCTGAGTGTAACTGCATCTTTTACCCAACTCTTAACACCATGATTAGTCTGCTGACTCAATCACTAAGATGCAAGCGCCAAATGAAATGCCAGTGTATAACAGTACGCAAATCCTTTGTTACGAACTTCACCACTTGTACAAAGGAACATCCACGGCGTATTGCACTACCGGGACACTGTGACATTATGTGTTCAACTTTGAACACAGAGGTCATGGCAATACTGAGAGAAGCCACTGAATGTTTGCGTGGGCCTGCAGCTGTTCAAGATGACAAGATGTCAGATCAGAGTCCAGAACAATCTGATCATCACTCAGATCAGAGATCAGAACGTACTGATCATCAGTCAGATGATCAGTACGTTCTGGGTGCTCCAGTGATTGATCAGTCAGTTCAGAGTCCAGAATGTACTGATCATCAGTCAGATGATCAGTACGTTCTGGGTGCTCAAGTAATTGATCAGTCAGATCAGAGTCCAGAACATACTGATCATCAGTCAGATGATCAGTATGTTCTGGGTGCTCCAGTGATTGATCAGTCAGATCAGAGTCCAGTACATACTGATCATCAGTCAGATGATCAGTATGTTCTGGGTACTCCAGTGATTGATCAGTCAGATCAGAGTCCAGTACATACTGATCATCAGTCAGATGATCAGTATGTTCTGGGTGCTCCAGTGATTGATCAGTCAGATCAGAGTCCAGAACATTCTGATCATCATTCAGTTCAGAGTCCAGAACGTACTGATCATCAGTCAGATGATCAGTATGTTCTGGGTGCTCCAGTGATTGATCAGTCAGATCAGAGTCCAGTACATACTGATCACTCAGATAGGAGTCCAGTACATACTGATCATCAGTCAGATCAGAGTCCAGTACATACTGATCAGTCAGATCAGAGTACAGTACATACTGATACTGAAGAAAGACAATCTGACAATGACAATGGGAAGCGGCTGTCGGTCTCCCGACTGCTTGACACGCTACTCTTGCGTACCATGAAGAAGGCCCGGACCACCGAGCTCCCACAAGATTTCAAAAGAGCAATGAAAAATCTGACAGACGAGGTACTGAGAGAGATCAATGTTGCTGATAACATTATCAGCATGGACCATCCAGCTCGTGAGAAGATCTGCAAGGCTCTGTTCGAAGACCTGATTGAGCTGTTCGGCTCTGCAGAGGAGATCCTCCATCAAGTCTTTATAGCACCAACACAGGATCCGACCCTTAGATTTGGTCTTGTCCGAGCCGTGAAGACTCACCTGACCGTGCCTGCCCCGACCCCAAAGAAGAATGCTGTTGTCAGGTTCTTCTCATCTTTGGGCAAAGCTATTATGAAGCCCTTCAGTGGCTGCTTCAGCGGTAGCTCCTCTAAGATGACCCGACCTTAGCTCATTGTGTTTGTCTGCTCAACGGTGTGTTGTGCAACCCCCCCGGAAGTGTGCCGGGCTTTGAGGCAAATTTTGGTACGGTGGAATTACAACTTCTGCATCCGTGGCGTGATGCCATTGGGCCCATAAATACTCTGCGTGTGCGTGCTCAGCCCCTCCTGGAAGGGTGATCCCTCCTGTGTTGCTCTTGGAATTGTAAATGGGGGTTTAATCGGGTGATCCGGTTTTCCCCACATAACTGTACACATTAAATTTAATAAAAATAAAATAATACTAATACAAAAAATTTGATAAATTTTCATAATAAACAAAACTTTTCTCCCCATTCTGTATTATCCGGAATAATTTCCTACAAAAAATAAAACCATTATTTGAAAAGGGAACAGTGGCGTCAACTTCGTCATAGATCTTATGGAGAAACATTGCAATTATTAATTGTATATGTATTCCAGAGACCTATCATAAAGAAATTGAAGGAGCTCTCAATGACCGCCACAATAAGAGCAGAGCAGCGGTTGTCCTGTAGCAGAGGCCTGGGTGGGTGTAAACGGTATATTTTCCGGGAACAGAAGAAAACTATGGGATTTTTCACCTCTAGTCTAATGGCTGCACAGTCACAGGAAGCGAGTCTGCAGCGCATTGATTGGCCGAGCCAAATCAGAGCAGAATTACATGAGCCAATCAATTGCTCTGATAGCTCAGGGCCAGCGGGGAATCTGAGATCGAACCACATCGCTTGCTTTCACCCCCCCTCCACCTCCACCGTTTTACATTTCCCAGTGTCTTTATTCCTTCTCGGCGCCGGTTTCGCTCCATTATCAGAGGCCCTGAGATAATGGTTATGAATAGGCAGCGCTGCCGTGTGACGTTTAAGGGCATCGCGTACATTTGGGAAGGTGGAGATGAAAGACGGAGCTCATTTGTGAAGAGAGATTAGGCCATTCGGCGGCTCGCCGTTGTACTGTCGGGTCGGCTGATGGGGACAATTGGTGGGAGGACGGGGACAAATGTTGTATGCTGTTGTTGTATGTTCCCCATTGTCACTGATAATCATTGAGTAGACCAGACCCTGATAAAATTCTGTTTGATTAACTGTATAGCCTCCATATTACTCACTGTGGCCTTACTGGACTTACATTTTATTATGTTAATTATAAACTTTAGTTAGTAGTTCACACAGCAGTATAATTTATCAGTATCAAGTTAAGTGTGACACCTCAGTATAATTACCATTAACAAATGAGACGGTTCAGGTGGTTCAGGACATTTAATGTGTCCCACAGGCTGAGAGTTTATTTGTGGTGATCAACTCTTTTGGGGGAAATTGGGCTTCTGCCCACAAAGGAAATATCCCAAGATATGGAAAAGCATTCATTAATTAGATTAAAGGACAATAAGGCCCTTAAAGGGCGGGTCCATTATTTTATTTTTAGGTTTTTATATCATTCTATGGTTTTCCTTATGTATTCAAATCGTACGTATGTTTTAGCGTCAAAATGATATTTTCCCAAGTCCTTTCTAAAAACGTTCTCCCATGTGGACGTAGGGATGGGCGTTATGACCAAAATTGTATATCACGATACTCCACTCAAAACATGATTCTACCTCTTTTCTTTCTATTAGCAATGTAAGGGGACATGTATATTTTTTTTAAAACAGATGTGTTTATTGGCTCCAAATTGAAAATGATTTATAGGCCTACGTGTGTCCGGTGTTACCGATTACACCGGACATTTTACAAGAAAAGATGACGGTCAATATGTGTAGCGCGCTTACTTTGATCTTTAACCGATCGGTGGGGGGTGGCGGTGGGTACGTAATTTAATCGGTGTGTGCCCAATTACCGCGTAACCCTGACTACCGCTTGCGCGCCACTGCAGCATTGCTCTCGCTTTTTAGCGCGGCTCCTAATGCATCGTTGGTTTTGGTCTTCTAATAGGATTTGTATAGAAGTATAGAATAACACCGGATTTATCCTTTAAAGCAAGAAGACTTTATGCAACACAATCTGAATTCATGAGCACTAAAGCTCAACTGTGCACCAGAGGACTCCAGATTTAATAATATGCGTATAGTTAATGGTAAATGTATTTATCTACTACCTGTATCTTAATTTAAAGGTAGTTCTGGTGAGGAGGGGGGGGGGTGTAATTGGTCTCTGTGCCTCCATTTGGTTTCATTTCATTGAATTTATTTGTCTGCACACAATGTCTCAGACACGATGATCAGATTTTGTGATACGGGAAAAGCTGCATCTCAGTGCTGTGTTTTATTTTGTAAAGAGGTCAAACAGTGACACAGTTGTTACTGATTGGCCTAGAGCAACATCAGCTGTGTTTAATGTTGCCTTATGTCACCTACACATGCTGCATGATGACGCATGAGGCATGCACACTGCAGATATCGGTCTGTCTGTGCTGTTTGTGTTGGTATTTAGACAGACAATCCCTCGTCTCTCACATGTGTGGAAGGGCTGGAAGTAAGATGCCAAAACAACAGACTGCCTGTTTTATTATGAAACAGTGAGGCAGCGTGCCGATCATTTCATGGATCTCTGCCTGGCTGTCAAGGTGCCATTGCTGGTAATGTGCTCCAGTACAGGACAGTCGGAGTCGGAGTGACTGGCGGAGTCCTTGAACCTGAATGTCTCCTCAACCATTCGTCTCTTTGGACGTGAGGACGTCTCCTCTGGGAGTTCTCACTGAAAGTCAGTGAGAACATCCAAGGTGTTTCTGACAGTAAACAAGCGAGTCATCAACATCAGCAGTGAAATATCTTTGAGAAAAAAAGCAGAAAACAGGCAGAAAATCGCTGCACTGAGACGTGGTACTTGTGTAATACTTAAGAAGTTGGGATATCCCGTCTATTTTCAGTACAAGGCGGCTGATACACTCGAGAATAATAGCTCACCTCAACGATACTTTGCAGGATAATTCTCTAAGCTGAGATTCTCCCCGTTGAAGTGGAATGAAAACGAGGAGAATACGTGAAGGAAATAATTGAAAGGAGAAGTCTTCTTTTATTGTGACAGATGGAGACTGCAGTGAAACTCCAACCACTGGACTTTACTTAAAGGTGCAATGTGTAACACCTGGCCACATGCTCCAAACATATAGGGGTCAGCGTTTCACCTCTACTACTTGGTCCATACAATCTAAAATTGCAGCCAACTACTAACTAACAGCAGTGCAAGAATACGCATACTTGCCAACCTTGAGAACTCAAAAATAGAGACTTTGTTTCACGCATTCTGGTGACTTTTAAAGAATAAAAATGGCAAAATAATAAGTAGCTATACTGCAACTAAATCTGTGTCCTCCATCCATTACTTTGGAAACACAATGTGAGCAGGATTTGATAGAAGAGTTGAGGAGGAAAGGTGAGAAATATTTCATGTTGCAAACAGCAGAAAGATTAGAGTTAAAAATATGATATTGAATAATTTAACTTCTAACAAAAAGGATTTTTAGAGAGTCTGGGTGAAAACAAACCTCTAAATTAAATGAAGATTCGGACACTCCAACCTCCATCATGTATAAAATAAAATAAAAATATGTTTGGGAGCAGCTGCAGAGTCCTCAGCGGTGTTTCATCTGCAGCTGAACCTCCTCGTCGTGGTAACCTCTTAACCACGCAGCCAGACAAAGGTTTTAAGAGGCGTGTGGGGGTGGAAGGGGTTAATTTGACCTCCTACATGCTGCCCCTGCCTTCGCCTTCATTGAAACAGTGACATCTTAATCTGCATTGAGTCATTTATATTCAGCATGGCGCTCTGACTCACTCCAGATCCAGAGAGCGAGCAGCCGGTGCTCCTATACGCACTCATGCAGCGTCGGAGAGCGTCGTTACACTTCCTCTGCTGCTGCTGCTGCTCACACATCAACACATGCCTTCCCCGTCTGTCCTCCAGTATTTAAAAAAAGCTCTCCCATTTGTGTTTTATGTGTGTCTGCAGGCTGTGTAGCATCTATTCAGGTCTATTATCTCTCCATTCAGAGGGACTCTGTGCTCTGGGGTGCTGCCCTTTAAATGGCGGCCGGCGCCCCTCATTTGTCTGAGATCCTTCTGATGCTCGGGTGAAGATACGCAGGCCTTTCGCCAATGTATACCTGTGTGTGTATGTGTGTGATGGCTGGTGTTAGGAGAAAGAAAGGGTGGCGAGGAAGAGGGGGAGGGGGCTGCTAATGAGAGATTAATGTGGCGAAGCTGGGAGGAAGAGGGAGGATGGAGGGGCGAGGAGGAGATGTGGGATTCATTATCCCGGTAGGTAAAAGGTAAAATGTAAGCATGATAATGTAAGTAACCCGGCTCACTGAGCTACTTTGTACAATACTAAAAGACGACTTTCCTACATTTTCTCAGTCCTGGTGCAGTAAATTCTCACTAGAGCACCAAATGTGTATTAATCCGCTGCTGAAAATAGTCCCCAACAAACGCACCTCTTACGCCTTTTTGAGTAACATTTGCTTAAAAACTACAGCTGTTTTTGGAAATAACTTTCACACCGAGGACTCAACCAGGGTTGATTGTGTATCTGAAAGGGTTAACCAGCGTATACTGACTCTGCTTCGACTTTTAATTTAACTTCCAGCTGTATTAGCATTCCTAACCTGTCCTCAGAAATGTGTGACGGTGCAACGTTAATCATAAATTGTTAAATTGAGTCGGGACGTTCTGATGAAAAGTGCCCCATGCATCACCGTTAGTGTGGCGGGCAAAACGCAAGGACGTCCAACGGAAGAGTTGACTTTGCAGTCGGGAGGAACAACACCGTCCTGTTCCCTTTGCATAACAGTCTGCAACCTGCGAGCCTGCCAAAGAACACTGAGTTTAATCTATTTATTTTAAATTTGAATTGACGCCAAACACAAGCTTCATGTGATGGTATTCAGATGTCAACATTTTGGCATGTTTTTTCCGATAAAAAAAAAAATGTAGTGAAGTAAAAAGTACCTCATTTCCCTCCGAATTGTAGTGGAGTAGAAGTAAATTTCTATTTAAGTACAGTACTTGAGTAAAAGTATTTATGTACATTCCACCACTACCAACACTACTGTGTTCAGTGTTTTGCACCAAAATAATAAACTTGTCAGAAAGGAAAAGATTCTCAAACCGCATTTAGTTAAATAGTTAAACATATAGTTAAAAAGGTGCATTTCATTTCTTATGAATTCAGCTTTTAATTTGTAGGGAGACAGGATGTGTTGTTCCTTCCATCTATTGTTTTAATTTGAAATTCTCCTGACAGTTATTTAGCCGTTTTGTGGGAGGAAATATTGGTTATTATCGTCAGATATCTGTAAAAATAAACATCTCAAACTCAACCAGAGTATGAATATTTTTGAATATTGAAATATGGAGGGGTTTCATAAGATGTTATTGTATGCAGAATTGTTTTCAATCTGCCACGACACAAACAGAAAGTACTTTAGCACCACGTGTTGAGGTCGTATTGTTAAACTTGTCTATATTTAGTATAAGTCGTATGAATGTTCTGCTGGCTGCTCGCTGACAAACAGCTGAAGTGTGTCAGCAGGTCAGGCTGGACGGTAAGAAAAGGTAGACGGCAACGCAACGCAGAGAATAAGTTTAATGTCCTCATCATTTAAAGGGATTCAGTGAACATTTAGACGCCATCAGGGGTGAGAAGCAGCCTCATCACCTTCTGACTCAATTAGAAATCTATTTCTGGATATGAGGATGTTCGGATGGATTCGTTCCAAACTAGGACAGGAAGTCATGCCAGTTGCTTTCTGTTAATCATTAAACAGAAAGCACAGTTCTCTTCCAACTTTTAGCATCTTTGAGCTCCCGTTTGATTTTTTAAGGCATCACTTTGCATACAGAGAGAAATAAAGAAGCCACAGAACTGGATTAACGAGCGCATAATTTGCCATAATTGAAGCCAGAGTGGCCTTAAATCACTTCACTCCGTGACACACCTTTGCTTCACCAGTTATTTCTTTCAGACTGTCCAGTGGGGAATTTATTTATGTCTTTATTTTGCTTGATGGTTATTGAACTGCGTGTTGCTGATGTTTAAACTAAACTAATTAATTAACTAATCGTTGTGTTTACTTGTTTAATTTATCCCTGATTCCCTTACAAGAAAAATTTTGAGCGATCCTGACCTGCACTGTCCAGCATCCAGCTATTTATTTCACAGTCACACTGATTGAATTTTTGGCCAAAAAAAGTAACTGTATTGATTCAAGTCATTGAATCGTATCTTATCGCTCTAGAGGAGCCAAATATCGTCATTGAATCGTATCAAAACCATGGAAAGTGATATGTATCGTATCACTATAGTCGTGCCCTATTGTTTATGTACATATTTTACTTTTACGTACTTATTTACGGTCGTTACCATCGTCTTGTTGTTTAAACATAACCGCGTTACACGTTAACGATGTGGCGTTAAATGACATGCGAAAAGTTTTAAATGCATTATCGTGACACGCAGAATGTCCTAAACATGTTTATATTTATACGCCTTCACATGAGATCAGGTTGTGTCACCCAGTCTGGTTTTTGATTAGTTTAGTTTAAACATCAAAGCGTCAGTATTTGACAGCCTGGGAATGAGAATGGGCTGTTAAATGCCACATATAAAAAAAAAAAAAACACACTCATCATGAAAAGCACTGCAAATAGAGAAAACACAAGCAAACAAATGCTGGAAGACGTACAAAAACAACAAATACAAGTGTCCAAGGGACACTAAAAACTGATGAACACGCTGGTAATTAGTGAAACACTAACCATACTTGTAAGCAGCAATATCAGTCATGCAATCACAATGTAAAATCAGGAAAACATTGTTAGCTCCGTGCATGTTTGATCCATTGTTAATATAAAAATATTGAGCGTTAATAGTTGTTTGGCCTTTTTGTTGATTAACTAGAGCTGCATTAAAACGATCAATGAAGTCTAATTTGATTACTTTCATTGTCCTACTTAATTAGGTTCATTCTGAAATGAAGAATTTGAATTCTTTACAGTACAAATGGTAGCTAATAACAGTGTGAATGTGTAAATGCTGATGATGGGAGTGTGTGACAGCTGACGATAGATGCAAACATGGAACCACGATGACTTACTGCAGCTGTTTGTCAAAGCTTTGGAGAGAAAAGACGTCTTTCTAACACAGGAAACCAAAAATGAAACCCACACGGACACCATTATCAAAAGTCCTTAAGCACTTGGTGTTAGATTTATATCTGACTCTGATTGAACACAAATGTATTCAAATGTAAACATCTGATTATGATGGTTCATTTTCAGTGTTTAGAGAGGTTTAAACAATGTTTGCATTTATAAACCAAACTTTTGGAGTATTACCTTTAAAAATGATCGAGACAAACCATTTGGCTCGCCTCCATATTTTTTCTTTCCCAGTGAGGAGGGGTTAAAGGTCAGGAGGTCACAGCTCTGGGCCAGGGAAAGCCTGGTCACGACTCGTTCCCTCCTGAGGCCTTCCAGCGGGAGTTTGACTGTTTGACCCCCAACTAATGAACAAAGTCCTCGAAGGGTTTCTCCAGTAAAGCACCTCATCAACTCACACTGGAAATCTAATGACCATTAAACCAGAACTGCTAATTGTGTAGACACACCTACTCATTTGACTAACGGATATCAGTTTGTCTGTTGAGGTTTCTCATATTCTCATCACATCTCATCCGTCTGTTGGTCTATCAGAGCTGCTTGTGTAAATTTGAAAGTAATTTAGGCTCATAATGGTGAATTACCTCGTTAACATCAAGTGAAAAACGTTGTATTTTCATCATCTCATTGTCTGCTATGATTAACTTTTTTTCGAGCATGAAGTGTAGGAAAGGAAAGTTTCATGTTGTAGACATTTTGTAACCTCTTTTATATTACAGATACTATTTTAGAGACAAAAGCCTACAGGATAATAGCATATTGAATTCCCTTTCAGTTGGTTGCATAAAAGGCTACATTATTTGATTTTTCCTTCTTTCTGCGTGTCTTTATATTTAATAGAACAAGCTGAAAACACAACATCTTGTCATCTTATAAAGTTTCTATTAGCAAAGCAAATAATTGCTTTACACATCCAGCACGTACAAAGCAAGATAATCATTCATTTGGAGTCGTGTTCACCTGATGAATGAAAGTCCAATATCCACCCAGTAATGTCAGTTAAAGTTTGCGAACATTAGCCACCATTAGCTGCTGCTCATACCAGACCAAGTAAAGCTGTAGCAGCAAAACCCCTGCTGCTTTGAATTGGTGCTTTTTATATCTTGTGAATTCAACTGAATGAATAGAGAGATATTTCTTCTTTCAAAACTTGCATAGTCTCACTTTAGATGTAAGAAATAACCTCTTCAGAATAAGATGAAGATAAGAATGCAGAGATGTAGAGAGGTACAAAAATGCTCTTTTCACAACAATCTTGAGGGACGCTATGTGTATTTTTCTTGATTTCAGTCCTTTTATCAGGATGATTTTTACCATTGAACATAATCTCTTCTGTGTTGTCCTTTCTACTTGATCTACATACCAAAGGAATCTCTTGAAATCTGAGGTGATGCAGCTACTTCCTGTCATTTAACAAAATGTGCTAGCTGGCTCATGCGTGCAGTACGTATGAGTATGTGTACGAGCTGTAACAGCATCCTCCAGTGTGCGAGAACAACTCCCCTGGCCAGAGTGTGTTCCTGTTAAAAACCCATCTGTGAATTCACACGACTCATTCGCTGTGATCCGAGAGCAGACCTGCTGCTATCTCCCTCCCACTCCCCTCTCTCCGTCTCCGTCACTCTCTTAAAATACTCTGGGCGTCTCTGTCTCGCAAAGCAATTCACTTCAATCCGTTAGGCTTTCATTAGCGCTAATGTTGCATGAACAATGTTGATATTAGCAGCTGACTGATGCGGTTGTTTGAAGGTCGTCGTGGACTGCAAAAGCTTTCCATTGAGGCACATTATTTGCATATATTTCTGTATCTTTAATGGCACCTTTTACATTACAAGTGTTTAAAGTTTAACCGTGTTAAGCTCAGGGTAGAAAAAACTATAACCCAACAATTCAAAGACATTCCGCGTGTCATGAGTACGCATTTTAGCCTTTTTTCGTGTAATTTTAATGCCATACAACAAAACCACGATAACGGCCGCAGTTATGTACTTGTGGTACTAGGTTAGCCTTTGTGTCACTGGGTTAGCCTTTGTGCTACCGCGTTAGACTTTGTACCACTAGGTTAGCCTTTGTGGTACTGGGTTAGCGTTTGTGCTAACGTTAATGGGTTAGCCTTTGTGCTAATGCGTTAGCCTTTGTGCCACCGGGTGGAAACCTGCGGCCCTGCAGCCTCGACCGGAGAGGCCAGACTCACAGCCATTCCTTGTAAAATGTCCGGTGTTTTTAAACCGGTGGGAAAATTTCCTTACTGTGACATCCCTAATGTGCTCGTGTTTTGTTTTTGTTTTTTTCGTGCATTTGCATCCTTGTGCACGTACAAATATTGCACACATTTCTCCATAGCACTGCTGTTTAAAACAACCAGCTATTCAACAAGTCTGTGACCGCGGTGCAACACATTTTAACCAGCCATGTTATATCAGCCAGCATTGATTCAGTGAAACAACAGTGGGACAACGAGCTTACACTCCACTGCACCCTGCACAGTCTGATGATGCCCAACGTTAACGTCTCTATAGACAGACATACAGTCAGTGATGACACACACACACACAAACACACACACACTGACCTCTCACCCTGTGCTACTACAGCTCTGTCCAATGATGAGACTATTATTAGAGCGGATCATTACTAGCTATCAGTTCTCTGCCAGCCATTCACCCACTCTGTGTGTGTGTGTGTGTGTGTGTGTGTGTGTGTGTGTGTGTGTGTGTGTGTGTGTGTGTGTGTGTGTGTGTGTGTGTGTGTGTGTGTGTGTGTGTGTGTGTGCGTGCGCACGCTTCAGCTTGACAAAGCTGTTGTTGGATGGTCTCCGTATTTCAACCCGCTCTCCCAGTGAAGAGCCCCTGATTGCAAGATGATTGGCCAATTATTGCGCTTTTATCCCGCCAGATCCACCCCCTCATTGGTCGGTGGACAGAGGGAGGGAGTGGATGAGCTGATGAGGACAAGTTGGGCATTTTTACTGCCGTGTGTGGTGGCTTAATAACTCCACAGAAAATTGCTGAAATGATGGGGTTGATGGCTGTGATTGAGGTCAGCATGCTCACCGTACAGGAAAGGAAACAGAAGGCTGCTGTTTGAAATAAACAAAGACATCTATGTGGCAAAATATAAATCAAATCAAAAGTAATCAAATGTAATAAGTGACATTACTTTGAAGTAATTCAAATCGTTACATTTATGGATGTCAAAGTTAACGCGATAATAACGCCACTAATTTCTTTAACGTATTGACGCAGTCGATCTTTCGGAGGTGAAGATATCGCTGTCATATGAAACTACATGTCATACTAGCTTGTCATGAAGGAGGTTAAATAACGCTCCAAAACTGGCATGGTCATTTTCAAAGGGGTCCCTTGACCTCTGACCTCAAGATATGTGAATGAAAATGGGTTCTATGGGTACCCACGAGTCTCCCCTTTACAGACATGCCCATTTTGAGTTTGCCATGTTATGATTTAAGCATATTTTTTATGCTAAATGCAGTACCTGTGAGGGTTTCTAGACAATATTTGTCATTGTTTTATGTTAATTGATTTCCAATTATAAATATTAGGGCTGTCAATCGATTGAAATATTTATTATTATTAATAATATTTGCATAAAGCAGCATATTTTCCCACTAAATACTTGACAAATCTCCCTTTAAGGTACATTTTGAACAGATAATGTGTGATTAATTTGTGATTAATCACGATTAACTATGGACAATCTTGCATTTAATCGCGATTAAATATTTGATTCGCGATTGACAGCCCTAGTTACATTACTTTATTGCATTTTTAACAGGGTAACTACTAATCTGTAACCTATTGCATTTAGAAAGGAACCTTCCCAACACTGTTCTTCAATGTAAACTGATCAGCGGTGGTCGTAGCATGAGTAGCATTAGTACAGTACAAGTGTTTTCTCCAGCAGTAATGTTGCTTTTCGTTACAGATAACATGTAAAGACATAATAAAACTCGTACGATACTGATTAGATTTTCAGCGAGGCCTTTATTCTTGCTGTCTTCTGTCTCTGTACACACAGATGCACATTCACACAGCTGACGTAAGGGCTTATTTCCTGAGACAGCTTGCAGTGGATTTGGAGAGCGAGCAGGGAAGCGGCTTGTTTATTCGATGCCCTTGACATTTCCCAGCTCCTCACTTTAGCTCAGTCAGAGAATCAAAACGCATTATTATTGAACCGCGGTCCTACAGCACACCACTACATCCAGCCCCCCCCACCCCCCCCACCCTCGTGCCCTGCCGCACCCTGGCGGTGATAATGAATTGTCCTTGAATCCTGACTGGGGATCTTAAACCCCCTCCTCCCCTCTCGCAGTAAATCCGCTGACTTGCCCGATCCTGTGGGAATTCAGACTGCATGATGATGCACATTAATGGCTCAGGGAGAAAAGACTTTTCCCTCCGACGCCGCATGACAGGGACCGAGGAGATGAGAGAAACAAAACAAAGAAGGAGATGGAGGTGAAGGACGGAGGGAGGAGAAGGAGTTGGAGGGAGAAACGAAAAGCATGTTTGACTTTGATTCATCATATTATCAGCATTACTGGTTGCAGATACAAAGAGACAATGAGGAAACAGAGCAAAGGCAAATATTGTCGACATGCAGGGTTCACATGCAGGAATACCTGCTCCCTACTGTACTGCTGCTCTGTTACATCGCCGGGAGCAGCTGTTGGGAAAATTCAGACTTTGTTGTCAGCTGTCAGGAACTCATTTTGTTATGCAACACTAAGATGTAAAATTTTCAAGAAGAAAGTGCCAGAAGACGCCACTGCAGTGCAGACAGGTGGATTTCGATTTTTAATGAGAGCTTTAACAGAAGATCAACTCTTTCTGCAGGAGTCAGTGCAGGTTTTAAATAATGAAAATATACTGTACTTCTTCTGCTGTGCGCTAGGAGTTTGCTTGTTAACTAATTTAACTAATCTAACTTAGGACAACACCGCTGTTAACGATTACACCGGATGTTTTACAAGAAAAGATGGCGGTCAATATATGTAGAGCGCTTACTTTGATCTTCACCGTTGGATTTCTGTCTGTCTGGCCTCTCCGGTCCAGCAGGTTTCCATCCAGCGCCGCTGCGCCTCTCACGCTGGCTGTGACCGCTTCGTCCTCCTCACGGCGATTGCCTCATTAACGTTATGGTTCCCGTATAGCGTTGGGTTTAAATCTGAAATATTGCCAAATAGGTGCTTGTGCTTTACTGTAATGTGAAGCATATGATGATGTTTTGATGATCTAAAAGCTGGTGTTAAAGAATGTCTTTGGGACAGGTAATGCGAAACTTTTTAAATGTTTAGTAATGAAACATAAATCTTTTGTATATGTACTCACAGCAACAGTTTTAGATAGCAAACTCTGTGTTATCTTTCAAATCACATAATAACTAAAGATGACAAACTGTAGTTTGGTCTCTCTCATCTTCTTGCTCCTCGCCCGTCATCACTTTTCATTTCTCCCTGAGCTCCTTTGCCCCATTTTTCTATCTGCACACACACACACACACACACACACACACACACACACACACACACACACACACACTCACAGCCATCATTCATACCACTGCATGGATCCAGCCCTCCTCCCAGTGTTATTTCCCGTCTCCGTGGGGAGCAGAGGGTGGGTTAATGAGGCAGACAGGCCAGATGATGCTCCTCCTGGTGAAGAACATCCAAAGTTCCTTAAACCTGCATTATGCAACACCCCTGTCTCACAGAAAGAAAAAAAGCATGAGAACATGAGACAAAAACAGTTTGAAAAAAGCTGTCTTTTTCAGCTTATAATACTTGTTTAGGAATGTCCTCCCTGTATACATTTAAGTAAACTTAAAGGGAAGTTTGTCAACTTGGAAGCTATTGTCATATTTCTGTTCACTATGATGACACTTCTATGTGTTTTTAAAACATTAAATTTAGCGGAAATCATCTCAAACATTGAGTCTTAGGGTGCTTTCACAATCCAACATTTAGTCCGTTTTAATCATACTCTGGTGCAGACCAAAACAACCAGTCCGAGACCGCTTGTGAGAGGCGGTAAGGGTCATGTTTCCATATTCACCTTCTTAGTTTAGTGTGTTAGCATGCTAACTAGCTATTTTAGCTATTTGCTGATTAGCACCATAGACTGTATATAAGAAGTGGACGTAGTCACCGTGACGTCACATATTCGTTTGTACTACGGTTTTGAAGCCTCGAGTTTGGCATTTTGGCCGTCGCCATCTTGGTTATTTGCAACCAGAAGTGACACGAGAGGGTGGAGCCAACCGAACGCTGAATAAGACATTTTTAGGCGACCAAAGTGTTATAATTAACTTTCATGAACTGAAAACACACTGAAAGGGTTAAAGTCCCAGACCGGACAACGCCGTGGTAGCGACCTGTCAATCACAAGGTAGCCCCGCCCTAAAGCATCCCCTGCTTTATGGTCTATTTGACTCTAAATGGGACCATAATTTACTAAATGAACATCATGCTGTATTGAAGAAGACTTGAAACTAGCGATTGAGACCATAAACTCATGTTTACAATGTTTACTGAGGTAATACATCAAGTGAGAAGTAGGCTCATTTTCTCATAGACTTCTATACAATCTGACTTCTTTTAGCAACCAGAGGAGTCGCCCCCTGCTGGCTATTAGAGAGAATGCAAGTTTAAGGCGGAGAAGAAGCGGACGTTGCTGCCTGATTAGCACTAAACACGAAGTACAGCTGAGGTTGATGGGAATGCCATTAGTTTTGTAGGTATTTAGACGCAAACCACAGGACTGAACAAGTTAAAATTATGACCTGATGATTGTATTAGATGAAAATCAGCAAATATATTACAATTCATCCCAAAGGGGACATGGATGTGTACCAAATTTCATGACAAACCTTTGTATAGCTGTTGAGACATTTCACTCAAACCTAAAAATGTCAAGCTCACGGGGCAGTAGAGGAAAAGTCAGGGGAACACAAAACTCATTGGGATTCATCCTCTGGGGAGTAAGAATGTTTGTACAAAACTTTACTGTTAATCCACTCAATGATAGTTGAGATATATCAGTCTGACCGGCTGGCGTTGCAGCCACGGAGCCAGTGTTCCTCCTGGGATACTACCCTCCACGTTCGTCATAGTTCATAACCAGCTTGTGTGTGCGTGCCAGAGTGTGTTTGTGATTGATATGTCAGTTACAAACTAAACCCTTATGATGTGCGTCCTTGTTAGATGGTTCAGATAGAAGTTGGTGTCTGTTCCAGCGACCGATGGGACTGAAAGATAATAGGCACAGAAACAGAGAGGGAGTGTAAGAAGGAGGTGTGCTCAAGGGATAGAGGAGATAGGGAGGAGAGGTTTTCTGATGTGGTTTGACACCAGCCTAATATAAAATGTAAACACACACAGGGCTTCTCATTAACGTGGATAGGTAGCACTGGGGGAATAGAGTTGTGTTGTTACTGCACAAAACTAGAGAGCTGCATGTTGGACCAAATCCAGACGGGTGTCGTCTTCTCACAGTTTCTGTTTATTACAAGACCTTAAGAAGAATGAGGAAACTTTAATTATCTCTGCGGGGAAATCGGTTGTTACAGCAGCAAAAGAAAAACAAGACACAGCATGTATGAAAAAATCTGAGACAATGAAAGCTTTTAACCTCTTAAACCCCACCTGCTCGCTGGCAGGATAGGTTAGGGGTTCAGGCCTTTACATATGTGACGATTAAAAAAAGAAGTTGTAGTTTTGTTGCCTAAACTAAACCTGTTTTTATGTGTAAACCTAAATAAGTTGTGGTTTTGTTTCCTAAACCTAAAGAAGTCGTAGTTTTGCTGCCTTAACCTAAAGAAGCGTTTTTGTTTGTGTTCAACACGTGACATATCGTGTTCAACGTCTTGCTTTTAAGTTTCACTTTCACTTTTACAACGTAGTAGGTGTAGTAGGCTCCTAATGACCCACATCTATGGTGCTTATAGCGACTGATAACAGTCGAATCGGGTGCTTAAATTGATCCATTTCAGTAAAACCCTGATCCCTTTTCAATCCCATGTTTGCTGTAGTTACCCCAGGTACACCAACTGTTGAATCACATTGCAAGTTAGTGAACAGCAGAGCTGAACAAATAAGTAAACAGCAGCCAGCAGTTTTTAATTAAAGATACCAACTCTGACAGCGAGCTCACCTGCTGACTCTAACAACAGACTCTTTGTCTCGATTTGACAGTTTGCAGGTGCATCACACCTTTATAGGACTGCTGTTAAACTCATCTGTGATTTGTTCACGCTGGAGATGAAGAAATGTTTTCCAAACCTTCCGGCCACAACAGATCCACATACACAGTACACTATAGAATATAAGCCACTAGCAGTTTTTTGTGATCTTAAAATACATGAACATATTGTATTGTTCTCGCTGTTTCTGTTTCATCCACTCAGCTGCAAACTGTTTCCTTTCATTTTGGATTTGTTCCTCAGACATTAGATGTGACTTCAAACACACTTGAGGGTCACAAGAAAAAAAAAAAAATCTTTATTTTCTTTATTGAGAAAAGACCCGTTATCATCTCCTCTGTGTTCATTGTTATTCCTCAACTGTAGCTCTTCTGTGTTGGCACGCTTGGAGATTTTCTATAAAATACACAAAGCTTTGATCTGGATTTTGTAAACTCAAAATGCAGCTGATAATGTTAAGTAAGAAGTCAAGAAGAAAACATCAAGTCAAGACAGTTTTAATTTAATGTCTTGACTGCAATCTTAAGTAAGAGAAGGAGACAGACGGACCAACATTTTTTATATATTAAATGTCTTTATATTTTCAAGATGATTTTTTATTTTAAATTGTCCCTTAATGCAATTGAATACATGTCAAAATTATCATAAAAAATTGATGAAAGCAGACATATTGAACAAGTGAGAGAGTCACGGAGCTCTTGTTCAGGTATAATTAATGGTTTACTCACCAGAGCTTGTGGAACATTTTACCCCCATTTTGAGTTGAATTGAAAACCTGTGTGGAACTGCAGGAGGTGAAAAAGCAGAAATTACAGCCAGTTAAATCATAGTGACACAATAATACAGTGTAGAAACCCAGAGGTTAATAGTAGGGCTGCAGATATATTGGTGTCACAGACACTAAATACTGTAGGTTAGTTCAGCTGTGATGTGCTCTCCTGCTTGCCTTTATTTCCATTTGTAGTTTAAGTCTTACATTAGACAAAGAGTTGAGCCTATGGAGGACGGAACCTGCCAAAATAAAAAATAAATGACTCAATAAATAAATAAATAAATAAATGTCATTAAATGTAGCAAAAATTATATTAAAAATAGATGTAGCCATTAATTTACACACATTTAAAAATAAATATAAAATAAATGCAAAAATAAATAAATAAATATGTCATTAAATGTAGCATAAATAAATAAATAAATAAATGCATAAATAAATAAAGGGGAAAATTAAACAGAAGAGTAAATAAATAAGGAAATTAATGCAAAGATAAACCAATAAATATCAATTTATGCCACATTTTATCAATTAATTAATGGCTGCATTTATTTGTAATTTTTTTGCTGCCTTTAATGACATATTTATTTATTTATTTTTGATTATGGCATTTTCCATCCTCCATATGAGCTAAGTGGACAATGACTGTCTCCCAAATTAGTTAAAAATATGATAGAAAAATTTACTAAGATGTCCTAGAAAAATATGTAGAAAAATATATTATTGAAAAATATCATAGAAAAACGTACTAAGATATCATCGAAAAATATGTTGAAAAATATCATAAAAAGATATAATAGAAAAATATGTTGAATATCAAATAAATACAAATACATTACAAGAATAAATCCAACTACATTATCCATTAAAATATGAATAGATCATAAGAAGCAACCCAACAGCAGTTCTTCATTCAAACCCTTCGGGCTTTCAGTTTGTAATGTATGAATCCAATGTGCTTCTCTCTGTAGTAGAAGTCCCAGAATCACCAGAATCATTAGGATTCATCCTCTGGGAACCATGAATGTCTGTACAAAATTTCATGGCAATAAATCCAATCGTTTTTGAGATATTTCAGTCTGCACCAGACGACATTGCCATGTGAAAATAATATACCTACTGTACATGTAAGTCTCCAGTTTTCCAATCCTGAATACTTTTTTTGGCATGAAATTGCTTTTTAAAATGTGATGAACATCAGCATAAATATGAGCTATTGGCAGACTTTTGTTTCTCCATAAAACCTCATCGGTCTTCACTTAACTTTGCAGTGAAAACAAGCTCTTCAGCCCACCAGTTTCAACGCTGTGTGAGCTTCTTCTGTTCCGCTGTGTGGCAAAAGGAGCAAGGGAGTAGCATGGGGGAGGATGAGAGGATAAATCCTGAGCCCAAATGGTGTTGATAACGCTTGTTACCAGCCGTAATGAGGTCAGAGTCGCCGCTGTCTGCCTCAGATGGAGATTTATACAGAAACAAAGAGGTCCAGCTGTCTCCCACAGCACATACCAATAAAGATAGATCTACTTGAGTAGCTTGGAGCATGAAGGGGTGACCGGCATGATGGAGAATGCCAGTGGTCTGATACGGAGGTGAGACAAACAAGCATTTCACATTGTGGAGACTTAAATTGGGTACAATGAACTGTATTCACATTGTTTTTGATGATTGGCCATCCCACACCAAACTGTGCTTTCATATTGCGAACAATTTATATAATGTGTTGCTCTTTTCTGACCAACATTGGGTGGTGGGAGATGCTTGATTGCATCCATGTTGGAGTCTTTAGCTACTCATTTTAACACAGTTTTGACTACTAGAGTGTGGACTCTATTCAGGCTGGAGTCCTGAAAAAGACTCAACTTACTGTATCAGTAGCGGGGTTAAAAAGGTCAAAGGCCAAAATGTTGAATATCAAGATGGAATCACCAAAACCAAAAGGGTTCTTCTTCCTCTGAGGAACAGTAAGGTGCTCAACAAAAGTCTTGATAATGAGCCTGTTAGATTTTTTACATTTTGTGCACAATTGGAAATTTTGGTGTAAGGGTTCAACGTATCCTCATACAACGGTTCGTATGATATCTTACGAAAAGGTATTCCTCGTTTTTTGCCTACAACGTCAACGTTAAGTCAACGTTTGTGTTGAAATAAGTATGGAAGCAGCGTTAATTAAGTACGGAAGTTAAGTAACAAATAAGTCAACGTTTGAGTTAAAGTAACTAAGTTGCGTTACCAAAGTACGGAAGTTACGTGACAAATAAGTCAACGTTTGGGTTAAAATAACTACGGAAGTAGCGTTGCTTGACTTCTTATTTCACACGGGACACCAACAGCGGTCTCTTGGGTGTTTTTTGACCCACCCCTCCACCCTGACCTCCTCCCTACGTGACGTTTGTCGCTCTTTATACTTCCTGGTTCACGATTACGTGGATGAAATACACATTGATTTCATGGGATATATATATGAATTACAGTGCATTTACTTTTTGTAGGTATAGCTACGAATGGTGTATGAGAACAGCCTGAAGGGCGACAGCCTCCGAAAGACAGTGGACTATACAGAGTAGCTGTTAGCTAGCTAATAACAGATTGCCTGTGTTTGTGTGACAGCTCAGACTCATGCAGATGAATCTCTGCCTGAATTTGCACCACCTTGACCTAACTCTATTATTTACTTTTGGACAGTAGGTGGGTCATTTTGGATAGTCGTTAACTGGTTACCCTTTGGTTACTGGGCATCAGTTCAGGGTCATCGAGTGCAGAATCTTATCCCAGATGAAATACTACAGTAGTCTCGCCCCAATCATGTGATGTATGAGTTTCTGTGTCCGGGCCAGCAGGGAGCTTCTTGGAAATGAAAAGCAATTAAACACAGAGGCTGAAGCGCTTCACCGTACTGAGCTTTACTGAAGTGTAACAGCAGCAGAAGGAGCAGAGAGAGAGACAGAGAGACCAAAGGACCAGAGTTTACCCTCCACCATGTCATCTCTTCTCCACGGCCAGAAAGAGACTGCATTAGCTGCAGAACAAATAGCGAGCAGAGAAAGGAATGACTGCTGGGAACAGGCACATTTACTGGGAGGAGAGAGAGAGCTGGAGAAAGACAAAGAGGAGAAAACACCGGGGATAACAGATGGAAGTGTAGAGCTACAGTATCTGGTTTGGACCTGAGCCGAATGTTCCCACGAGGATAGAAGGTGACAGTTTACCAGGTGCCTCTTTCACAGGTACAAAGTAAAGGGATGTGTAAGACTGTCCAGTTGGATGTAGTAAAGTTATCCAAACTTTATCTCACCCGATGGGATCCTTGACTCTGCTCGTCTCTGCAGTACTACTGTGTAGAGCTAAAACTGATCCTGCAGAGGATCAATGTGACTTTTTCAACCTTGAAAACATCCTGATCCTCAAAAGATGTGAATCTAGACCAGTTAAAACCCACTGATAATGTTGTATTAAAGAAAGAACACTTTATCCTGATTCAGCACAGTGTAAATACCACAAAATACCACATTAAGACACCAAGACCTTGAGGAACACCATAGAAAAAGTCATGCTGTGATTTGGGATCAAATACTTTTTAACAATTTGAGATTTCTGCAAGAATTGCATTTCTCGGCGATTGAATGGCGAGCACTTCTGTTCTGTAAAACGCTCAGAAACCCCCTTATTGTCAATCTAGCTAGGAGAGCTATCCATCCTCTGAATGCTCTAGGTCTCTAGTTTGTGGCTGTTAAGTTTCATGAGGCTGTGATTATCCTAGAGGTCACCATAGGTCATTTTATACAGTGAGGTCAAGTTTAAAAAAATGGTCTCACTCCAATGAAATGGCTCCTATGGGGACTAACATCATCACACATGAATACAGTTGGGCTCATTGGATCCACAAGAGTCTCAGCTTTACAGTGATACCCAATTTATGTAATTCAAGACTGTTTAGGGACCCCAGTATGCAGAAATATTCAAATAGACCAATTTAGAATGAGTGGAAATAACCCCATTTGTACTACATGCAAGAAACTGCATGTGATTATCATAAAGTGGGCATGTCTGTAAAGAGGAGACTTGTGGGTACCCAGAGAACCCATTTTCATTCACATTTCTTGAGGTCAGAGGTCAAGGGACCCCTTTGAAATTCACCATGCTAGTTTTTCCTCGTAACTTTGTAGCTTTATTTAGCGATCTTCCTGTTATTAGGATTACATGGTTAATACCAATGGATTTCTTAGGTTTTCTAGTTTCACGTGATATCAGTTTATTCCCAATACCTTGAAAACTGAGCCCGCTACAACCTCCGAAAGAAAGCCCCCCGGCAGGAGTTTTAATGGTTTTTTTAAGGGGTTAACACTAAGAAAAGAAATGATGTAATGGTGTCAACGCCTGTTATTTTCAAGGTGAGAGCTCAGCCTTTGATTGTGCAGCAATTTGGACTGAGAAAACAATCTGTGTTGTATGATGAGGCGTGTAAATCCAACACGGGGTCTGGATTATTCATGGTCTGAGTTTTAATAATACATAGCGTTTAACTTTACATCCATATTTCACAACTATAACAGTGGGAGTGAGACGGCGGTGAGAAACCCTCTGCAAGGAAAGTCTCGTTCGACAATTACTCTTAAATACCTGGTGTCGTGTGAGATTGGGTGTCCACGCTCTTCTGAGCACCCAGATGGTGTTCGCCAGTGATGCAGTTTTTAGCTTCAACCTTCAATCTTTCATCACATACTGTAAAAAAAAAAAACCCACACACACACTCCCTGTTGGGTCTTTCAGTGCTCCCTGTTGGCGCCGCCCAACACCGCGGCGTCGTGTTCAGGCATGACTCTCTCCTCATTAACCCTCCCATCTGGTTGCAAGTTTGTGGCCGTGTTTAAATGGAGGCATGCTTTCCAACCGCCATCACTCAATCACCACTTCCTCTCTCTCTCTCTCTCTCTCTCTCTCTCTCTCTCTCTCTCTCTCCTCGTTCTCACCGGGTCTGGATCTCTCTCTCTCTCTCATGTGGTTTGTTGTCTCAGTCTCTCTGTGGTTTCCCTTTAAAACTTCAGGTTTGTTCATCTCAACGGGTCGGACTGATAATTGAAGCTGATCGTTGATGTTTCATTCAATCTTCCATCTCTGAAATGATAGATGCACAATCATGAGATATCATTAGCATCGATAAATCAATTACCATTTTTTTCTGCCTTGTATGAGTTAAAGCTCTCTAACTTTTAGCCACGCTGACAGCGTGACTCTAGGAATGTCAGTAGAGCTGCAACGATTAATCGATTAGTTATCAACCATTAAATTAATCGCCAACTATTTTGATAATTGGTTCAAGTAATTTTTCAAGAAATTCCAGCTCCTTAAATGTGAATATTTTCTGGTTTCTTTCCTCCTCTGACAGTAAACTGAATATTTTTGAGTTGTGGACAAAAACAAGACATTTGAGGACGTCATCTTGGGAAACATTGATGGACATTTTCCACCATTTTCTGACATTTTATAGACCAACACTAATCGATTAATAGAGAAAATAATCGACAGATTAATTGAAAATGGAAATAATCGTTAGTTGCAGCCTTAAAAGTGACAACCTCCTAAATTTGATTTAGATTATTTTTAATTTAAACTGACGAACCAAGCAATTTGGGCTCTGGGAATTTCCGATCTGCATTTTTCACAATTTTCTGTCATTTTATGGACGATTATTTTCGTTTTCTTGATTAATCGATTAGTTGTTTGGTCTATAAAATGGTGAAAAATGTGGATCAGTGTTTCCCAAAGCCCAAGATGACGTCCTCCGATGTCTTGTTTTATCCACAACTCAAAGATAGATCAAAGAAAGATCTTGCATGGTAAACTTTAATATTGGCATGCTAACACGCTAAACTAAGATGGCAAACATGTAACATCACCTACTAAACATCATCATGCAAACATTTTCATTTTCAATGAGCACTTTTCCTTCAGGTTTGTGTGTATTTTTAGTCCATTCGGCTTTTTATATTTCCTGCTTCCTCCCATGTTTCTCATAATGTCTCTGCGTTTAAGCTCTCTGTCTCTTCCATTAATACATGCCAGAGTGTGTACTCTGGCACGTATTAACGTGTGGGTGTATATATATATATATATATATATGTGTGTGCTGGTAAGCCTGAAGGTCATCGTTGGTTGACGTCTTTTTCATCCACCCCGTGACCTTCTATTTTCACCACCCACGGGTGAAAGCATCTCATTACTAAATTAATCACTTTTTGCACACATTCACTTTCTCTTTTTTAATAAATGTATATTCATGTTCATGTTCGTGGTGTTTCTGCAGCTCTATTGTTGTAATAATTATCTTTATAATATATCACTACTTCGTTTAAGACGATCTCCATACTCCATAAGCATTTTCCAAATTCTCCATTTTACGCTACATGTCCACCAGATCCGGCAAGAATGATAGGAGACGCGCCGATTTTCGAATAATAATTGACTAATTCCCAGTGATTTGTGAATTGTATTTTTGCTTGGAATGCACATCCCAAGTGTTTACTGTGACTTAAAAGTGACGCTGAGGGGTCTGACAAAACGTCAGTATGTGACAAGTAATACAGATCCTCTCTAACTCGCCACAACACTCCCAGCATGCACTGGGCGACTGCTTCTCCTGCTTTCCATAGGAAATGAAACGACGCCCTCCGTCACCGGATCTGGTGGAAATGCGCCGTTAGGGCTTCTATAACGCCGGAGTAGTGTGGAAACTGGGCGTAAACGTACTAAAAGTGGTGTGTTTTAAAACATATTAGTGTGTAGTGTGTAGCCTTAATCTTATGGGCCCATTTTCCTGCAGAGAGACTGAGTGGAAATCAAACATTTAATACCGGTTTTCACAGTTTGTTTGACATAAACTGATATAAAAATAGCAAATGGGGAACGATAGTATTGCAGCACTCCGCTATCAGACCGTTATTGTTGTCATTGAGACGACGACCTTGTTACTGGAATGTATCCGGTCGCTCGTCTTATTGCTTATAGCTTGTTATTGTAGCTGTAATGTAAATCCATAAGCACCCGGCAGATTTATATACCTGAAATATACAGAATTTACATAAAGCCGTTGCAGCATTTTCTCCTCTTTTCTCTGGTGTTGATAAAAGGCAGCAGAGAGATGGAAGCGTCTCCTGGCGTTCCCCGACAATCAGAGTTGATGCTTACTTTAAGATCTAAATTACTCCCCTCCTCCTCCTCCTCCTCCTCCTCCTCCTCCTCCTCCTCCTCCTCCTCCTCCTCCTCCTCCTCCTCCTCCTCCTCCTCCTCTTCCTCCCTCTCACATCTCTTTGCAGGGTAACTCTGAAAATATATAGTGTGCTTTTTTGATATTTTCTGCTTGTCTGAACTGCTTTCAGCGCTTTCTAAAAATAGGACAAATATCTCTACAGTGGTTAGTGCAAGGTAGCGGCAGGACAGAACATGTGAGCTGTGTGACAGCGGTGATGGGACTGGACCACGTTCACAGGAGATGAAACACTTTGTTTTTCAGTGAATAACATCGTTGTTAGAGATAAAGGCTAAGATGTAGTCAGTTAATATTCTATACATATAGTATCTACACCTGTAGCTCTAACCGACATCACTGCTGTTAACACAACAAGAACAGTTCTGACTCTTCATGTTCATTTATTTTTTCTAGTTAAGTAAAAACTTGCACATTGCAATTGTGTTGTTTTCCTCTGAAACCGTGAAAAACATCAACACTGGCGACATGTGTGGCTCTCTAGTCAGCGAGCTGCGCTGACTAGAGAGCTCTTCTTCTCCGTTTATAAATAATATTCGTAGCATTATAAAATGACGAATTTAACTGCACAACAACAACGCCTGTAATTCGTTATCCATGTTGAACAGGGCTGTGTATTGGCAAGAATTTGGCAATACGATACGTATCCTGATACAGGAGTAATGATTCAATATATTGCGATATATTGTGATACTATAAGCAAGGAGATATATTGAGATTTTTAGAACCTAATTTTAGGAAAACTGTCATAGAAAAAAGCATACACCAGTAATGCACCATTTTTAGAATAGGCAAAATTAAACACATTTGTACTGCATGCAAAAAACTGCATGTGATTATCATAAAGTGGGCAAGTCTGTAAAGGGGAGACTCGTGGGTACCCATAGAACCCATTTTCATTCACATATCTGGAGGTCAGAGGTCAAGGAGACCTCTTTGAAAATGGCCATGCCAGTTTTTCCTCACCAAAATTGAGCCTAAATTTGGAGTATTTTTTAGCCTCTTTCGCGACAAGCTAGTATGACATGGTTGGTACCAATGGATTCTTTAGGTTTTCTAGTTTCATATGATACCAGTATCTTCACTCTAACGTTAAAACTGAGCCCGCTACAACCTAAAAATCGCAAGTTACATTATTAAAGAAATTAGTGGCTTTAAAACTAATTTGCGTTATTATCGCATTAACTTTGACAGCCCTAATAAAAAATCCATTCATCACCACAATCCGACTCTGTTCTTGTTACCTTCTGAGATGAAGGCATCTCTAATTCTTCCTGTGTGGATTAACACGACTAATACTGTCATGAATGGATGTGTGACGTTAAATATAGAGAGGAAGGCTGAACCGGGGAGGGGAGGAGGGAGTCGGTGTGTTGTGGCTACTGAGATATCACTGTCTGTACTGGCCTCTCGCTATGTCCTCTCTGTGCCCGGAACCTCTTCATCCTCTCGTCCCTCCTCCTCCTGACTCATCGCTGTGATTTACCTCCCCCCCCCCCCCCCCACCCCCCCCACCACAAACACACGCCATGAATATTCATCTGTTTGTTTGCCTAAATCCTGTCCTCTCATTGTTTGCTCCGCTGCTCTTAAGACAGAGCTTGAGAAAGGCCCAGTGTGTGTGTGTGTGTGTGTGTGTGTGTGTGTGTGTGTGTGTGTGTGTGTGTGTGTGTGTGTGTGTGTGTGTGTGTGTGTGTGTGTGTGTGTGTGTGTGTGTGTGTGTGTGTGTGTGTGTGTGTGTGTGTGTGTGTGTTCCCAGCATGCACCTCTGAGGATGAGCCGACAGCCGAAAAAGAACCGTTGTCCTCAGACCAAGAATCTTCCAGCTCTGTTAGTGTGTATATGTGTGCATGCATGTTGGCGTGTGCGTTAGTCTGTCTGTGTTAATGTGTGTGTGTGTGTGAGTGTGTGTGTAAGTGTGTGAGGATACGCTGTCTCAAAAATCAGTGAAGCAGAGTGTTTCTTCAACCAGTGCGCTTCCTCTTCCTGAATGCCCTTTCCCCACGATGTCTCAGTGTGCGTCCGCTCATGTGTGCACGTCTAAGACCTAAAACACATCCTATTAGCGATAATATTAGCCATAGTCGGGGGGCCCTACGGCGCAGCTCCGAGCTGGGGCCCCCCGGGCTGACAGCAGACCAGCAGCCACCTGACTGAGCTGAGCAGGTGGAGGCCTCGTGGTGCAGCTCTCCCCCCAGGCCCAGGCTGTGCTTTCTGACCACACAGTGAGTCATAAACCGTTAGCTAGCATGCTAACAGAGCCCCATCCTCACCACTGAGTCTTTAATATGACATTATTACACATTATATATGGCACTCCCCACTCACCTTAAAGTCATATTGTTTTATTTATTGTAATTACCACATGATAGGGGACAATAAAATATATCTAAAAACATATTTCTGTTAGATAAAAGTAGAGCTGCTGCACCGATACACATGCTCATATATTAAAGTTGGAGTATGCAGTTTATTTTTGGCAAAAATTCCATAATAACCCTTTCATCATATTATAATTCAAGTTTTTCGAGAGATAACTACACTTCTGCACCTCCTCACGGCTCTGTTTTCAGTCTATCATGTGACGAGCATGATACTACAACTATCTCTGGATAAAAAACAGGGTGATTCTGGAGCTATCAGGAGCTTTTCCCTCTATGATTTCTAAGTGAATTTATGGACGTTTATTGGGGATAGATGGAGATAATGATACCCGCGGGAAGTGTAAGTCACTCTGAATCTAAAAATATGTGTAACATGTCTGTGTGTTGGGACTTTACTTGAGTTATGACACAGTTGTGACTCAGAGAGGAAGTACAAATTTGGATGCAAATTGCTCCTCACAGTTTGAAAACCTCTGGACTAGATGTGACATGAAGAGCACTTTAGTCTTGGTTATTTCTGTAACTGCTGACATTTCATAGAGTGTAGAAAAGATGCTGTTATGTTTTAATACCAACAAGTACTTCAACCATTTTCTCTCTTTTCTTTGTGCAAAACAGTGCATTTCTTTTTGTCATTCCACTGGTTAACAATATTTATTTTAAAAACAACTAAACATGATTAAAAATAGGTAGGTATCTTCTCTCCGGCACTAAACATCTGATTATATTAACTATGACTGCCGCCCATATCCATGTGACCCAAATCTCTCAAATCATCACCATCATATAGTAATGCACCCCATCCATAGTTCTGAGAGAATAAGGAATTATTTCCTCTTGTATCAATGATGCTTGTATGTGCAGTAGACTGTACAGCAGCTGTCAGGTGACACCGGTGATGTCTGTATTGGAAGAACCACGAGTATATTGGCCAAGTCACCTGCGGAGCAGAGAAACGTCGAGCAGCTGCTGTAAATCAGTCCACACAGATATGAAGCAGCAGCAGCAGCAGCAGAGGTGATCGTCGGGGGGGTCGTACTGCAGCTTATTGGTTTTCTAACTGTACGTGTGTGAATGTGTGAGTCTGAATGTGAGGGTTGGACCCATTTAGGGCGATAAAGCATCACATTTAAAAGCGTGAGAACATTGCTTCTGTACTCGTAGAGGCTGGAGAGGTAAAAGGAGGTCTTCAGGTGACGGGGTTGGCTGTAAATAAGGAACACTTCTCCTATAGTTTTATTCTGTACTGTTATATGAGAAAGGGAAAGAAGAACTAATGAAATATATAAATTGGGAGAGGAGTTCACTGCTTAAAACAATAAACTGGCCTTAAGCGATGGATGAACCCTCCAATGGGCAGAATAGCTGCTGTTAAAATGGCAATACTCCAAAAAATAAATGACCTTTACTCAATAATCCCAACTCTCATCAGCAATTAACTTGGCGAGTACAATAATGGCCAAAACTATACAAATAAGACCCCAAGTTATAATAAACGAGAATTCCTATTCATAGACAAAACTGATAAAATGGCTGCTCTCCCAAAACATAACAAATAAAGTAATATGTACATATGATAATAGATAGTAACTGTACATTGAAAAACTAAATATTCAAAAACTATAATAAATTATAATAATAATAATAATAATAAATACATAATAATAATGATAATAATAATAATAATAATAATAATAATAATAATAACAATAGTAATAATAAAAATAAAGAAATATAGAATAAAAAATACAATAAATTAAAAAAATAAAATAATAAATAAATAAATAAATGTGTATGATAAATTCACACACCAGATTCCCAGCACCTACTTATATCCCTGTGGTCCACGTTAATTCACCGACACAGGACAGATACATACTATGTGTTTAAGGCACGTTTACAAAAGAGTAAATAAAACTGAATATTGCCAATTAACTTCTGCTTGCATAAAGGGCCAAAAAAAAATATTACACAACCTTTACACCTGAAAATATCTATAAAGAACATGCTGTACACCCTCTGATGTGAAATCAATGCACATCTTGGCTCATACAGTGATGTTAACTTTAATGGAGTTCATTTGATGCTTTAGCTGAACGTTGTGATATGTTTTTAATATGAATGTTCCTGAGCTGAGATAATAATGTGTGTGTGAGTGTCTCTGAAGGGACACCAGCTCACGGCGCAGCAGTTCATAATAGTCTGTTTTTCACACTTTGTCAATATTTGGCAGCCATCTGTCTATCAAATTATCCTCCGCTGAGATGTGGTGTCCTTAAAAACAAAATCTGTCTGACATCTCCTCAACTCCATCAACTGTGGTCCTCTGTCCAGAAAAAAAGAGGGTTCCTATAATCAATATTTTTATGACAATGTGGAAAAATGTGAAAGAGGTCGCTCGTAGTGATGAACCTGCGTCTCCCCTCGGCTTTACAGAGCTTTATAGTGAGTTTCAGCTCATTGTTTAGCTGTCTGGACCTCAACTTTACTGTTCTGGTTCCCTCTCACTGTCTCATAGCATCGTTTATTTTGAATAAAGCTCTGATAAACCCACTGTACACTACCTCCTCAGCATCAACCAGCAAGACAGACAGTTTAAACCGGGTCTCCACTAAGAAGTTCCTGGTAATTTTAGTCCCAGAAACTACTTGTCAAGGAACTAAAAGGTTCCTTCAGTCCACTGCGAAGATTCAACGATTCCTTCTTTCTTTTTTTTTCTTTCAGAAAGTACTACCCCCCGGCCAGGGCCTTTATTGGGTTCCTCAAAAGGTTCCTAGTGCCAGGGGAAAGTTCCTGCCAGCTGGTGAATATAGTTAGCCACCAAGTTAGCAGAACTTATTTAGAAGAGAAAATGAAAGTGGAGGATAAAATGATCACCCAAACTGTCGGACTTACTTCATTACATTAGCAACAGTGGGACTGACCTCGTCCTCTTTATGTGCTGTATATGAAATGAGCAGCTGAGGAACGGACTCCACACAAGAAGAGGTGCTGATACTGCTATTGATTTTCCTTCACATTTACAAGAACATGATATACAAGCTCATCCACTAACAGAGAGTCCGGGGCACGGACTGCCGGGCCGCCACAAGCCAGTCGCTGGCCCGGAAACGGCGTCCAGTGCTCCGGACCACTTTGTTGTTTTTTTTAGTTTGCTCCACTGTGATCCTTTATGTCGCTATACTTCTAACTTTTAACCCTCTGAGACCCACAATAGATCTGTTTTTGTCTTTTTTACAGGGGGGTCTTTAGGGGGAGATCGCAGGTCAGCAGTAGATGTCACATAGAAGTGGTGTACATCATCTGAAAACGGAGAACCTGAAGATTAATTTGAGATGCAGCTCAGCACTGTGTGTCAAGTTCTTCTAGTCATAAATCAGAAATAAACAAACAAAATAAATTGTGAAAGTGTATAAGGGTTTAGAACATTATAATAGAAGTATATGATGGTCATCCCCATGCTCTATTATGTCTTATAAGTTGTTGCAGCAATTTTTGGGTTGATACCATTTGTTACACAGATTTGATGCTAAATTTACCCTTTTTTTTACCAATCGAGAATTGATAAAAATTATCAATAATCCCTCCAAAATACCACATTGAGACACCAAGACCTTGAGGAACACCATGGAAAAAGCCATGCTGTGATTTGGGATCAAAAACTTTGGAGATTTCTGCAAGAATTGCATTTTTTCGGCGATTGGATGGCGAGCACTTCTGTTGTGTAAACTGCTCAGAAACCCCCTTATTGTCGATCTACCTAGGAAAGCCATCCATCCTCTGAATGCTCTAGGTCTCTAGTTTGATCCATCCATCCTCTGAATGCTCTAGGTCTCTAGTTTGATCCATCCATCCTCTGAATGCTCTAGGTCTCTAGTTTGATCCATCCATCCTCTGAATGCTCTAGGTCTCTAGTTTGTGGCTGTAAAGTTTCATGAGGCTGTGATTATCCTAGAGGTCACCACAGGTCTTTTTATACAGTGATCTCAGGGGGTTAATCTTGTTCCTGGACTGTTTGGTTGTGTTTGTTGCTTGCAGCCGTCCTCGTTGTGATGAAACATCTGCTTGACCAATCTTGATCAGCAGCGCTGCCGGCCGCCCCTGAAAGCACCAGGAGCTTTAGTATTAGGATTTAGTTTCACCCACTGAGCAGCGCTGGCGTTTAGTTCCAGGAAGTTGTCATAGTGGGAGAAGTGAAGGTGTCACTAATACCATTAACGATGACTCTGTTCTGTTAAAGGAAGTCATGACAGCGTGACGGCGAGCCGGCGAGCACAAAACCGTGAAACTGGAGCAGCTAAATGGAATTCAGCCATCATTAATTTTATTATTTACACCTGTGTGCTTTATGTCACAAAAAAGGCTTTATGTTATGGAGCTGTAATGTCATTTAGTGTCTATTTCATCCTCCACAGCCTCACTTCCACCGTCTCTTCTTCCTCTACGAGAGCTGAAATCTTAGCAGGAAGCCCGGCCAGCTTGATTGGCTGTTATCCATTATTTCCCAATAACTTTTCCCCTCTCTCTCTCTCTCTCTCTCTCTCTCTCTCCCTCTCTCTCCCCCTGGTTAGCTCATGTTTTATGGATGCTAAGTGGTAAAGGATTTACGAGGCGTTTAGCTCACTCATCCCTTGGTGGTTGCACTTAAAATATTGCATAGTTTGGAGCGTTTTGTGCCTCTTGCTGATCTCTCTGAGGATCTCTGCTACATTATTAGCTGTTATATTTGTTGTTTTTTGACTTGGAGGTCTACTATGTGTTTCCCCCTCTCTTTCCATGAAAGTATAGCTGGTATATAGAGGCCAGTAGCAGAGCTGGTGGCTGCTGTATGGCTGACTTACGGTCATGTTTGACCCATCTGTCATATGCTTTGTTTTCCCCCACAGGGGCAGCAGCATATGAAGCACTTAATGTAATTGTGTAGCTCCAGTTCACTCTGTGATTGTGAGATTTCATGCGTGTCACCAACATTTTGCCGATATCTTTGGCCGATAGCTTCTGATATGATGGATACGATGCAGTTTGTTTGATTACATTTATTTACTGCAGGGTTTGTAATGAGGCTTTCTGAATAGATTTTTAGAGGTTAGAGATTTTATAGAGGTTGTAGCTCAGTTTTAAAGCTAGAGTGAAGATACTGGTATCATATGAAACTAAAAAAACCTAAAGAATCTATTGGTACCAACCATGTCATACTAGCTTGTCATGAAGGAGGTTAAATAACGCTCCAAACTTGCACTAAATTTTGGTGAGGAAAAACTGTCATGGCCATTTTCAAAGGGGTCCCTTGACCTCTGACCTCCAGATATGTGATTGTAAATGGGTTCTATGGGTACCCACGAGTCTCCCCTTTACAGACTTGCCCACTTTATGATAATCACATGCAGTTTTGGGGACAAGTCACAGTCAAGTCAGCACACTGACACACTGACAGCTGTTGTTGCCTGTTGGGCTGCAGTTTGCCATGTTATGATTTGAGCACATTTTTTTTAAGCTAAATGCAGTACCTGTGAGGGTTTCTGGACAATATCTTTCATTGTTTTGTGTTGTTAATTGATTTCCAATAATAAATATATACATACATTTTTATAAAGCAGCATATTTGTCCACTTTCATGCTGATAAGAGTATAAAATACTTGACAAATCTCCCTTTAAGGTACATTTAGAACAGATAAAAAATATGTTATTAATTTACGATTAATCACAATTAAATATTTGAATCGATTGACAGCCCTAGTTGTAACAATTTATTCGCCTGAAAATGTCTTAGTCAGCGTTGGGTTGTACTTAGCTCCACCTTCTCGTGTCACATCTGGTTGCAAAAAACCAAGATGGCGACAGACAAAATGCCGAACTTCGAGGCTTCAAAACGGCAGTCCACAAACCAATGGGTGACGTCACGGTGACTACGTCCACTTCTTATATACTGTCTGTGGTTTTATCTGAATGTAGGAGGTTGTTTTCACAGGATAATGAGAAAGTTTGAAGGTATTTAATGAGATCTGGTGGAAGCAGTGTTTTAAGGCTCTTACTGTAGTTGTGACACCGTGGGATTTAACCAGCTTCCTACTTGTACGTGTGCACAAGACTACCTCTAATTCTCTTAGCATTCAACCTCAGGCTGCTTGATTTTATGACCCAAGTGGAGGGAAATGGAGGAGGAGGAGGAGGAGGAGGAGGAGGAGGAGGAGGAGTGTAAATGATGTGCAGAGCTTCATCTTCCCTCACGCCCTGCACCACCACCACCACCACTCTTTAACCCAGGGCATGGTGGGAAATAAAGTCAAGCAGACAGAATACGGCACTGCTGCACACAGTGCATGTGTGTGTTCATGTGTACATGTATGTGCATGTGTGTGTGTGTGTGTGTAGTGAGACGTGGTCTGTCAGTGGCATTCATGCATTATGTGGAAATGTGCTGCGATGATGTCCGGTGGGACTCTCTCTCTCTCTCTCTCTCTATCTCTCTCTCTCTCTCTCTTTGTGTGTTTGGTGCCAAAGGAAAAGTCATGTGCACAAATGCGTACATGCATGCAACATGCACTTGAATGCACACGAGCACATGGCACAAAGGCTTTATTCAATCTGACACACAAACACAGGAAATGAAAGAAGCAGCACAGACACTATGTGTACGTCTCATACAGAGTTGTATTTTGTCATTTTCAGATACGTGTCTGTGTTACCTGCTGGTGTAACACAACTCTGATTCAGTCTGCAGCCGGTTACTGAAAGATGCTCCAGTTTCTCTTCTGTGTTTGTCTGCAAACGAGGTTGTTTCTGTCCCACTGGTTTGTTTGTAAGTAGGATATTTGGGGGAAAGTTACGCAATAGACCAAGAAACAACATCACATTTTGTTGCAGATCTTGGATTTTTTGAAATAGGATTTCTTAACATTGCAAATCATTATTGATAATTGTTGGTATTTTCTTTATTAAAGGTTCTCTGTACGATCTCCAGAGCATTAATATAGCAGCAAACAACTAATGTCTATGTAAAGATATAGAGGAGTAATGTCTACCTGAGCAGAGAATGAAGTGGATGGGTGGGTGAAAAAACACCAGATTTTCGCCCCCTCAGGTAAACACTGTTATCTCTGTCAGCAGTGTTGCTGCTGTTTCACTGTTAGCGCTGTTAGCATCGTTAGCTACAAGCTGTTGCCATGTTGAGAGCCGTCCGGAGGCAATAGAAATGCTCCCAATCTCGCTTGTAGCACCTTTAAATCATCATGTACAAGTGATCTTTTTGCACATTCTGAATTGCTCCTTGTTACAGGAGTCATGTACAGTCATTAATTGAGTGTAAACACCATTTTAAAGGTGAGTAAAAGGTGTATTTGCCATAATTTAAGTGTTAAGAGGCCGTTTTACTGCTGGGAGTCAGACAGCTACAGAGATGATGACTCTGTTGTCCAGCTGACACAACGGGAACCTGTTCAACCGAGTAATTAATCCTGTAAATGAAGGAAATGTGAGCTTCATTGAAGCCACTATACTGTGTCTGACAGTGTCAATAGAGGTGTTGAATTGAGCGATGGCTTGCCGCTGTGTTCAAAATGGCTGCCTGCCCGGCGTGAGCGCCGTGTACGGTCGGTAAAATACTGATGGTTTCTTTTCATCTGGGCTGCTCAGAGAAGAGGTCCGTATTGATTTTTACCTCGTTGAAACTATTACGGACACAAAGGGGCTTCATCCTCGCCCTCTCCATCCTTTTTCATAAAAGACCTCCACTCATGGTGCTCGCCTCTTTTTGTGAGTCGATGAAGATGTCTTACAACTATCGGTCTCACTTAAAGAGCTGCTGATGATACAAAATACCGTCAAAAACGGCTTTTTACAGTAATTCCAGTCACCGGATCTCACTGGAAAAGTTTCCTACACAAAAAATATTCGTGTTTGAAAATATTCTTTGGGGAAAACTAAAACATTTTATCCTCATTGTTTTTTTAAGAAACTATAGTTGGGATTACTCATAACTGTAAACTGATTATGAAGCAGTTTCTAAACTTTTTCCAACATCACAAATAAAGTAGCTGGTTAGACTGTTATCAGGTCATTAAGTGGGTGTTATCAGTGGTTATCAGCCTCATACATGTGGGTCAGAAGGGGCCTGCTACACCCACTAGTAGGTTTAATCATTGATTGACATGGGCGATCACCGAAAGAAGGAATAAAAGAAGACGACAGCGACCTCTAGTGAATGTAGTAATTATGAAAGGAAGTGAGGCACTGAGGTCAGGGGCGAGACTGGGGTTCGCATCCCCAAGCGAGGGAGTTTAAGTGTCTCGGGTTCTTGTTCACGAGTGAGGGTAAAATGGAGCGGGAGATGGACAGGCGGTACCGGACTGTCATGGTTCAGAGGGAGCTGAGCTGGAAGGCGAAGCTCTCGATTTACTGGCCCATCTACGTTCCAACCCTCACCTATGGTCCTGAGCTTTGGGTAGTGACCGAAAGAATGAGCTTCCTTCGTAGGGTGTCTGGGCTCAGCCTTAGAAAGAGGGTGAGGAGCTCAGACATCCGGAGGGAGCTCGGAGAAGAGCTGCTGCTCCTTCGCGTTGAAAGGGGTCAGCTGAGGTGGTTCAGGGATCTGATCAGGATGCCTCCTGGACGCCTCCCTTTAAAGGTTTTCCAGGCACGTCCGGCTGGTAAGAGGTAAGAGACCCCGGGGTAGACCCAGAACACGCTGGAGAGATTATATATCTAGTCTGGTCTGGGAACGCCTCGGGGTCCCCCAGGAAGAGCTGGAAAACGTTGCTGGGGAGAGGGACGGCTGGAATCCCCTGCTTAGCCTGCTGCCCCCCCGGATAAGAGGAAGAAAATGGATGGACGGTATATATACTGTAGGCATTGTTTTGGTGTTGTAACAAATAATTGAGCACAGCGAGGTTTGAAAGGCTGATGGATCTTGAGGAGTTTCTGGAGGAGAACTCCAGGAAGCCGTAAATAATGCAGGCTAAATATACGCATATATTCATCAGCCACTATTCCACTTTCCCCCCTGAACTGTAATTGATTAAAACAGGTTTGAATATTTCAAATGATTTGCAAAGAATTCGCCATAACTCAAAACTCAGTGGATTGACTCCCCGGCAGAGAGCATTGGATGTTTCTGCTCTAAAACAAGTGGTGAATAATGGAGGTTTGTTCTGTGCAGCCGGGATCGATGGTATTGACGGGGGCAGAGGTCGGGGGCAGAGGTCGGGGGCAGCCATCGTCAAACCGGCCTGCGCTGTGGGCGGGGCCTGACACCTGGGGGACCCAGGGTAAAGTGTGTCACTGGCACCAGACCTTTTCCAACCGTCCACGGATTTACACAGATGACGAAGCAGTTTAAGTCCTGCTCATCGATAGGACCAGATTGGAGGAGTTTATCTCACCTTATAGCCTAGCGTAGCTTAGCTCGGCTTTGTTAAGTTTCACATGATCCCCGACCGAAGATGCACTTCACCCACATGAGGTTTATTTTACTAGCAGAGATGTTGCTTGGTTTCAGACGAGTGTTATGTAAAATGACAGCAGAGCTTCTGTTGCTCTGTTAGTGTGTCACACGCACTATGTCTGGCCCATTGATCCCAGCGAGCTGCAGTGAGTGTGTGTGTGCTCTGACCTGTTTGTGCAGTGGAGTGTGAGGCCAGCGGATGCTGTTTTAGGGTCAGCGCTGGTGTGGGACTAAATGGACCAGTCCAGGAGGCCGGCCTGCCCACTCACTGTCAGTACTACTGCTGTCACATCACTACCAGGTCATACAGAGCAAACTCTTTGATACAGCTTGACTCTGATGGATCGCTGCTATCGGCCGCTGCTGTCTGTTTGCGCTGGAGCAATCCTTCGCCGTGTGTCTTATTGTCAGACTGACTACAAGACGCTTTGACGTTTTTCTGAAATTCTTTTTTTTTTTTTGTCATAAAAATGGGTTGTCCTGTTTACCTACAAAGAGTCCAAGAAGCTACAAACATCATTAATAGGCAGATCGCAGGCGATACCGACCGACTTTACTGCCTTTCAGAGGCTGTGGTAGGTTCAGTTTTAGAGATATAGTGAAGGTACAGATATGAAACTAGAAAACCTAAGCATATCATACTAGCTTTTTGGGAAGGAAGTTAAATAAAGCTCCAAAGTTGGGCTAAATTTTGGCGAGGAAATACTGCCATTGCCATTTTCAAAGCGGTCCCTTGACCTCTGACCTCAAGATATGTGAATGAAAATGGGTTCTATGGGTACCCACGAGTCTCCCCTTTACAGACATGCCCACTAAAAATGGTGTATTTGAATATTTCTGCATACTGGGGTCCATAAACAGTCTTGAATTACATAAATTGGGTATGAATGTAAAGCTGAGACTCTTGTGGATCCAATGAGCCCAACTGTATTCATGTGTGATGATGTTAGTCCCCATAGCAGCCATTTCATTGTAGTGAGACCATTTTTTGAAACCTCACTGTATAAAATGACCTGTGGTGACCTCTAGGATAATCACAGCCTCATGAAACTTTACAGCCACAAACTAGAGACCTAGAGCATTCAGAGGATGGATGGATCAAACTAGAGACCTAGAGCATTCAGAGGATGGATGGATCAAACTAGACATCTAGAGCATTCAGAGGATGGATGGATCAAACTAGAGATCTAGAGCATTCAGAGGATGGATGGATCAAACTAGAGACCTAGAGCATTCAGAGGATGGATGGCTTTCCTAGCTAGATTGACAGTGTTTACACAACAGAAGTCTGGACCTGTTGTGACCTCTTGGTCATTGCTTCTCGACCTAGCTAGTCCAAATCTTAATTTGTCAATAAATCATAAGTCATCATTACAAGACGAATGACTGACTGAATGGAAATCCAGAAGTGATCCTCATGTTTGTCATCGGGGGAAAGATGCTGAACAAAGTGAGTGGTGAAGAGGCTTGGGCCGAGCTGTTAGCTGTTTATGGTTTTGATGGATTCCTCCTTCACTGCTGAGGCAATCTATTTTAATGAAATGGATAACACTCATCATCTGCCATTTGGCACATAGCTCCGTCCCGTACCATCCGGTCTGCCAGAGCTTCCCTTAGCAGAACCGTCTCGCTGGCTGCTCCTCCTGCATGTGTGGAAGTGTGACCTTGAAGGGATCCTTTGTTGTGTTCAGAGTTGGACCGATCGTGAAAAACTTAATGGAATATTTGCAGCATCGGAGGTGCCAATCAGACAGCTGCTGCAGGGTTTCTAATCCTACTGGCGCTGATGTTTTTCATGATGCTTTTAATACGTTTTTGTGGCAAGAAGATTCGCTGAAATACAGTTTTGAGATACTTGTACTATCCATCTTCTGCTACTTTATACTTCTGCTGATTAGAGATAGTGAGAGTGCAGCAGTTAAAATATAATACAATCTTTTGTGGTTGCAGTATTAGTATTGTTTTTATGGAGTTTCAGGAGTTAAACCCTGAATGAGGCAGTAATTAGAGACAAACACAGCAGAGGGAGACAAAGTTTGATCAGGCCTTCATCTCAGACCGGCAGCTGTCCTCACATACATGTTGATGTGTTTTTATTCAGTCTGGTATTTCTGCGTGTACAGTCGCATCTAGAGAGACGGTGGTGGGGGGTGGGTTGACATATTCAGGGATGTGTGTTTGTGCTTTTATGTCATCTCGTCCCTTGAGGGGACATCAGCGGGCTGTGTGGATTTACCAACCTCTGGACTGCTTTCTTGCTTGAGTGGACGCTCTCTCTACACGACTCCTGCGAGCCTTCATCACTCGATATGGACACACACACACACACACACACACACACACACACACACACACACACACACACACACCCTCAGAGTAAATGTTAGTCACTGTGGTCCTCAGGGAGCAGGTGTGTCCATATGTGCAGTAACTGCAGTATTTTATTTTTTGCTCCAGCATTCAGATCTTCTCTGTAAATGACCTGTTCTCTCTTTTGAGATTAAAAAAACAAACAAGAACTGCATGTTATATATTTTTAGTTTTCATGATGGCGCCCCCTTTCTGTGTAATAACCATAACATTTACATAAACCTGTTATTAGCTTATTTACACATCCAGCAGTTACGGAGCAACATTATCATTCTTTTGGAGTCGTGTTTGTGTCCATAACTTTGACCGTTTGCTGTCGTGTCCAGTTCATTTTTAGAGCTTTATTTGCTGAAAATAGCTTTCTGCTGCGACTAAAAACAACACAATGATGTGGACGCTCCAGAACCACTCCAGATCTTTTTAAACTCTCCAAGTTTTCCCTTCAGGTTACACATTAAATTTTCATTTGGTATCAATGACTCTGATTTATTAGAACATCTAGCAGATGTAGGTGGTTGTTCATCTTTCCTTTGCATGGCTGTACATTTGTTGGCTGTGATAAGGGATATTCTATTCGTTTATAATGAATTTTCACAGCAAAAAACAAAGGGATGACTTCTCAGTTTCAGCTTTCAGCTGGACCTGAAAGTTGACAGGTTCGTCATTTGAGACGAGATATCACGGGTCTCTTTCTAGTCAGGTACAATTCTTCGGATCCATGAAGATAAATAAGAAAATATTTGTAGTTACATATGCCCTACCAGCACTGACTTTAAATGAGTCATGACACCAGGAAGAGCAAACTTCTGCTGTGATGTTACACCACAGTACAGCCTCGTGTTTTCTCCTGTAGTTCCCGGCACCTCCATGTACTTTAATTGTGTGTACAACCGTCTCTCTGACTGTTTGTCTCAGTGAGGCAGGAAGCTGCTTTCTGTCTCTACAGTAGACTACTGCTCTCTGTATGGAAACAATGGCTTTGTCAGTAAAGCAGCCCTCTTGTTTGCTTCCCCTCCTCCCCCCATTTTCCTCTAACAACGGGAACATCTTGAGCTCTTCCTCCAGTTTGTACCGCTCGCTCTGATTTCTCCTCGTACCCGGAAACTGGCAGAGGATGCTCATTATCTTCCCTTTCTGTTGTTGTGTGTAAAAAGTGGGCAATTATGGCGCGTCTCTTGTAGACAGCCAAACCTTGCTATAATGAGGAGATCTCCTTAAGCGGGACACACTGTGCATGTGTGTTTTAATTCAAAGTCTGACCAGTAAAACACAACAGACGGGTTCATTTTGTGCTGTTTTGATGTCGTGAAGCAGCGTGAATGTGTTGTGTTAACGGGGAAGACGTCCTCTCCAGAATATATCTACACAACAGCGAGGGGAATGATTCAACGCGCCACGAGGAGATGTCGCTGCTGTTGTTGGTGTTTAAATGAGATGAAAGCTTCAGAGGAAACGGATGCGTTTGGGTTTGATCTGTGTTTACTGCATTCAGCGGTTCCCTTGAAAGGATTTAAAGTGGTAATCAGCGGGATAATGGTTTGTTGTTTTGTCTCCAGTCGTGGCGCTGAGCATTCATTGCTGTGGTGATTTCTGCATGTCCCGGCCATCAGTTGTCATTCCAAACAGCGTGCCTTCTTTTGTCTCCATCATCTACTCAGGTGCATTTGTCCAATAAGATGGCTATCATGTTGTAGTTCTTCTTCTATTCATCCAAAGGAAACTGGTAACTTCCTGTCTGCTGGTATTAGTTTCCTGGCGTTGCGCCGAGATTTGCATCATTTAAAAAAAAAAAAGAAGCTGTGTTTGTCTCTGGAGATGAGCCCTCATTGTGTGTGTTGTTGTTGTTTTGCTGCTACACAATGAAATTATTACGGGGGGGAAATATGCTTAATAAAAGATAAGTGAACTGATTCACAACCTGACAGCGTGCTCGCTGTATAAACTGTGTGGATGCTTCATTTGAGGATAATAGACGGAAAAACAATTAGCTTTTTGTTCAAACAGGAGAGGCCGATAAGGAAATGTAAATATATTACAAATGTATTATGTTTAAAGCTGCATTAATCTTTATTAATTAATTAATTAATTAATTATTAATTAATTTATGTAAACAGTGGATCAAATGACAGCTCTACAAAGACTTTTAGCCTCCTTTAGCACGTTGTTTTGGCTTCATTTGGCTACTTTCATTGTATGTAAATCCTTTGACATGTTTTTAAAATATTTTAGAGTATTTCTACACTGTTTTATTGCTACTTTTACTAAAAGTAGATCTAAGGAACTTTCATTTTGTGTTGATTTAGGCGGCCCCTGTAAACAAAAGCAGTAGTGTTTCCATGTGCACCACCGCTGTCTCTCTCTGTCAACTCTATCTTATTTATTAATTGTTCTTTTTTTCTTCTTCCCCAGTTTGCTCCCAGTATTCCCGCGGTGTCTTCGCCATCTTCGGCCTGTACGACAAGCGCTCGGTCCACACGTTGACGTCCTTCTGCAGCGCCCTGCACATCTCCCTCATCACGCCCAGCTTCCCCACCGAGGGCGAGAGCCAGTTCACCCTGCAGCTCCGGCCGTCCATCCGCGGGGCGCTGCTGTCCCTCCTCGACCACTACGACTGGAACAAGTTCGTCTTCCTGTACGACACCGACCGGGGTGAGTGATGACGGATGGACTGCTGTTGTCCTTCCTCTGGAAGTTTATCTAGAAGTCAGAGATGTGCAGTGTCAGCGTGTTCAAATGTGTTTCTCATCAAACTTTTTAAAGCACCGAGTGAACTGATTCTTCCACTCTGGTGACTTTATTGTGTTATACAGTAAAATAAACCCATCGTCCTCATATGAGGACTTTTTTTTTTCAAAAGCTACTTCCTGTTCAAAGACGAGGCTTAGTTTTCATTCTTATCAGGTCTTCCTAATCCCAAATAGCAAGGAGAGATTAAAAATGTATCCCAAACAAAAGCTCAGGAGGATACAGGTGGCAGATCAGTTGTTTTTGGAGCTCACAAAAGACACATTTCATCGTTCAGGTATGAGGACCTGTTGGATTATGTGCTTGATTTATTGTAATAAATCTAATTTTAAGGAATTAAAAATGTCTGCAGCTCTCAAACATTTCGTTAACCTGATGGTGCCTTCAGATGGGGGAGGTGTTTACCGTGTTTACGAGTTGAGTCATCGTAAGTGGAAAGTTTGTTGACGTTGTCAGAAATGGCGGAGGCCATGGAAGTTCATTTTTTGGTACATAATAAGTTAATATATTGTTATCTTAGTCGTATATTGTTTTTCTTCATAATTTTATAATAGGTCAGAGGAAAATGTTGATATTCCCAACGGCCTAATCTTTCTCCTCTGTCATTATGCCTTTGTATTTCCTACATTATGTTACCCACTTGCTAGCTTGCTAAATTGTTAGCCTCAGTAACGTTAATATTGCCGTTGCTTAGCAGCGGTGTTCTCACAACTTAACCACTTGAACACCAAGCATATTGTCTACACGACTTCCCATGTTGTAAACACAAGCTCACGAGTTAAATATAGGAATATTTCATTCGAAATAATTAGATTTAATTGCACTAAATGTGTCAGCAGCAGGTGGGTATGTGGTGTGTCTTTGCCCTCGTGCCCCCTACATGGCGACCACAGAGGTGTGAATGGATGTGGCGCTATAATAATGTCTGTTTTCAAGTCACGACATGTCTTGGGGCCAGCGAGTGATCAATATTGCAGTGCAGCTGCTGTTAGAAGTGTTGTGGATGGTGTTGGACCTCTCTCTCCATCTGTCTCTGGCTCCGTTCCCCTCCTGACGACCAGGACACACTATTTCTCTCATTTTCTCTCTGTGGATTTTTTCGCCTCTTCTCTCACCACACACACACACTCTCTCAGAGTCAATAGGTTTGTACTTACTCGCCCACCCCCACACCCGTGTCACATTTCCATTACAAGACAGAATGGATATGGGCTACTGCTTGGATCACATCTCGCTTTCATACATTTTCCACCAGGTAGTCCGAGGGGTTTTCATTCTGTCTGTGCTGCTGAAGGGACTGCAGTGAGTGTCTGAGCAGATTGGCTCTATAGGAGAGTATCAGGACGGCCTCCCTCCCTTCAGAACAACTCATTCCCTGCCTTCTTTTCTCTTATCTCAGGTTGTGCACGCTCGAGTGGGTAAAAAGCCTCTTCTCCTCTCAACAAAACCCACTAGTATCTGATCAAGTGTTCTCAAAAAACACAACAAAGGTTCCTCTATCTGTACGACAGCGCTGCCACACAGACACAGGAGCTGACTTTCAGTTTGCTTTAAGCCTCAATCTGCCATCAAAACTAAATCTGAAATCGATCGAAATCGGCTTTTGATCGTTGAAATCAAAAGCAGGATCGATGATTGTTTTTATTTTCTCCGACCACGCCCCCTCCTGTGCATATGATGTAAATTACAGCTATACTCAAGACATGTAACAGCCTCCTCACTAAGGTTTGAAATAAAAATCAGCACAAAAATCACAATTACTAACATACAGTAAGCCACCATGTTCTGAACACATTACATTACAAACACTAACAAAAGTACCATTTGCATTCTTGAACAAGAGGGAGGGAGGAAAGGAGAGGTAAAAAGAGAAAACTAGGAGATAGAAAGGAAAGGAGAGGAGAGGAAATGAGAGGAAAGGAAACAAAGAGGTAGGAAAGAAGAGTAAACAAGGAGGGAAAAAGTGAGAGGAGAGGAAAGGAGATGAGAGGAAACAAGGAAGGAGGAGATGGGAGTGAGGGAGGGAGAGGAAAGAAGAGAAAACTAGGAGATAGAAAGGAGAGGAGAGCAAATGAGAGGAAAGGAAACAAGGAGGGAAGAAAGGAAATAAGAGGAGAGGAAACAAGGAGGTATGAAATGAAAAGAACAAGGAGGGAAGGAGGGAGGAAAGGAAGGAAAGGAGAGGAAAAAAGAGAAAACTAGAAGATATAAAGGAAAGAAGAGGAGAGGAAATGAGAGGAAAGGAAACAAGGAGGTAGGAAAGAAGAGGAAACAAGGAGGTAGGAAATGAGAGGAATAAGGAGGGAAGAAAGGAGAGGAAAAAAGAGAAAACTAGAAGATAGAAAGGAAAGAAGAGGAGACAAAACGGGTTTATTACAGCCCTTCGACGGCCACAGATACCAGATTTTTTTCTTTTTTGTCAGAGCATTTTTCACCACTTCTATGTGACATCTACTGTTGACCTGCTATCTCCCTCTAAAGACCCCCTGGACCCCCCTAAAAAACAGACTAGAACGGGTCTATTGTGGGTCTCAGGGGTTTAAAAATAACAACAGTTCTGTATTGGGTGTATTTGCTGGAGCTCGACAGCCTGATGTCTCTGTCCGTGGTGCTGAATCCAGTCAGCAGCCTAATTTCAACAGACTGTTGGCTGATGTTTGAGCTCAGCCGCTCTGTGGAAGTGGCTGTCATCCTAACAGTGAGAAACACTGGCTGTCGAGGACATACTGGATTCAACACAGCAGATATGGAAAACATGACTGGCTCACCCCGGGTAGCTGAATGAAATGTGTTGTATTCTTTAATGCTGCATGTAAAAAAAATTAGGTTTGTTTTTCATCGTAGATAAACCGTTTTGTTTGATTTCTTTCAAAAGGACTCCGGTAGTATTTGAAGGCAGTTTTTCCAGTTGTTTCATGTTGTAATGAAACATTTATAGAACTGTGTATTGATTGCAGTCACTGTAAATCTCTTTTTGCTGCCTGGTTTCACATGAGAGAGAAGTTCTGTATGGGGCATTTTTCACAATCAGTCTGCAATTTTGCAGGAAAATCAGAAGCACCGTTCTCCAGATTACTATTATTATTTTTTTGTATTTCTTGTGGAGTAGTTGTACTGCAGTCTCTCTCTCCATGAAGTAGTAGTGTGAGTAGGAGTGTACTCTGGCAGCTTCTGAAGAGGCAGACGTGCATATTTTAAAATCCCTCAAATGTCATGAGGACTTGTGTCTTTGTTAGAGGGAACGAATGTGTGTGTGCACGTCAGCAGTGACTGGCTGGCTGTATACGGACGTGTTAGTGTGTCTGTGTGCGCATGCGAGCGCCTTTCAGGAGGCTTTTGGGTGCAGGCGGCAGCACTTTGGCCTGAGGATTTTTTTCACACACAGGGCCGAGCAGCCATTCATCCAGTATCGACTATAATGTAGAATGAGCCCACGCATGGCCGAGCTCAGTCAATGAGCGTCAGTCTGACTCCCTGAATCACAGCTACCACAGCTCCACTGATACTGTAGTCAGTGCTGTTCCCTTTAGCTTCTCCTACTAGTCCCATAAATACTGTTATATACACACTCATATAGTAAATAAGGTACATATACAAAGAGAATAATATACAAATATACTAATATACAAAAATAATCCAGGAATTTGTAGAGGACAGGAAACTAGAGATTAGGAAACAATACAGGAGAGGAGAGGAAAGGAGAGAGGAAACTAGGAGGGACGAAATGAGAGGAAAACTAATGGGAGCAGAGGAAAAAGGAGGTAGGAAAGGAAAGAAGATGGGAGGAAATGAGAGGAGAGTAAACAAGGAAAGGAGAGGAAACAAAGAGGTAGGAAAGGTAATGAGGTGAGGAAACAAGGAGGTAGGAAAGGAAATGAGAGGAAAGGATAGAAAAATGGAGCAAATGAGAGGAGAGGAAATGAGATTAGAGGAAACAAGAGGGGAGGTAATAAGGAGGGAGGAAAGGTAATGAGAGGAAAGGAAAGAAGAGTGGAGGAAATGAGATTAGAGGAAAACAAGGAAAGGAGAGGAGAGGAAACAAAGAGGTAGGAAACGTAATGAGAGAAGAGGAAACAAGGAGGTAGGAAAGGAAAGGATAGGAGAGGTAACACGGAGGGAGGAAAGGAAAGAAGATGGGAGGAAATGAGAGGAGAGGAAACAAAGAGGAAGGCAAGGTAATGAGAGGAGAGGAAACAAGGAGTTAGGAAAGGAAAGAAGATGAGAGGAAACAAGGAGGTATGAAAGGAAAGGAGAGGAGAAATGAGAAGAGAGGAAACAAGGAGGTATGAAAGGAAAGGAGAGGAGGAGAAATGAGAGCAGAGGAAACAAGGACGTAGGAAAGAAGAGGAAAGGAAGCAAGAGGAAAGGAAAGGAAACAAGGAAAGGAAAGGAAAGGACGGACTCAGCGAGGAAGGAGGAAGGATGGAGACACTGACAATATGCATCACACACTGAAGAGATCAACAGGAACAACACACATAAACCCAGATGTGCACTTCCTGTCCTCGCCACACGCTGCAGCTGTTTCCATCTATAGCGTCCAGCTCGGCTCCAATCAGAACAACGTGCGTTGGCCCGTGGCGGTGGCGGTGGCGGTGTCTTTGACGCTGACGCTGATTGCGGCTGGCTGCTGCTCCACATACAGCCTCGGGGCTACACATTTATCAGCTGGTAATCAGCCGGCCTCTCGCACGCCGTACTCCCCTTCACTGCCACCGCTGAGGCTTCCTGTCCGGGCGGCACAATAGGGCATGATGGGATACCGTAGATACTGAACAAGCAGCTCACTCCAGCTGCTGATTTCTATCTGGTGAGATAACAGCGGAGAGAACAGAGTGGATTTCAATTTAGTTTCTATTCTAATACTATTAGTTCCAGTAATTAGATTTCTGTTAGTTTTAGTCAACAGTTGAAGACCTTTTAGTCTAATATGAGGTCATAAAAGTAGATCAAATTGTGAAATTGCGGCCGGTTGGGAGATGAGGAAGATGGGCATTACCTCTGCCTTGAGCCGACGCCATCTTGGCTCTTTATGTTGTGGTTTCATCTGAGACAACCATAGACTGTATATGAGAAGTGGACGAAGTCACCGTGACACCCATTGGTTTGTGAACTGCCGTTTTGAAGCCTCGAGTTCAGCATTTTTTGGGCCGTCGCCATCTTGTTTTTTGGCCATTGCCATCTTGTTTTTTTGACTGTTGCCATCTTGTTTTTTGGCCGTCGCCATCTTGGTTTTTGGCTTTCACCATTTGGGTTTTTAGCCGTCGCCATCTTGGTTTTTGGCCATCACTGTAATGGACTTGTATTTCGTTTAAAGCATTTAAAGTAAAAGTCACGTAAGTCACTAGTCAGTGAAGTTAACGTCAACCACGACCGTTTCCTAACCCTAACTAAGTGGTTGTGTTGCCTAAACTTAACTTCCTGTGAAAACGCAAGTTTATTTTGAAAGGACACTATGCATGTAACAAACGTATATTGACACGCCGTCCTCTGGTCCGTCTATGTGACGAGTTGGGAGTGAGAATGTGTTGGTTTAAGACACATTTTACAGGCTTTTCCTTTTAAAATGAATCAGCTGGAAACATTAAAAAGTCAGTTGTAGCATAATTAACACAACATGTTGGTTTGTACAAACAAATGAAACTCATCGCACCATCGAGACTCCTCAAAAGAAGCTATTGCTCTGCAATCAGGTGTCATATTTTGATAAAAATGATAAAAGCATAATGAGGCAGTACTTATATACTGTGCAGGTTTTACATTACTATCATACTATCACACCTCTGCCCTCAAACAGATCGACTCCATGCCAAACCAAAAGGATCGCAGCACAGCAGAGTAATGACATGTTTCACACTAACAGTGAGCCAAAACAGCTGCTCATTTGTAGCTGAAGCAGCTTCAGTCAATACAGTCAATAGCAGCAAAGTAGCTGCAGCTACCGCAGGGAGTCGTTTTTATCCCAGCCTGCAGCAGCCCACCCTGCACACACAGTCTCTCCTTCTCATGCTGTTTATTTGTCAACGAAAAGCTTCATTTTCAGCAGTAATAGGAGACGCTTTGGATCAGATTTAGCCACCAGCTACTATCCGTCTGCAGTCCCTCGGCAGGTAGACACAAAGTAAAGAAATAAAGTGTGTTCACACCAGCAGAGCTGGAGACTTTGAGTGTCTTGAAAGCAGCTTTTTTTTCTGTTTTGGGTTTTCCTTCTTGGAGAAAAAACAGATGTACAGTGTGAACTGAGATTGATCAATTAACAGACGACTATCGGTGTGTCCCCAGGAGACGAGAGAAGACTGAAATATCTCAGTAACTATCTGATGGATCGCCATGAAAGATGGTACCGATATCCACGCTCCCTATAGGATGAATCTTAATAAAGCCTTTTCATTTAGCGCCAACTTCAGGTCAAAACAAATTACTTCCCCATCAGCCTCATCTGTACTTTATATTTAGTGCTAATTAGCAAATGTTAGCATGCTCACACACTAAGCTAATATGGTGAACATGGTCAACGTATCCTCATACAACGGTTCGTATGATATCTTATGAAAAGTTATTCCTCATTTTTCGTGTGGCGCAAATACGTTGGCACTGCGGCGTTATGAAAAAGTCACGGTACGCCAAGGAGCACTGATATATATATATACTATATATATACACTATATATATATACGCGAATATACTGCATCACTTGCTCTGACTGGTCGGTTATACATGAGCTCCTCGTCATGTTTCTTGGCGAAAATGGTAAAAAAAAGTAAAATCCTTTCATGCGTTACAGTATTATTATAGGTGGGTTTGTCGAGTAGAATATAATCAAACACTGGCCTTTAAAAAGAGAAAAGGGGGGGGGCACCCTGTTGCCGACCGTGAACCGCAACATCCCCGATCCAGGTCCAACAGGAGACCTTTTATTCTCCCTCTCTCTAATGTCAACTAATAATAACGGCATAAAATAAAACAGAGAACAAAGACCTGATCAAAGCACATTTGCTCTCTTCTAGCTTTTGAAACCCCGTTTGTCTTTTGTTGTAACTGAGGAAATGAAAAATGATTGCGTCCCATCTTGGGTCCGGTCGTGAACCAGGTCTTCCTGTTAGGGGTAACTGAGGAAATTCTGAGATGATACATGGCGTGTTACGTCTCAACCAGCAGTCCCTCCTGGCACCGACATCCCTCTAATGGGGAGCAAGGAGCCGGGGAGGGGATAGAGGAGGTGGAGAGGGGAGCCGGGTTGCCAGAGCACAGGTTAATCCACTAATTGGGAGCAAAGGGAGACGGGTTGCCAGATTGTGATGGCGACCAGGAGGGGCCGTTTAAGGGGGACATCTGTTCCTGCTGGAGAACAGCCGCCCTCACAGCTCCCCAGTTTCCTCTCTGACACTCATCTTCTTCATACACAAACCTGACAGCGAGGGTTCCCCCCCCCACCACCACCTCAAGAGTCGAGTGTCACATCTGACTCGTGGAGTTTGGACCAAAAGCCAGGATCTGGTTGGAAAAACATAAGAGCTTTAGAGGAGTTTCTTTTACATTGGAAAGAGGTTGTCTTGCCAAGGACGTTGTGTCAACCTAAGCCAGTTTGAGAGTCAAACCAGTAATTATAAGCAATGTGATTTGTCTTTTCACACGATCCAATGTGCCATATTTCAGCCAGGAAGTATATCAGCCTCAGATTCCAGTATAAATGTAATTATTAGGGATACTTGGTTGTTTTGAACCAAAGTAATCAATAAACTTTAGAACATTTTTGGCATTTGTTTCCTCACATTTTCAGTGAAACTCTCCAGCAACATTGATTTGAAAATCTGCATGTTCACTGTTCATGTTTACAAAGAGACTAAACAAATGAATTATCATTATCACGCATTATGATCCAGTAAATAAATAGATACTGGTGTGTTGTGTGAAGTTAAGCTCTTCCCTGTGTTTTGTTTGACTTGTCTTGTCCCTGTGTGTCTGACTACATCAGGATACGCCATCCTGCAGGCCATCATGGAGAAGGCGGGACAAAACAACTGGCAGGTCAGCGCCATCTGCGTGGAGAACTTCAACGACGCCAGCTACCGACGGCTGCTGGAGGATCTGGACCGGAGACAGGAGAAGAAGTTCGTCATCGACCTCGAGGCCGAGAGGCTGCAGAACATGCTGGAGCAGGTGATGCCACCACGACAGCAGCGTTTAGTTGTTATCTGTGTATCTTTACATTTACACCTGTTCAAAAGATGCGTTTTATTTACATCGGGCTCAGACGATTGTTGAAGCCTGCTGTTTATTAGAAGTCTGTACTAGCTACTGAAGTATAGGATGTGGACGGGAGCAGCAGAAAAACGTATTTTAGCCATAATCTATATCAGTTTAAGTGTACACTATACTTAGAATATTTTCACTGCTTTACCTCGCTGTCAGACAGCCCTTCCTGACGGGGAACTGAAGCCGTTATATCACGGTCTTCAAAGCCACCAGACTCCATTCACAAAAACAGTAATTTTACCTCACAGAACACAAACGTTTATGATCTAACGCTGCATCGATCAGTTAGTTTGTTTGTGTTATTGTGTGACTTTTGGAGCCAAACTGACGTGGCGTCCAAAAAGTATTACATTAGCTTAGCTTCCTGCCGGTACTCCTGTTTGCTTTTCCAAACTGGGAGTATGTCACAAACAAAAAGTTTTTAGATGGGCCTTGGATTTGAATACATAAGGAACACCACTGGGAAACTACAGAATGATATAAAAACTAAACGATGGACCCGCCATTTAAAATCTAAAGCTCTTTATATTCATACCATAAAATCAGCAAAATGACTTTAATTACTAAACTTTTTTTCTCTGAAATGCAACGACAGGATCCCAGAAACTGAACAGAAGTTAATACTTTACTCACTCAGTTTGTTCACTCTTTTTTTTTAGCATGTTTGTGCTAATTAGAAAGTTTCGAACATGAAAACAGTCTGTTTGTATCTCCGGTGGTGTTAGTTGGCATAAGCACACTCAGAATATGATGTGTGCCTTCCTCCTCCTCCTCCTCCTCCTCCTCTTCCTCTTCCTCCCCTCGTACCTCCATCTTTCCCTGGGACAACTGGTGTCTCTGTAATTCTTCAATTATTCAGGAAATCTCCACTCTGACATCTGTCATAGTTCTAACAATTTACATTGCAGATGTGTGAGAGAGAGATTCTTTTCGCCCCAGACAGCAGACGACTTCCTCCGAACATCTCACTAGTAGACGTGACGGACTGTCGTATTTGTGTGATCATCCACTTGTTTTGTGCAGGCGGTGGTCCGAGTCACTGCCAACGACATGAACGTCTATTTTAGCCTGTATTCATTCCAACTGTCGTCCTCTTCATGTTTGCTTCTTGCCAAATTCTCCTGATCCAGGACCAGGATTTGAATACATAATTGGGCCTCATTAGCTGCTTGTTAACAGCGCGGTCAGCACATATCAAGGCTTATAAGGAGCCAGATGTTACTTTGAATGTCTCTGAATGTGTTTCATTTACAGATGGGAATGTAATGTGCCGGCAGCTAATTTGCAAGTGGTACAAAATGTACCGTAGTAGCTGCAAAATAATTGGCTTAAAGTTGAAGTTAAAGTCCAAGAAAGGTGACTAAATGTTACCAGTAGGTTGCCGTAAAGCCCCTTTCAGACATGCACCTTGTTTTGTAATTTATTTATGTTTTATTTAACCAGGAGAGTCCACTATATTTAGACTATTTTCACAGCTTTACCTTGTTGCCAGACAACCCATTTCCGACGGGGAAATGAAGCCGTTGTATCCATCGATGCTCTCGCCAAAGCCACCAGACTCCATTGAAAAAAACAGCAATTTTACTTCGCAGAACACGGAGTTGCCGGTTAGTTCCTTTGTGTTATTGTGTGACTTTGGTGAATCCAAAGTTACACAATAACACAAACAAACTAACCAATCAAGGCAGCGGTAGACCGGAAACTAGGTAAAATTACTGTTTTTTTCAATGCAGTCTGGTTGCTTTGGTGAGAACATAGATAGAAAGGCTGCAGTTCCCCGTCGGAAACATAGACTGTAGCTGTCTGACTGCAAGGTAAACTGGTGAAAATATTCTAAATATAGTGTACACTTAAACTGATATTGATTGTTTTCGTGAATAAACAGCTAAGTGACATTTACTTTAAAGTCACTAATAGGTCGGATCGGTAACATTTCCAGCAAACACAAATTGAATGCCAGCGCATTAACGTAAAGGCTGCAGCAGCTCAAGGTTAAATATGCATGTCTTGTTCTGCCTTTTAAAGAGCACTGTAATAAATGTAACACTTAATTATCATCTCTTACACACAAAACAAGCTTCATAAACCATAAAACACTGTGAAGAGCACATTTTAAGTTGTTGAGGAGATCAGTATTAAAAGGATTTTCCCCCTCAATACAACCACAATAATAATCAGACAATATCCGACCAAATTTAATGCATTTTTTCCACTTTTATGCAAACATAGGACATACTTATGAACATATACGTATGTTCATAAGTATTCAGGACAGCCCTACCTTCAACTGATTCAAGGAAAACCTTCAGATCCTTTAATATGAACAAACTGACTCCTGTCCAACCTCTCAGTAGTCTCTGGATTAGATGCTAATCTCTCCTACATCTCCATGTTGTGATCCAGATCGATATAATGGATGTATGTTCATATTTTCATCTTGCATTTTGCAGCTGTGAGCGAGTTTCTCAACCTGCTGCTCAGGTCTTGTGAGCAGTGGAGCTGTTGGGGAATTGACATCAATCCAGAGCATTTTTTTTATTAACTTATTAACTGGATGTCCGATGGGATTTTCTCAGCAGATGTCAGCTTTCAGAATCAGTTTTTATCACCAAGATGCAGCTCTGTGTTTGTGCTCCTGTGTGTGTGTGGAGAAGCATTGTCATGTCTGTGAAAGCGTGAAGTGTTTACTTCCTCAGTGAGACGTTGACATGACCCCCCGTTCATTTGTTTAGACGTCCCATCTTCTACGGATTAAACCTCGCCGGTGCCACCTTGTCAAGACGCACACACTCACCTGTCACATGCATCGTTTAAGTGTAATTAACGTTTGCTATGATGTAATCCAGTCAGATTAACGTTGATTTCTGCTCCGCCTCCTCGCAGATCGTGAGTGTTGGGAAACATGTCAAAGGCTACCATTACATCATGGCCAACCTGGTGAGTTTCCTCTCTTCTCTTTGCCACATGTACCTTCTCATATCTGCTCACCATCACCTCCCTCTACTTTCTGTCCATTTGTTCAAGCACCGTTGATGTGCAGACTGTATCTTTAAAGGACTCTAGGAACAGATGCTATAGACCCTTTTTGTGTCAACGTCATGATGACGTCACGGTGTTAGCTGAAGGCAAAACAAAGGAAAGACTGGAGGCTAACACTAGCAGTGGTCTAAAGTTACACATCTAAAATGTCCTCTTGCTATGTTGTTGGATGCAACTGTGATTCGAGGCTCTAACGAGCTACAATATCGGAGAAACGTTTCAGAGATGGAGAGTAAATGTTGCTAATATTAAGCCTTAGCAGAAGGCTAAACTATTAGCAACCCTTTCTCTCCATCTCTGAAACGCTTTACTGAAGGATAGTTAAATATAGGCATCCAAAGATTTATACGCCCTCAATTTATCTTTACAGCGCTGCCGTTGGCCACCAGCCCGCTGGCTACTTAGCTAACTTAGCTCGCTAATAAAGTCTCAAGGTTGGCCAGTATGTTTGAAGGAGATGTTTCCACAGCAATATAAAAATGATAATAGAGAGAGAATTATGACCTTCCTAACAAAAAACAGCATGCAAATGGTAATAAAAGGAGTGGATGTTGAAGTACATGGGATTTATTGTTTACTTTTGTTTTTTACCGTGGTATTGAATTGGCATCGAAAGTCGTGAAACTTCACTGGTATTGGTATCAACTACTAAAGATCTGCCGGAGTTAAAATGAAGCTTTCGCAGGTGGAGTTAGTCACATCAAGTGTGCATCTTCTAAAGTTACAGTTCTTTTAGAAGAAGTTCCCCTCTTTGATTCATTGTTCCTCCGCTGCAGCTCAGAAGGGAAACTCTGTCCGGGGAAACACAGAAATACTCTAATGATGGAAGATGTTTGCTGAAGCCTCATGTTACCGTCGGCTCAATGCTCAATGTTTTGTGGATTTCGTCCCTCATGTCTATTGGAATCACGCTATGAAGGGATTTCTATGAAGGACAGCAGGAACATTTACTGTACAGTGTCCATATGGGCATGTGGGTATTGTATTAAAGAAGACTTGAATTCATAACCATGGAAACTATTGAGGTCTGACACAGACTTAATGTTCAGCTCGCTCTGACGGCCTCCAAGAAACATGATATCCTGTATGGTGGTCCTGGATCAGTGCCGAAGAGCCTTTAGACCACCTGCTCTTATTCACCTCACATATACAGTAGTTTATCGGTAGTTCAGTGCTCTCCAGCTGTGAGCGAATTGGCCAAAAAATGTAATGAAATCAAATCAATACCTACTACAGCTGCCAGAAGAGTATTTTTGATGTTGCTGGCATGTTTCTTCCTACCATCACTGGACTCAGTCCGCTCTCTCTCCTCTTGTCGCCCCCTAAAGGGTTTTAAGGACATCAACCTGGAGCGCTTCATGCACGGTGGGGCCAACGTGACGGGCTTCCAGCTGGTCGACTTCAGCAACCCCATGGTCATCAAGCTGATGCAGCGCTGGAATAAGCTGGATCAGAGGGAGTACCCGGGCTCGGACGCCCCACCCAAGGTATGTAGAGTCAGATCAACAACGCAACATCTTATTGTGATTTGGTTCTGTAGCTGTGAGCAGCTTCTGGAAGCTCTTTGGTGGTGGATTCAGAGGAAACAAACAATTTTACAAACAATCATGTGAATTTAGTCCCCTCTATACGGGGGTCCTGAGAGCTCAAAGGACTGCAAATAGACTCAAGCAGATGAAGAAACATCAACTTCACGCAGCCCTGTCTACTAAAAATTACATTCCCATACAACAAAAGTGCATTATGAATTCCGTTTCGAGGGATTTTGTTTTTGACGTATCACGAATACGTTTCCAATGACGTAAGTCTGCGTAGGGAGGAGGTCGATGTGGTGGATGGGTCAAACAAACAGGAATTTCACCCAGCAAATGTATCTAAACCTGATGGCATGTGTGTGAAGAATAGTGGGCAGTCATGTAGCTATTTGTAGTCAACGGGCTACAACATGCAAAGCTACGGTCCTTTAACGAGTCCTCTGGGGTGACCGCAGTTGTCGCAACAGCGAAAAAATAGCAGATGCAGCAAAGAAAGATAATACAAGAAAGGACAGATAAGATGAAAAGGGTATGAATATATAGCGTGTTTGCAAGGTGTGCAGATGGCAGCAGCAGCAGCACGCTGATACAGAAATGCAGGAAAAACTGTCTCTATGCAAAAACTAATAAATAACAAACTATGATAAAGACACATTCACACGGAACAAACATCGTCATCATCAGCAGCAGCAGCAACCTGCTCCGACTCGTCCACCGCCGTCATCTGCTGAGATGTGACAGACTGACCCACTTTACATTCGTCTTCAGGCGCACAGATTGCAAATGGCACCGGGCAAGAAGGCATCACGCCACGGTGGTCTGCAAACCTTCGCCCCCCCCCCAGCAAATCTGTGTCCAACTAAGATTTCTATTTTAAAAAGCAGCTGCGGTGGAGTGGAAACGGAGTCGAGCAGTGTGTGTGTGTCACCCCCGGTTGGGGTGGATCAAATTAAAAGTTTACACCACCGGGCGAGATCACATGACGTTATGTGTGTGTGTGTTTTTATCCCCACTCCATTTCTTGATAAATTGCTCTCTCTCCTCGAAATCCACTCAGACTAAATTACTCTGCTCCCCATTACGTTGGCCTACAGTCTCAGTCAGCCCTTCTTTCTTCTAATATACTGACACTAGCGGTGTGTTTGGGTCTTCCTCTGGCATGTTTACTCACTTTGCAAAGACAAATGTAATGACTGGTGTGTTAAAGGTTTCAGGAATCAGCAGGTAGTGAACTAATGAGACGGACCGCTCACACTAAGGCTTCATACACACTAATATGTTTTCATTTTAAAACAAAAACGATCTCCGTCCAGACGAGTGCTTTAGGGCCGTTTCAGGATTAATCTCCATGACCATTCACGTAGACGGGACATGCGCGTGCCGGTGTAAACATGAAGCAGCGCTAGACACGGGAATTAATGCAAAGCGCTCAAATAATAGCTTCCTTCCTGCGCATGTAGGCAGTAGTAGCGTTATATAATCGATTGACAGCCCGAGTTAAAAGCTTTTAAAAAGCACCCTTAAAAAATTAAGAAGAAAACATGTCTGTGATCTTCTGACATCTGATCTAATCAGCTTGAACACACCTTGGAAATCATAAAGAGTCATAAAATCTGCAACATTTTGGAATATTTAGCGCCTATTTTGTGGCCATTTTGAAAAATGGCTGCCACCAACCTCAGGGGCCAAATTTGCAGCGCCCTGATATCTATATCTTTTCATAACTTATAAACCTACATCTGTGCCAAATGTGTCGCAAAATGCACAATCGTTATGAATATTTCAGCCTAGCTGGCCGTATGTAACCTTGACAGTGACCTCTGATGAACCATCTTTACACCTGGTATTAATAAGATTTCGTAATAAGCAGTTTTTGTGTTTAATCAGGCTTTAAGTCAGGCATGAAACAAATTAATCAACTCCCTCTTGCCCCCGTGTCCGTGTCCCTAATAGCAGTGAAGACGGTCCTGACTGTTAGTTCATCCTGCACCTCGGTTGTTGTTACTTTGGGCAGCATGTCAAAGAGTAACAGGGGGATAGAGTGCAGCCGTCTCCGTAGAGAGCCGTAATGTCACAGTGAGCAGTGGGCTAATGAATAGGATTCACCCCCAGCCGGAGGCCAAGTTAATGAACTCCTGCTAGCCGGGATAATTAATGCCAGACTGCTACCCGGCTGGACAAAACACTCGCCTTTTCCCTTTCTTTTTCCCTGGCTCACTCTCCATCTTCCTGCCGTTTCGTTATTCACTCAATTAGTTTTGTGCCGCGCCGGAGGTGAGTTTTGGGGAAATGTATGGTTCGTGACAGAGAGAGTGATTCTTGTGGACGCAAATAATCAGAGGCAACACAGAGTCTTCGGGGTCAAAGATGGATCAGGGGGAAATTGGGAGGGTTTACACTGTGGGGGATATGCTCTTCCCTTCTCCTTCCACTTCCAGAAAATAATGAGCGGCGTGAAGCTGCTGCCGCTCTGCAGCAGCCGGGCCGTTAGGACGGACTGCTTGGCCCTGCAGAAACTCAGTGTGCTCTCAGAGGCAGACTTAAGCAGATTGTTGTTAAGGAGATCTGACCAGCAAATATTACAGAGCATTTTGCCCGTCCAGCTAAATCAGCATTTAATTGGCCTCATACCTTTTCTTAGTGAGTCTCCCTCAGCGCTGTATGTACCCAAAACAGACAGAGCAGCAGGACGGCTGTAATACCGGGTTTTTATCTCCTTTTAATAAATCTAATAGGCCAGAGTTGAACCATAATTCCTTCTGCTGTGTTTAACATTGTTTTACTTGCGAGAGAAACCTGCACATTACCCAACACACAGTAACGTCTGTATCTCTGATCTCCTCCCAGTACACCTCAGCGCTGACATACGACGGGGTGATGGTGATGGCCGAGGCCTTCAGGAACCTGCGCAGGCAGAAGGTAGACATTTCCAGGCGGGGGAACGCTGGCGACTGTCTCGCCAACCCCGCCGCCCCGTGGAACCAAGGCATCGACATGGAGCGCACTCTCAAGCAGGTGAGAGGATAACACATCACAACTTACTTCCTTTTCTTTTACTTGCAAAAACTTTTGTTCTACTAGCCTAATCCAAAGTACCAAAACAAACAAGGTGAACATTTTTTCTTCCTACACTCCGTCAAGAAATAATTACAGCACCTTACTCCCCCTAAAGATGGGTATACGCTGTACGGTTTTAGCCCGTTTCTGGCCCAAATTTTGAGCCACACGACTCATTTTAGAGTTGGCCGTTCACAGGCTCTCGCACAGTTGAAGCAGAGCTGATTCCCCAACGTCTCGGCCCTGTGGACACGTACCACGAGGGTTTGGCAGTGCTTAGTGCCCACACACAATCACTGTAGCTCCATGCGTAAAACAGAAGAAAATACTTCTTAATAATAACATTTTAATTGTCTGTTTTTGGCATGCTTTATTTGATCATTTTGTAACATGGTAATGGAGCGCTATCTTTGCCAGGTCCCCCTCGAAAGAGAGATTTTAATTTGAAGGGATTTCCTGGTTAAATAAAGGTTAAATAAAAATAGACTCAAAGTGTATTAACTGTCTAACTTTAATATCATCCTGTCAAAAAAATCTTGTTTTCCTTTTACTTGTATTGATTGTGAAAAGCTGCTTTATTACAAACTCTTTTAGTAGAAAATGGACCTTGATGTGCTGTCAACCTCTCTGTGGAGTAAATTAATATTATATCTGTTCATATCATTGTGTGCAGGTCCGGCTGCAGGGATTAACAGGTAATGTCCAGTTTGACCACTATGGCCGCAGGGTCAACTACACTATGGACGTGTTTGAACTGAAGAATAATGGACCCAGACGGGTAAAACATCACACCACACTGCTTACATTTCTCTTATGGATGTATATCTGTACAATACTGTATATTTTAGCATACACAATATACCCTCTGCTGTCATGTGAGGTATGTGGGGGATGGGACGACACAGTATGTCATGTGGCATTTTTCTATTATCATAAGTAGGTTGTAAAGAAAAAAAAAAAGGTCCAGCTGCTGGTTTGAGAGGATGGATGTCTGTTGACGACAATTCAGGGGGAAATGGGAAAAAGAGAGAGAGAGAGCACTTGTGAGAGTGATGGCGAGAGGATGAAATGACATAGAGAGCAATCAAGGTAGAAGAGGAGGAGGAGGAGGAGGAGGAGGAGGAGGAGGAGGAGGAGGAGGAGGAGGAGGAGGAGGAGGAGGAGGAGGAAGCAGAGAGGAGTTCCCATCAATCAGAAGCTGCTTTGGCCTGTCTTCCTGTGCACAGCGAGGGTCCTGTCAGGACACGGTGTGTGTGTGTGTGTGTGTGTGTGTGTGTGTGTGCGTGTCACAGCCTCTCTGCTACAGTTTCCATGTTCCTCAATCATCCCAATGCCCCAGCACACCGGAGGTGTCAGCCAATCACAGCTCTCCGTTCCCTCTGGCTGCCCACCAACGGCGGCCCAAGCGGCAGCCAGCTGGCTCTCCCAGCGCCTCCACTCTCTCTGACTTATAGCTGCTTATGGTCGCTGTCAAAGCTCTCTGTCTGTTCTCAGATCAATACATCACTTTGACACAGTATTGGTTCGCAGAGATTAAAAAAAAAATCACATGTGGGCCGACCGGCGCTGCCATGTTTGTATGTTCCTCCTCTGGACGGACAGAAGATGCTGATATTGTGACCACAACATATCATGTCTGTCAGTTCCAGTCGGTCAGTTTGACCCTGAAGGACTTCTGGAAGCTGAACATGAAATCGCTTCTGACTAAAAGAAGCAGCACGACATGGAGCTTGAAATCGTAATCTTGCTTGACGGCGGCTCGGCTGAGGAAGGAATCTCAGCACGAGGAATATACATGTTCAGAAATTACAAAATAAATGAGCATGAAAGTAAATTTTTGGTTTTGGAAATGGCAGTTTGAAAATATAATCTTGAATCTACTTAACTTAGTAACTCATTTTGACATTCTTTTAAAAAAGCTACCTTTCATCACATCATAAAGCTTAGTTATACTTGTGAATGATGATTATAATGCAATGCCTTTTGCAGTGTACAGTACGTTAGCACGTTCACATGCACAGTCTAATATTGAGTTTTCCCTGCAGATCGGCTACTGGAACGACGCAGACAAACTGGTGCTGATCCAGGACTCTCCGCTGCTTCCTAACGACACCTCTGGCATTGAGAACCGCACTGTTGTAGTTACCACCATCATGGTAAGAGACCGGCATGTACTCGCCAACACACACACTCACGCATGCAGTCATATTCTTAGCGAATTTGTAATGAATATCTAGCACATATACTCAGAGTCAGGAGGTTACACGTCATACATCCGACCTCCAACATCAACATTCACAACAACCTGGTATTAAAGTATGGTGGTCAGCTGCACTGCTATCCTTCACCTCCTTTCCCTTGTAAGGTTTTTAATAAGGTGCTTTACAAGTATTACTACAGTACTCTGTGTATTTGTACACTGTTAACAGCTATTCTTCCTGAACCTTGCATTCCTGGGTAATTGTTCTCGTTTGATGCTGTATTTTATCATTGATGCACATAATGTAAACACCCGTGATTTCACTGTGATTTGATTGGTTTAACTGTCAAATGTGGGCGGGGTTTAACCTTGATTGTGTCGGATGCTAATAGCTAGCTGTCAGCATTGAGTGTCACGACTCACGGCCAGTAACGTCAATCGTCACTTTAGATGAAACCATCCATCATGTGTTCATGCTACACTGGAGAAAATAAAACACATATCCCATGAACTGCTGGGCTTAGTCTACGTTACTTTAACATTGAGCCAAACTCTACTTGTTTTAAATTATTGTTAATGATAGCCGTTAACCTTTCAATTAGCCTGCCGCTTATGCTCATCGCTAGCGCTAATCACTAACGCTAATTGCTAGCATACTGACTATTGACTACCTATCATGTATGGTAATTTAAAATCAGTAATGTCCAGATAAATGTTAAAGTAACTTAGAATAAGCCCAGCAGTACATGTGGTGTTTTTCAAATGGTTCTTAATGTGACTTATGAACAGTGTTTTGTGTATTTGAAACTGTGTAAAAGCACGTTGGAAGAACGCAGCCGTCGAGGAGTCCGAACCAATGAAATCAACGTTTAACCCGGCCTAAATTCGACAGTTAAACCATTAAAATCCCGGTGGGTGGGATTATACGTTCAAAGAAGCCGTCCCGTTCTGCAGGCTGCAGCCTGATAGAGTTTGACTTCTTTTGGCTTTGTCAAAAAAGTATGTTTTGTTGCCAGACTTTAGAGCAAAGAATGGGAGAAATCCATCATAAACAAGGTTAGAGATACCAATTATCCACCAATAGTAGCCTCAATAGACCAGAATACAGGAGCGGCAACGAGATTTGTGGTGTGGCAAGATAAACACCTTGAACATCACATTGATTATATTGTAGGATTTATAGTAAAAGTATCCAACTGATGACAAGAATGCTCAGATTTCAGTACTTTACGTACCCCTTTACCTACCACTTTAAGTCCCGTATGTTGTACTGTGACTGACCAGAGATCAGGGATCACACATGCTTTGTTACAACATGATAACAGGAATCTTTCTTGCTTTTACTCAAATAGAAACTTCAATAAACTCCAGAATCAACTACCGTAACTTACATTCTCTTTTATTGCACCAATAAACATCTCAAAAGGTAGTCAAACAGCTGCCGTTGCTGAGGTTTTTCTTCTCATTGCACAGATAAAAGAGGTCATAAAAGAGTTTCATACAGCTACAAAATCAATCCAAGCATTTCACACATGATAGAAATGAATGGCCTTTGCATGGCATGTCAGTCTCTGGCTGTAGCGGTGACTCTGACTACAGCTAAAGCAGCCAGATTTTGAGCGTACATGTGGCAGCTGAGTGGAGGAGGGAAGGATGTGGGAATGGAGAGTCACAGCTCAGCACAATCCTCCCTCTTTTCAGCCCCTGATGAGGAACCCCATTTTAAGAAACTGAGCCCCAGTTGGACGCAAGCAGGATATGAAAAGCCCTTAATGGCAGAGTGACGGACACAGCAACCCGAGCCAAAATGAAGCCCTAAAGACACTGGGCGAGAGGAGAGACACGGCGGCTGTGTTAATGGACGCCCTGTTCAGAAAACTGAACAAGAAATGGAGCCACTCAGAGCCGTAATGGAGCCCCTCGAGAGGAAAATGAAATGCAAATGGAGGGAAAAAGACTGTCTTTTTTAAGGACGGTGCTTGTGGACGGACACCCATTGAGGCTCCCAAACAGCACAGTGTCTGTTTACTAGCATAAACAAGCTCCCACTACACCTGTTTGTGTGTGTTAGATTCATACGATGTCATGCCCGGTGTGTGTTTGTGTGGCAGCTTGAATCCCATCCTGATTTGAATTTGTAATTTTTTTGCAAAGATCTATGGACCCTGAACTATAAAGTGAGGCGGTACCAGAATGTGAATATGCATTATGTCTAAGAGAGTTCCTGTCTGCTCTAAATCTGTCACTTTCCCCCGACTACCTGCTCCACCGTACAGTACATTACACACTCAGAGGGCTTCCTGAAAGCTTTAAAACAGCTTAGAAAGACTAATGCTCTCATAATCATCCCAGTTCATATCCATCACGCTTTTATGCAGCATGATATTATAGTTACATCATGACGGCTGCCTTTCACCGCTTTTAATGTTTGTTTAAACTTAATGAAGTGTCCCGGTGTTATATTGCCTCCGTGTCTGAGGAACATGTAAGGAGCGGTTATAAAGGAGCAGTTCAACATGTTGGGAAATGCTCTCGTTTGTCATTAAATGTCGGCTAGCAGCTTTCTGGTTTTAGCGTGTGATTGAGCTAGGGCCAAGGGGCCATTGGTCCCCCGACTTTATAGGGAATATAATGCCCCAATATTGCAACACGGTAAAAAAAGACGTTTCAATCATTCCCGTCCACCCCGTGCATGTCAAGACTGGAGGGTGTCAGAAGTATTTTTACAATACAGATAGTCTCTCATTTTAATCTGTGCAGCAGCTGTCTGCACGGCTCCGTCTCAGCTGTGTCTCTCACAACCGAAACCTGAACTGAAGCCTTTATTTACGCTTCACGTCTATTTTTTTCAATAAAAAGGCACTGAATATTATATTTATCCACATTTTGCAATCGGCGGAGCAGAATGTGATGTGGATCTTTATCCAATCATGATCAAAGTGATCTGATATCCAGCCCGCTACAGTTTTATAATGAAACGAAAATATTTTTACACTTCTCAACTGGTGGGCTGGCCCAATGCTCCCGGCATCCGAGCTCTGCTTGGAAAGGCCCGACCATAAGATTTACAGCTTGCTTTGGAAGGGTTTTCTCACAAATACAAAATAATAATCTGACAATAGCAACACACAGTTAAAAAGCAGCGTACAGATACTCCCCGAAGCTTTTCGATGGGAAACAGTCCAAAAGGGAGCTAGTAGTCAGACTGTAGCTACTGCTGCTTGTTAGCGCTCTGCTGGCAGCTGCTTCTGGCTTTTATTTGGATCATTATGGTTTGTTTTTGACTGGTTTCAGAACCCTAAATTTGTTAGCAAATCCATTTCATTAGCCCGTTCACTTTTACTACTTGTAGATCTGCAGCCATCTCATGATCTTTAGTCTGGTGAAATTGAATTTATAGTGTAAATAGCCATTATTTGTTATAAGCTTAAAGAGCCAACAGACGTCTATGAAGTCTCAGAGCTGCCTGGATGTTGGTGCGCTAACAGTGAAGCTCCCACAGACGAGGACGACGTTTGACTCGTCATCTCATTGGCAGGACAAGGCTGAAAGCTTTGATGAAGTGTGTCTTTGGCTTCAAACTCGTCCATTGCACTTTAAACCTGGCACACTGTCAATCTACCAGAGGGCAAGAAGTACAGACAAGGTCCTGCTATAATTATGTTTCTGCTTAACCTTTGTTCAAGGAACTCTGAGGGAGGAGGACATGTTTGGATTTTGTGGATAGAGACTGTTTTGGTATCCCAAATCCGTCCTGACGATGCAGCTACATAAAGTAGATGTTTTAGAAGACATTGGGCCTCATGCAAGAACCTCTCGTATGGACAGATTTGTTCTTAAAGTACGAAGGATTTAAGAGAACTTGTTGCATTCAGCAAAAATGGTGGTACTAGTGGTCCGTGTAAAAACTGTTTTTATTATAACAAGAATGACAAGATCCTAATCTGAATGAATTTATACTTTAAATATCACCAAAAATGGCACCAAAATCAAATCACGGCTTCCCAATCTAGGTTTGACAACTGCTTTTTTTGTTTAGATTTGATTGGCATTGAGTAAAGTATCGATACAATTTTTGGCCGTCGCCATCTTGGGTTTTGGCTGTCGGCCTCTTTATATTTGGCGGTCGCCATCTTGGCATTTGGCCATCGCCATCTTGGGTTTTGGCTGTCGCCATCTTGGTTTTTGGCCGTCGCCATCTTGTGTTTTTGCAACCAGAAGTGACAAGAGGGGGTGGAGCTGAGTACAACCGAACGCTAAATAAGACATTGAGGCCTGTTGTATGTATGTGGCAACATAGATGTTTAAATAGTTATTGGCAAAAATCAGATTACATTTAAAAAGAGAAATAAAAAAAAAATGCAGTGATTTATACAGCAATGGTGTTTTTTCACCCAAGCTTTAATTTTCAGTTTTCATTTTTATAGCTGCAGGTAGCAAACAGTGACTACTGCAAGCGTACAGGTTGTAAATGAGCACATTCATTAAAGCCCAACGGTGATCTAAAACACTTGACAAGGCCGTAATGCCCCACTGCAGCAGCCGGTCGAGTGCACTTAATGTAAAAAAAGCACCGTGGACATTTGCAAATATTTTTCTATTTGTGCTCTAAATGTGCTCCCTCTTTTCAGTGTCATCCAACCACATTAAATCAAATAAAAATGGGATTAGTGCCTCAAGTGGCTACTGATGACTGAGACCCAGAAATGGGTCACCTCCTGAGAAGCATTAATGTGCGTTTGCTTCATAAAATTATGTTTTGTGGTCAAGATATTATAAATTATGGAGCCGAATTTTGCTCCCTTTTACGACTCATATTCAGACTGAATGTGCAACAGTTTGTTTATCTTATATGATGCACAAAACACACAAAAAACAAACTTGTTTGGCAGCAAAGTCTAATGATGTGGTCACATACAGTATGTGGGTGTTGTACGCTGATGTACGTATGTATGGATTTGGCTCTGTAATGCGTGTGTGCTTTTTAAGGCATGTTTGATTAGTCTCATTAGGCGTTGAGTGAAGCAGTGTGGTTGGGAATATTGACCAGCCTGTCAGTCCTGCTGGCCTTCGCTGTGAAGACCTCTGAAGCGCCGCTCTCTTCTCATGCCAGAAACGCTGACTGCATCCTTTATCTCCGCCACACAGCGCTGTCATACACCCGGCTATCATACACCACGTGGATTAGGGATGTTTTCCCCCCTCATGTACATCCAAAACATCTGCAGAGATCAACTTGTAAATTGAGATTTCATCATTAAAATGGTCGAGCTCCCTTTGAAGCGTATCGTGAATTCCATTTTTCAGCCGTTGTAATATTTTGGAGAGTTGTCGGTGGAAGAAAGCAAGGTATTGCTCATAGAAATAGAATAGGAGTAGAACGTACATTTGACTAGTACAAAAGTGGCTTCAGCTCGCCAGGAAGAGAGCTGACGAAGCTATGGAGAGGGTCATGTCTAGAAGGTAACCCCCAAATTGCAAAAACTTGCAAACTTGCTATCCTAACCTAAACTATTCGAGTTAAATGTCCTTTGCAATTTGTGCTTTACCTTCAAGAAACTGGCTGGCCAGTTAGCTAGGTAGCTTGTCCTTCTCCGGAGCGGCGGTGAGTGAGACGAAGGGACCGTTAGACCCACCGTTCGGCTCATTTCCTGTAACCAGTGTAGCATTAAAGCATGGCGGAATTAGCAAGCTAACAAGCTAACTAGCCAGCTGTCCGCTAGTTATGATTGATGCATCCGTTTACAACGCAGCCAAATATTTTGATAAAGAAGTTAGTCAGTATTCAGCACTGCAAACTATGCAACGTAACCCACTTTAAGTAGAAAAAGCACACGTTTGTGTTGTGTAAATTCTGCAAGGACTGAGCTCAAATACCTCTCTATTATATCGGTATTTTTCTGTGCTAGAGCACCAGGTTGTGGAAACATAGATTTCAGATTCTGAATGTCTTATTTTGACATAAAACTCCGAACCTGCGCCATCATTATGTTGTACAGTAACATTTTATTGAGCCGCTGGCTCAGCCGAGCATTTGCATTCCCGCTGAGAAGTCTTTGGTCTACCTTACTTGGCCCGGGGCAAAGTCGAGCAAACGCGTCTCAGGGGAATAAATTACTCTCGACCTCCGCTGCCAGGGCCTTCAATGACAAAAGTGATTTATTTGGAAATATGAGCGCAGAAAGAAGGCGAGGTTTACAGTTAGATCACATTGTTGGTGATCTATAAGCCACCGCTGGTCACAGACTGATGTAGCCGCCCCTGATTACTGTAAGTGTTCAAGTGGAGTCAGGCTTGTGTTAGGTATTAAGTCATCACTTCCCTTCAGCTTCATGTCTGCCTCCGTTTCTGCTGAGTCATACTTTCCTCCCTTCTCTTTGAGTCTCTGTGTATCATGAATCCACATTAACACGTTGAGGATTTCTTCTCCTGCCTAAACTCCAGTCTGTGCTACAGCGTGAGGCCGTCAATATGATTACACAAGAATCCCTTTCTGCTGTACACTAAATTATCTCCCAGCAGTCGGGATCAAGTTGGTTTAAAATCATTACATTTAAAGCTGCACTACGTAATTTGCTACTCTGATAATATCATATTTATCCTTGCAACCTTGTCTTCTACAAAATTACTTTCCCATACAACTAAACTGCATTCTCAGTTACGTTTCGAGGAAACGTATTTTCTCCCAGATTACGGTCGCATTTTTAAACAGTTTTAAACACGTGGTTAACGCTGTAAATTGAAACAAACAAAAAATGCAACACTACTGGGTTAGGTTTAGTAAAAAAAAAAATCATTGTATGGCTTAAAATGTCTACGTTTGTTACGTTATTTAGTAGTAGTAGTAAGTACATAAATTATTCATTACAAACTGTTTGTGATGCGTCAAAAACAAACGTTTCCCTCGAAACGTAATTCATAATCCAGTTTTGTTGTATGGGAACGTAATTTTTAGGAGACAGGGCCGCTCCTTGAGGCCTCACAAAAATGTCAAATATATTTCCTTCCTTATAAAACATTTAAAGCCGACATTGTTTACATCTGTGTTTGCTAGCTAGCTTCTTCTGCTGCATTTCTATGTTTCAAGAGGTGTTACTGACACCATGTCTTTCAATGAAACAGCATGACATCATCAGCAAAAACGCATCACCTGCATGCTCGTACAAACAAAACCTTGCTCCATAGCACTCCTAGTGGTCAGAACCTGCACAGGGTTCCTTTAACCTCGACCCTGGTTGGTATTAATGAGCTCCTGCTTGTCATTCTGTTGTTTGTTGGTGTGTCGATGAACCATTGTGCGAGCCCTCATGTCCGTGTGTCTGTCTGTCTGACGGTTTGGTTCGCTGGTTGTGTAGGAGGGTCCCTATGTGATGCTCAAGAAGAACTGGGAGATGTACGAGGGCAACGACCAGTTCGAGGGATACTGCGTGGACCTGGCCTCGGAGATCGCCAAACACATCGGCATCAAGTACAAAATCTCCATCGTTCCCGACGGAAAGTACGGCGCCAGGGACCCGGAGACGAAGATCTGGAACGGCATGGTCGGGGAGCTGGTGTACGGGGTAGGTGCTTCTGTTTTTTTTTACTCTCTTGGTGACAGGAAGTGATTCTTCTCCCAGCTCCCTGAAGCTCTATGAGCTTTTCATCTAAGCTGACTCATCTCATTCAAACTTTAATTTGTCAGTAAGATTCATGATGGTATTTACTGAGACAATACTGAGTCTTCTTCTCGGCTGCTTGGCTTGGCAGGCTCTTAAAACTGCAAATAGCCAGAAATTAGTCAAAATTCGTTCATTTTAAACTGCAAGTCCATAATAGAAAAGATATATTAAATAGACAACATCATTTCTTCATCATTTCTTATCCGAATGACCTTTTGATAATCATAATAAAGCCATAAAAATATGACTTTATATATTTGTGCTGGTTAAAATGTCATTATGGAAACAACCTATCATACATTCTCAAATAAAAGCCAGTATACAAATAAGTATAGAGGCAAGCTATATTAAAAAGACATAGCTCACATAGTACATTAAGCTTAATGAGCCCTTTTATATCTCCATCAGTACAACAACAGTCATGTCATACCCACCAATCACTGATCGCTTCTAACTTCTTTGCATTTTTTTGATCGCTGTTAAGCTTCTGTCAAAGAAACTCAACACGTCGTGCAAATATTTCAAATTAAAAGCTAAGAAGGAACAGGAGTTATTGAGCAGCTGGAAGACTTTTATTGTGAAACATCACAAAGTTTTGAGTGTGAAAAAAAAATAAAAATCAGCAGGGATTTGGACAATTATTACAATTTATTAAATATATAATTAATATGCTCTCCTCAAAGCCACCAAACTCCAGTCAGAGAACAGGAATTTTAACTCGCTGATCATGGAAACACTCGACAGAAACAAAATAAAACTCATCATCTTTGTTAGTCTTTCCACTGTTCCAACAATCACCAACTCTGGTTTGGTCAAAATAAACCCTTAATTCACAGAGTTAGATGTGAAAAGAAACAGAAGTTATATGCTCTCCTCAAAGCCACCAGACTCCGTTGACAGAAACAGTAATTTTAACTTCCTGATCGTTGTAAAACACATCAAAACCGTCTTTCCACTGGTTTGAGTGTTTGAAAGAGAGACTGAATAATAGATGTAAAAAAAGAAGTAACCATCATAACATTTTATAACATTTACTAACGCTGTTTTCCGGCGTGTTTATGACGTTGAACGTTAAACACCGTTTGAAAAAATGCAAAAAATAGAACGACTAGAAAGAACGAGTGAATGAAAACAATATTTTTTTGTGAGAAACTCAAAGCATCGAAGTGGTGAGTATGACGTGTGTGTTGTTGTAGAAATTATCCTGAATTTATCCAGACAACAGGTAAACAGGAAGTGTTCAGTTTGCATTAACAGCAAATGAAAACAGGAGCAGATCATCATACTAAAATGTGATGATATGAATGCTGGTTCTAAATAACGGCCCTGCTCCACATTTTAATAATGTACAGTAAGTTAAAAAGCTTCTATAATATATAAAACATGTCTTTTTGTGTGCAGAATAATGCGTTTACAGGACAAGGAGTCTCTGTACAAACAGTATTTCTTGATCTGCAGAGTTAATCTGAGTCTGAAGCTCCTGTGTGTTGTTTACTGTGTAGATAATTAAACCCATCCAGAAGTCTCTGATGGTTTTAATGCCGGCAGGAATTAGTGGAGCGTTAGAGCTGAGCTTTTGGAGGGGGGGGGGGGGTTAAAGAAGAAAAGCGGAGGTATGGAGCTTGTTAGAGAAGCTTGATTTGGAGGGTGAGCGAGGTGTCTTTCTGCTGCTGACCTTGCAGTGGGATCAAAGTGGATTCAAGTCTGAGGTTTCAGGTTTGGGATGATGTTTCATGGCCTGAAAAGACATCAAAGTGAGGAAAGAAGGGAGAGTTCTTGTACTTTTTAAAGGACAAAAACAGAATAGAAAGTGAAGATATGGTCACTTACACTTAATTGGATTTAGGTTCAAATCCAAAATATTTTAAACAAATAAATGTCATATTTTTTTCACTCTGTGTCGCTGATGGAGCAGCGTATGAATGACACGATGATTCGCATTTAACATGCAATAAGAACGCCGTTCTTGCTTTTGGCGTGTCATTTGTACGCCATGTAGTCTTTAATGACTGCAATGTAAAACACTTAATTTTACAGGTCCGCAAATTTCATGGTAATAGGTGATAATTAGCAAGTAACCTATTTGAAATTTCTTTGGAATTACTGCCAAATTACCCCGATATTTACTTCAAAATTTATCCAAACAATGTTTATAATAAAGTAATTTTCGATATATTTTGAGGTAAATATTGGGGAAATTTGGCAGGAATTCCAAAGAAATTTCAAATAGGTTACTTGCTAGTTATCACCTAATTACCATGAAATTTGCGGACCTGTAAAATGAAGTGTCAAACAAACACAGGACTTTCAACCAGGAGACCGATGTTTTCTTTTCTAAGTTAAGTGAGTTTTTTAGTGACATTTGTGACGTGTTTTCCGTACTTCTGTTATGTTGTTTCCTTATGTATTTTACTTACTTATTTTAAGCCCAACCATGATGTTTTTCCTAAACATAACAAAGATTTTGTTGCCTAAACTGAAAGGCTGGCCGACACTGAACAACAGATGTTGAAAATGAAACTGTGAGAGAGCCCACACATAACGACATGTTGTGTTAAATTTAAAAGGTTTTGTTCCTGTAGTGTGTTTAGAGCAACGATTTGGCCAAAACAGCAACAACAACACACACTAACAGATTCATTCATCAACAACAAGAGTTCCCACTAAAAAAAAAACAGAAATTTCGCAAAATATCTCGCGATGAAACGTGACTTTAGTGTAAACAAACATGGAGGACGACGGGCAGGACCATCAAACAATCAGGGCTTTGCTGACGATTGTCGAGAGGAATCGGGCCTAAAATCAGCTTGATTCTCAGTGTAGTGTGCACCCGGCATTGGTGAGTAGTTTGCTGCCTAAACCTTACTGCAGACGTTACAGTAGTTGTGTTGCCTGGCGTAAAAATGACACGTGATAAGTCTAAAATGTGTCATCATGACACGCTGGTTGTCCTTGTACTGTTGTGCTGTTTATACACCTTCCCATGAGATCAGGTTGGATGGACAGAGTAGAACAATTTAACCTTTATCTAATTTTCTTTTCCCAGAAATCATTCTCTCCTGTGCAAGAAATGATTTAGCAATTTGTTTGAGATGAATTTGAGACCAGTTTTTCTAGTTCCTTTTTTTTTTTTTTTTTTCTTGATGAGCTAAGTGGCATTATCACAGAGTGGCATTTTCCTCGCCTGCGCCTCTTTGGTGCTGCAGTGACTCACCGTGAAGCGAGTGCGAGGAGGGGCACAGTTCGGGATGTGTCAGGACTGATCAAGCACTACACTGCACTTTTGGTGTAAAGACTAACCAGGTTGGATCCTGAGCAAAGGAATAAGAAGTGCAGCTGTGTTCTCTGCTATTTTCATCTCTTTAAACAAGCACACGGAGCAGAAACACGTCCTGTCCTGAAGCTTTGCTTTGAACGGACGACATGATGCGCAAAATACCTTCAACTCAGAACAGGAAAACTTAATATTGTCCTTAGTTTGTTGTTCACTACGGTCGCTAGCGGTCTCTGCCCTCTTCTTTTAATCCTCCTTTCGGTGTTAGCCCATGTGAATTGATGACAAAACCTACTATTGGGTGTAGCAGGGCTCTACTGACCCACATCTATGAGGCTGATAAGTAAGAGATAATGTACAGCGAACCGATCATTGTTGCAAAATAAACTCTGACAGGGGAATATTTCACAAAAAACGTAAAATGACGCTCCAAGGGAGGTCATCCTGTTACCAATCAACAACCTGCAGAGTACATGACATCACATTGGTCCAATGATGATGTCATCTTCAGTCTCTACTGCTGTATTATAAGTGGTGAACTGGCAGTAAAGTATCAGACAGCAGCTCATCAGGAAATGAATTATAACGTGTAACTTGTGAACTACTTTTAAACACATAATAAAACAAACCCTTCTTATTTAGGCCTGTTTATCGAGCTGTAGCTAGCTACTAGTGCTAGCTAACACAGCAGTTAGCTCGTTGTAGCAAGAAAAAAGCCTTGTGTTAACAAATGAACGGATTCTGTCCACAGAAAAAAAAAAAACACGAGAGGGCTTTTATTTTGACGGCCGTACACGCAGTTACAGACAGGCTTCTAGTGACACGTTACAAACACTCCTGAGGCTGCAGTGCCATGGTTTTACTGATTAATTTTTTATTTTTACATAAGAAAGTAGAGATAAGTAACGTAGGCAACTAGTGTAGTAATAATAATAATCATCATCATTTACATAACACTTGTCAAACTTAAGCGCAAAGTGCTTTCCAGATTAAAAGATTTACAGTATCAAGCAGCACTGAGCTCATACATAAAATGGAGGTGCAAAATAAGACAAATAACTAAATGTAATGTTGGTTTTCCGCCTCTCCTCCACAGTTTTTTGAGTCACCAGCCGCCACTGATGTGCACCAGTGTGTATAGCAAGAGTTGCACTATAGAGTGTGTTATTGGGGGAATAGGGGAAGCTGGCAGCTTCTTCTACAGCGTTCATGGGAACGTCTGAGGACATGGAGGCTGTCAGCACTTTGCTTAGAGACCATTCGTGTCTTCCCCCGGCAGCCTCCGTGCTACCGCTACACAAAAGCCCTGCCTCCTTTTACCCTGCCATGTATTTTAGCGCTCACCAAACACCCCGAGGCTGTCGTCTTAGTGTATTTTGCTGAGAATGAGAGAACTTAAATCTCTTTCATTTTTGTCCCTGTTTTCTCCTTTCCTACCTCTTTGAGTGTCAGTAATGAAACCTTGCTGATTTTAAGCGCTTTGCTCCCAAGCCGGCCCGGACAAGGTCACGAGTGTTGCTAAGTCACTAACTGTAATCTGGTTTGTGGATTCTCAGCAAGCACTTTTCCCACAGCTGCAGACCTCAGAGGTGCCCTTTTTTTTTTTTGCCTTCCTGTGCTGTAAGCATATTTCTCTGACACATTATTTTATCCTCCCTGCAGTTCCAGCTAAGCCTCTCGGCCTCAGAGCGGGTTTCTTTCTCAATTTCCTTTCTTCCCCTCTCTCTGTCTTAACTTGATCACTCCGAGGTGTATTCAGCCGCCGTCTAAACTTGATCGCTGTGAGATTTGTTCAGTCGAGGGAGAAATTCAGATAGCTGAGGAGAAAAGAAAAGATGGTAATTGTTGTTTTGTTTCCTGATGCCTGGCTGGCTCGCTATTGGCCTCCGGCGTGTCGTATCTGTGACTAAGTGATGTTTGATTGTCGCGTGGCCCGGCTCAGAGAGATGATCCGTCATTTGTTTCATCATTTGGATTTGCTCTCGTTCAGATGGCTGATCAGATTGCTTTTTAATCCACAGAAAGCGGAAATCGCCGTGGCCCCTTTGACTATCACGTTGGTCCGGGAGGAGGTGATCGACTTCTCCAAGCCCTTCATGTCGCTGGGCATCTCCATCATGATCAAGAAGCCCCAGAAATCCAAACCGGGGGTGTTCTCCTTCCTGGACCCGTTGGCCTACGAGATCTGGATGTGCATCGTGTTCGCCTATATCGGCGTGAGCGTGGTGCTCTTCCTGGTCAGCCGCTTCAGCCCGTACGAATGGCACACCGAGGAGCCCGAAGAGGGCACCGACGGTCCGCCAAGCGACCAGCCCCCCAATGAGTTTGGTATCTTCAACTCCCTCTGGTTCTCCCTGGGCGCCTTCATGCAGCAAGGCTGCGACATCTCCCCCAGGTAAGACCACGCAATGTCATCTCAAAAAAGTACAACAGTTGCTGGATGCTACAAAGGCTGGGGACACATTACATGACTGTTAGGCCACTTCTAATCACTATGTGCCATCACGTCCGACTGGATTGTGTCTGGTCGAGTACTTAAAGCCCTCGCCACGACCTTCATCAGCATTTCAAACACGTTTGATTGACACACGTCTTGACACCCAGCAGTAGAAATCAGTATGTTGTTCAGTCTTGATGTTGTTAATCATCTTTAATTGTTATTGGCACGAAGAAAACGGTTGTTTTTAAATTCAGATAATCTGTGCAACAGGAATAATCTGCTGTTGTTATTATGAGTGTGGTTTTTAATATGTTCCCACTCCGAACAGCTGTGTAGTGTGTCCTCAGCTCGAGTCACAGCTGATGTTCACATTCAAGCTGCAGCTTCCATGACAAACCGCGGAAATAAGAGGAAAATCCTCCCATTGTTATAGTTAGTAATAGTTTAATCTCTGGATTTTATTTTATTTAGTTGCAGTACAGTATATTACTTTAAAGGCCTTTACACACTGGGGGCGTTTTTTTTTGGTGATTCATTTGCACGTCGATATATTTTTTCTTTCACACAGAACATGAAAGAGCATCTTTTTTCGGAACAAGGTTGATTTTTTCTGTGCTTTCTCACCGCAAATAAAGGCATCAACCAATCACGTTGTGTGGAACGGACATATTCAATACGTACACTATAGTGTACAACAGCATGGAGGCTAACTGTATTAATCCTTTCAACCTTGACAAATATTCTCAGGCGAGTATTTTGCATATTTTTGTCATGTATTCATCACGCCCTCGGTGTGTAAAAGGCCTTAATGCTGTGAAAACCTCATAATTTAGTAACTGTCAAACTACTTTAAGTGTTTAATTTAAGATTTTGAATTATGTAATTCTTTATTGGTTGACCCTAAAGATGAAAACAAAAAAAAGGAATTGTGGTTAAAAGAATAGTTCAAGTATATCAGTTTCATGTCTGTGTGTTAAGTGCAGAGCTGTTAGCTTAGCTTAGCATAAAGACTGAAAGCAGGTCTGAACAACTAGCCTCTAACTCTGTACAAAGTTCACACAAATGCCACCCCAACAACTCTACATGCTGAGTTACGTGATGTAATCTAGATGAACAACAATTCTTCACAGTGAATACGTCCACTTCTTATATACAGTCACGTCGCTTGCGTGGCTAAAAACAAGATTCATGAACTTCAGAGGTGTACGTTTATTTAAACTTAAGTCGGGCTAGCTGTTTCCACCCGTTTACAGGCTTTATGCTAAGCTAAGCTAAACACATCCTATCTCCAGCTCCTTAGTTAACACACAGACGTTTGGAGATGAGGTTTTCATCTGCCACGATGTACGTCACCTTACCAATTGTAGCCCACTTATATTATTTAAGTAAGTTAATGCACATAACCTGCTGTCTATGAGTGGTAAGTTGCATGGGAACTAGTTGTTGAAAATCATAATATAAAGGTATTAAGTATGAAGTACTGTACTCGTGTTGCACTGCAGTGTCTGCTGCTCATGCTGTGTGTATACCTGTACGTGCACAGTGGCATCACACTTGTTGGTTGTATATGTGGTGTGTTTGTGAGTCAGAGAGAGAGAGAGAGAGAGAGTCTCATCTAGTATTGATTTTGTGTCTCTCTCTCTCTCTCTTCTGCAGCCATATTGTTCTTCACTGTCTGACTTGCATACACACCGTGTTGTCTGCTTGTAAAGGGAATTAGCTCGTCTCTGCGTCTGTCAGCTTCAGCGGTTGTGAACGAGCGAGCGCGGTTGTGCAGAGCTGCTGTCTGCTCCATAGCATATATGATTCATTAAGAACGAGGTGTTGTCTTCCACCGTGTCTGTGACTTCTCTTCCCTTTGTCCAAATTACGAGACTCAATCCCAGCATCCCTTTGGGCTTCAGGCTGGCGTCTAGTGAGCGTGGCGTACTTTGGCGGAAGGGTGGAGAAACTGGGTCTCTTGTCTGGCTGTGTTCCTCTCCAGCCTCTAAAGGCTGGTCGTCTTTGTTGTTCTATCAAAGATCAGGCTTCCTGTCCGTCATCACACACTGCTGACGTCCACTGTCATGGTCAAACCTGGTAAAGCCTGTAATTCATAATGGTTTCCCATTTCCTGTAAAGCCTTTTCTTAGCTGCTTTGTCAAGCTTAAAGTTCCAGCACATTGATTGTCTGGATTATTTTAACTCCTATATATAGTTATTTTTAAGTCTTTCGTATAATATGTCTTTTATCTGCTTTAAAGGGATAGTTCGGGTGTTTGGAAGTGAGGTGCTTATCCGTAGTCAGTGTACCAGCACAGGAGCAAAGCAATGTACTGCTGTGGACACCTAAAAAAATCAATATCAGTTTAAGTGTACGCTTTATTTATAATATTTTCACCGCTGCATCCATCTATGTTCTCGCCAAATCTACCAGACTCCATTTAAAAAAAAAAACACAAATTTTACTTTGCAGAACACGGGAGTTGCTGGTCCAACGCTGCCTCGATCGGTTAGTTTGTTTGTGTTATTGTGTGACTTTGGTGAATCCGAGCTAACCCTTTAAAACACCAAAGTCACACAATAGCACAAACAAACTAACCGATCGACGCAGCGGTAGATCAGCAACTCCTGTGTTCTGCGAGGTAAAATTACTGTTTTTTCAATGGAGTCTGGTTGCTTTGGCGAGAGAATACGGCTTCAGTTCCCCGTCAGAAACATAGACTGTATAGCTGTCTCACATTAAGGTAAACCGGCAAAAATATTCTAAATATAGCGTACACTAAAATACGTGTTGCTGCTGCCTCCGTCCACAGCAGTATATCGCTTTGCTCCCGTGCTGGTACTCGTGTCTGTTTCTCCAAACTCCATCTACTGTAGGTAATACACCGACTATGGATAAGTACCTCATACAAACCCCACTTCAAAACACCTGAACTATCCCTTTAAGCCCTTATGGTACGGTCTGTAATAGAGTTGGTAAGATTTTAGGAGATGGAAGGTGGACCAAATCAGCCTGTATCTTTCAGCCTCCCCCCCCACCAGAGGAGAACACAAGACGGAGGATCCCGAGGTACATTATAGCCTCACGTAAGCAACCTTTAGAGGAGACTGTAGTTGGCCTAAGCACACTTTATTTAAGGAGTACACTTGCTTTGTTCACACCACCACCACCACCATAACCACCCTCTGCCTGCCACATCTCCGCCTGTATACTGCAGATAAGGACTTTAGAGCAGCACAACAATGTCGGCATCAGAAAGAAAAGTCTACATTTCAAACCTCTGTGTCTCTGTGTCCCCCGCTGTCACTGCTGATCCCAACGGGCCTCTCCCAATCCATCAGCACCGAGCCCCAGAGCTCCGGAGCGCTTCCACTCCAGTTTAGCCTGACAGGGCAACATGCAAACCCCCCCTCACACGGGGGAGATTAGACGGCGCGGAGGGAGTGACAAGGGCAGAGGTGAACAGGACGAATTTGGGGCCGAGGGCCGCAGCGCTCGCTCGCGTGTTGCTGTCGCGAGCCGGCTGGACGATGGAGACTCGGTCTGCATGCTGATCTGTCTATACTCCAAACAAGCTAGCAAGGTCAAACTATTAACAGGGCGGCTTTGAGCATTTTAACCAAGGTTATGATAGTTTAGTTTAGTTTTAGTTAGTTTTCAGAGTGTGTTTGTTAGTTTTAGTTTAGTTTCAGTTTTTCAGAAAGGTTTTAGTTTGTTTTTGTTAGGGTCAGCTATAATGTCTCTAGCTTCATATACATGCTGAATACATGGTTGGAGAACTGTGTAGGAATGACCATAATGTTTAATCTTCGCTCTACTTTAGTGTCCGATGTGAAGCAATTGCTGCATAGCACCATCTCCTGGAAGACCGAATCCGTTCAATTTATGAGGTTCAATCTCACGAGAGTTAATGGAAATTCATTTATTTTATTTTTATTAATTTTTAAACCAAAACTAATATTTTTCACTGCTCATTTTCTTTTTAGTTTCAGTTTTAGTTTACTATAATAACCCTGGTTTTAACTGGGAGGTACTCCAGGTGTAGAACCAGATTAGTTAGTGTCTTGTACTGTAATTTGATGAAAACCGTTTTCAAAAAAAGTGAAATAAAATACCAGCTTATTAGCCGTCAGCTAACAAAGCCGTATAGAGGTATAAAAAGAAAAACCACTGAGTAGAAGAAGCCTCCAGAGCTGAATTATCTGCTCAACATTTTACTAATTTCATGACACAGCTCCAACAGGAACAGCAGAAGTTGAAATAGCGGTGAACATCTTCCCCCTCCTTCTCTCTTAATAAGGGTTAATACTCCCCGTCTGCTCCCTCAAGGCAGCCCATAATAATTAACTCAGTGATTAATATCCTGGTCTCCAATGGTAATGTCTCCGTGGTAACAGGAGGAGAGGGGAGCTTAAATGAAACGGTGACACGATCGTCTTTTTAATTGACTACAAATCCCAGATGAATAGAAGTGAAGTTGTTCTGGTGTTTCTTCTCTGCAGGAAGTCATGAAACTATCAATATGAATATGAGGGTGTGACCGGTCATTCCAGCTGTTTTCAGTCACTTCCGTCTCCTCGTTTCACATGGATCATCTTTTTCTGCTGAGTCATAGCCGCCACGTCTCTGGCGAGCTAATGAGGACGCTGTGATTGGCTTGATTAGTCCTGATTAGCTCCGAGCGCGTGCATGCTGATGCAGAATCTCCTGATGGCAGCAGATGAAGCGTAACTTTTAATTTGACTTGTGTGCGAATTTAGGCTGAAAAAGAAAAAAATGACTTTCAAGTGGTCTATCTGCACGATTCCCATTATTCTATTAATTCAACGCCAATTAGCTTTGTTATCCAGCTGACAACGCCGCCGCTCTCCTGCGTCACTTATTGCTGATGTCAGCATTTCTTCGGCGTCCTTCACGCTCGGTCGATTTTGTCGCACTGTTCTTGCAAATTGCGGGCATCGCTCGAGGCTCTGATTGCATCTGTATGTGCAGTCGAGAGCCAATTTACTGTCTCCCGCTTTCATGTTGAGGCTAATTAAGTAGCTTCCATCAAAAACAAACATCCTCAGTTGTCATTGAAACTCATATTTGTGTAGCCGCGGTTCAACCTGTTTTTTTAGCTTGTGACCCCTTGAGTGCCCCAATGAGTGCATTTAAACCATTTTAGAGGTAAAACAAATAGGAAAAGAACAAAGATTGGAGAAAAGTATGAAAAATAAATATAGCAATCATCTTGCAACCCCTTTATTTTATCTCTCGACACATTGTGAGGATCCCAACACTAGATTTGTGTTCATTTTGAACTGCTGAAAATAACATTAAGAAGTTGAACAAGAGCCCACGCCGCTTGATGCCATGGCTCCTAATAACCACCCTTTTCAAAACAAAGGGTACTTTCTGTTAATTCCACCTGTTATAAAGCCGTATATAAACTAGGGCTGTGTACAAACAAGAATCTGACAATATGATACGTATCATGATACATTTATACATGTAAAAACTTACATACAGTCCCTTTAATTTACTCCAAACTTCTTCCACGTCAACAACAATTGTCATGTCTTGTAACAGAAATACAGTTTTCATTCACAAATTATTTCCCGTTGCTTCCAGTCTGCAGTTAATGAACTCAACACTTCCTATATTTCACATTAAAAGCTTTTTCAGTATATATATATTTTTCAGCATAATCCCCCCCCCCCCCGTATTCAGCGAGGCTTTTAATGTGAAAAATCAGCAGGAAGTGTTGAGTTTTGCTGTCTGTAGCTGAGCAGCGATGGAAAGAAATTGGGAATAATATGTGAAAGAAATCAGTATTTCTGTTAATAAAAGAGCATCAATTACCTTTAGTGCTACTACAGACAGTACAGGTAATTCCTCTGATGTGTACCTAACTTTTATTCTCGACCATGCCTTTATTTGTTTGTGCTGGTTGTTATTTGATACACAGATTATAAATATTACATCAGGGCTGCAGTTGAGGTGGAGAGGGAGACGTAGAGGCGGAGAGAGAGATCTGGAGTGACAGTTTGTCTTCTATGAATAAGTCCAACCATGTGGTAGCACCTCCTCTTTTATTAAGGCTCTCTGCTCAAGGTCAGAGCTCTCTACGTCTTTCTCTTCATCACCTCCTCCTCCTCCTCTTATTCATGTTGCCGTGTTTTCTTTCTCTTCTTTCTCTCTGTCCCACAAACTTCCCTTAAATCCTGCAGAGAACACCACACACACTCTCTGCACCAAATCATCTCTGACAGCAGCTTTTTATTTCACATCAAAGGAAATAAAGGAGGGACGTGGGGAAGACCGGTCACTGATACTTACTGTATGTGAATCATATTGTATTTAATCCTGAGATGAGATTTATTTTGCCTCAGTGTTTCTTTTTATCTTTGAATTTTCATTTAACCTCTTAAAAACGTGTGTATATTTTCATTTAAAACGCCTAAAATAACCCAAAATGAATCAGAGCTTGCCCCTCAACCATAAATCTTTTATGCGTATATTTGGTCTCTTTTGAAAGGTAAGAAGCAGAGGAATATAAATAAATTGTAAGTAAATTAAACTATAGTACCATGGAGAGTCCAATGGAGATGCAATATAGAAAAAAAAATAAGATTTTCATTCTCGCCTATTATAAAATCTTAATTTCAAAGGCATTATCACCATTAAAACCAAGATCCTGTCATCAATGATGCAACTGAATGTGTTCTACTACTCTTTGACTACAACTGTGACTATACATTTGATGAAAATACACTAAAATACAACATTTATGCTACAATTTATAAACATATAGCAATGCGATCTCCATGTTTTGATCATGTTTATTTTTTACAAATTGACTGTTTTTGCCTCAGTGTTTCTTTTTATCTTTGAATTTTCATTTAACCTCTTAAAAACATGTATATTTTCATTTAAAACGCTTAAAATAACCCCAAATTTAATCAGGACTTGCTCCTGAACCATAAGGCTTATATGCATATAATATTTTGTCTCCTTTGAAAGGTAAGAAATTGAAAGTAAACTAAACTGTATTACCACGGAGAGTCCCGGTCCTTGCTTTGTGAGGTAAATTAATAGATTGCATTGATAAACTGCATGTTTAGCTGAGATAAATTAAATGAATTGTTGCAGATGAGTGCAGAAATTCCACCTAGCCATCACGTAGACCATGCCAGCCTCTTTAAATCTCTCCTTAAATACAAATTAATTTAACTTAATAACCAGTAGGGGAAAAGTGCTGACTAATTGCTGTATAATTGCTGAAATTATTCTATCTTTTTTGTACGTTTTAGTTCTCTTTATACCCCGAGGCGTCCTGGACTGCTGCGATGATTCCCAGTCCCCCAACACCGGAGCCAATTTCTGTTTTGTTTCCACTTTATTTCTCCTAATACCTCCCCCGTCTGGTTTCCTCCACTCGTGGGAAAACTGAACTCGTACATCATTACAGTCAAGTTCTCTCCCCGACGTTTCTCACAAACATCTGACTGCAGTGAAACAGTTTTCGATTTATTATTTATTTTTTTTGCAGAGCTTTTGTATTGCACAAAAACACTTGTAATGACCACGCTTGGGTAAAGACAGATGTCTTCCTAGAAATACAAAATGATTCATCATAACCCTCAGAGCTGAAAACACAACGCTGATATTAACAACTGAGTCAGGATCAGGGGGGAATATTGGGTTTCATTGCTCCCATAAGTATGTAAAAATATGTGCATTGTACTACAATATAACAACAATACAAATAGAAAAATATAAATAACAAGTGAAATATGTATACTACAATATTTAACAGTGTAAATTATAATAATGCTAACCAGTGTTGTAGTCAAGACCACCGAAACCGAGACCGAGTCCCGTACTGCGTGACACGCTTGCAGTAAAATGTAGAACATGCTAACAGACTGAGGCACTCCTCAAATTGATCGGAAAGATCCACATTCCCATAAAAACACCCCTCAGAAAACTAATTAAGATTTCTCTTCATTCACTCTTCTCTTCTATTGCCATATATATACTGTATATACAGTATATATTAGGGCTGTAAATTGATTAAAATATTTAATCGAGATTGATCACTTTTCTTTTACCTTAAAGGAACGTTTGTCAAGTATTTAATACAACATGCTAGTGGGCAAATTTTTTATGCAAATATGTGTATATATTTATTATTGGAAATCAATTAACAGCACAAAATTTAGCATAAGATTGGAGCGTTATTTAACCTCCTTTGCAACAAGCCAGTATGACAAGAAGGTTTTCTAGTTTCATATGATGCCAGCATCTTCTCTCTAGCTTTAAAACTGAGCCCACTACAACCTAAAAATAGCAGAAATTAGTAAATTAGAGGCAATAAAAACTAATTTGCATCAACGCGTTATTATCACGTTAACTTTGACAGCCCTAATAAATATATATACAGTATATATAGGAGACCGGTGTTTTGTTTTGTAAGTTACATTAGTGACGTTTTTCACGTTTTTTCAATGATGTACATATTGTACTTAGTTTACGTACTTATTTTAAACCCAACCATGATGTTTTTCCTAAACCTAACTCAGAGGTTTGGTTGCCTACACCTAGCTGTGGACGTTACCGTAGTAGCATGGTGCACAAATGACACACGAAAAGGCCCTGTATGATGTTGTGCTATTTATACGCCTTCCCGTGATCGGCCCTGTGATGGTGTGATGGTGTACCCCGCCACTCGCTCAATGTCAGCTGGGATTGGCGACCCTCAAGGATAAGCTAATATAGCTAATAGATGGATAAAAGTCTAACGATCGACTCCTCCATATTATCATAATATATATGATGTAGAATCCATTTTGCACTACCATCATTAATTCAAGGTGAATTGAGAAAACACTGAAAATGACCCAAACTCCCCCATCATCCCCTCTGTTTACTGCAGGCCCATCAACACACAGAAAAGAGGGATGACACTCCTCCTCTTGTCCCATTATTACACTCCCACAATCCACTGCAAAGCCAGAAAGATGTAGACGGTGCGATAGAGAGAATGAAGGGATTTTTTAGCAGGTAGGAAACGGAAGTAAAGCAGCAGCATCTCATCAAGCCTCCACCACCTTTACTCATTATTTTACAGCTCTAATTCTCTGTGCTCAAAAGCCACAATCCTCTCGAGGGGAAGGAAAATTGAGTGTGGGGAGAAAAAGAGAGGGAAGTCATTTGTATTCAAATCCAGAGCTAATACGTCAAGTAAGTCTATTTCATGGGCGAAGCTTCCTGTGTGTGTGTGTGGAGGAGACATGCTCGACTGCAGCACTTTCTCTATTGGACGTCGCCTGAGCCGCTACAGGCACTTTCATCGGCACGGAGCGAGAAAACGGAGGTTTCCTCTCCAGTTCTGTGGTTAGAGTGACGTTTCTGGGTGTGTTTTGAAAAGGCTCTTTAGCAATCATAGTATTTATGAGGATTCAATTGAGGAAAAGGACGCTACTTACTGTCCTTTTTGTAAACACATGCATATGGCAAGTCGTTTTAACATTTAATAGCTAGACAGGATATTCATTAGAGATGTCTGCAACGTCATTTTGTCTAGTCAAAACTCAAGATATCTCTAATTCTATTCTACTCTAATTTTAGATATCCGTAATTACATTTTGACTAGTACGATTCAAACTACTTTTGCCGTTCATGTGTATGGGGTTTCTCATTACGGATATCCGTAATTCACATTGCGGATATCCGCAATGTGAATTATGACTAGTCGTAATTCTAGTTACAGATATCTTCAATTTAATTCTGACTAGTCATAATTCCAGTTCAAGATATCTTTAATTCCCCCTGAAATACTTGAACATCCACAAATTTATTTATATTTCAAAGCATGTATATATATCTTTTTCTATGCGAAATGTTAAATTAATTAATCTGTATGTATGTTTTATTTTATTAATTGTTTTGTTTGCTGGCTTTTTTATTTTCTATTGATTTATTTCTATTTTATTTATTTTTATTTCATTTATTATTTATTTATTTTGTTATTTACAATATATATATTTAATTCAATTTATTTTATTTCATTTATTCATTTATTATTTATTCATTTATTTATTTTGTTATTTACAATATATATATATATATTTTTATTTTTGATTTCATCTAGGCAGTCGGGGGGGGGGGGGAATATCTGAGAATAATGTTCTTTTTCTTAAATAAAAATATTATAAAAAAAAAATTAAAAAACTCCCCTCAACTGAAGATATCTACATTGTCCTTTTTAGATATCTAAAATTAAATTTTGACGAGTCAGAATGACGTTGTAGATATCTCAAACTGGAGTTACGGATAGTCAAAATGTCATTACAGATATCTTGAATTAGAGTTTTGAATCGGCGAAATGACGTTGCAGATATCTGTAGTTACGTCAGAAGGGGGGCGGGAGCTTTTCAAACATACTATGGCGCTGCACTGCAGCCGTGTGGGTTTATAAAGTGTGTCTGCAGACAATAAAATCTAAATGCAATTGTGGATATCTCTAATGTTGATTCCGGATAGTCAAGCTTAGCTATTAAATGTTAAAACGGCTTGGTGTAACATGCATGGAGATTACAGGACATAGAGGCTTCCTGTTTGTATTGGGAACACTGGAATATGTCCAGATTGCAATAAGACACAGTGGGGAAACCAGCCAAGAAACCCCTGACTGTTGCAGATGCCTCTCCTCTCCTCATCTCATCTCTCTCTCTATCTGACAAGGAGGCCTGAGGGTTTTGTATCCTCCGCTGTTTGATTTGCACCGAGGGGAGATCTTGTTTGTTCTCCTCAATGCAGCATTTATGGTTTAAGATTCTCCTCACGACCTTCTGCTGCTCCTGAGCAACGGGCTATCTGTCTCCCCCGAGCGAACAAACAAGAAAAGAGCAGCGCCGGCCGGCGGGACCTGCAGCTCTTTTCATCCCACCAATAAAGGGGGGGAAGAAGGGACAAGAGTAGCCAATCTATTCTTTATCGAAGCTGGTCAACACAAGCATGTGGGGTTTTTTTTATGAGGCACTAATGAGGGGTAAATACAGCTCTGGGAGGTTTGAGTGTTGTCAGAGCTCCACCGTGTGGCGGCACAGCTGAATTATCCAGTCTCTCCATGCTCCAATCATATTTCATTCCTATCAATTGTCTATTTCACTGTATTTTCCAACACTAACTGTCTGTTTTCTGTCTTTCTATCCTCTCCTCCTTACCCTTATTTTACCACTCCAATAATCATTTTCCTGGCTCTACTTTCTGGCGATCCCCTCCTTTTATTCCTTCCTTTCCTCTTATTTTTGTCCATCCTGTCCCCCGCAATATCCTTCCACCTCCCCTCCTCTCCAAGGTCGTTATCGGGTCGAATCGTCGGAGGAGTGTGGTGGTTCTTCACCCTCATCATCATCTCGTCCTACACGGCCAACCTGGCTGCCTTCCTCACCGTGGAGAGGATGGTTTCTCCCATCGAGAGCGCCGAGGATCTGGCCAAGCAGACGGACATCGCCTACGGCACTCTGGACTCCGGCTCCACCAAAGAGTTCTTCAGGGTGAGTCGGCGGTACCGGGGTTAACGGTGTACTCTCAGACACCCATGCAGGATCATAAGGGAGCTTAGCAGGTCTCCATGGCAACCCTGTGTCCTAGAAATTACAATTATGTAATTCATTTGGTCAAATACATTTAGGAGGAAATGTAATCGCTGCCTCTGATGATGACATTTTTTGTACCGCACGCAAGTTGTACGGAGGAGGTCCGGATGGATGTAAGAAGATAAGATTAGATAAAACTTTATTGATCCCTGAGGGGAAATTCACACAGAAACAGGCTTAGAGATTAGAGAACAGATAGAGTTATATTAGAATGAAATAATTGAAAAATGAAATAAGAGATTATTAAAGAAATAAAACCATCTGAAAAGTAACTCAAGCTGTCAGATAGATGTAGTACAATATTATTATTAAAGTACTAGTAGCACAAAATTGTACTTAAAGGGATAGTTTGGGTGTTTTGAAGTGGGGTTGTATGAGGTACTTATCCATAGTCAGTGTAGGCAGGCGAGGCAGCGGTAGACCAGCAACCACTGTGTTTTGCGAGGTATAATTACAGGGTTTTTAAATGGAGTCTGGTGGCTTTGAAGAGAGCATAGATAACGGCTTCAGTTCTCCGTAAACCGATAAGGTAAAGCGTTGGAAATATTCTAAATATAGCGTACACTTAAATCGATTTTTTTAGGTGTCTAAAATCCGTTTAGCTGCTGCCCCCGTCCACATTGCTTTGCTCCCGTGCTGGTACTCCTGTCTGTTTCTCTACACTCCATCTACTGTAGGTAATACACTGACTATTGTTAAATACATCATACAACCCCACTTTAAACACCCAAACTATCCCTTTAAATGCTTCAAATCTAGTAAACCAGTGATGCCAACTTTTGAAGTGAAACTTTTCTCTACCTGGTGTTGTATGTGGATATGTTTTCTCCATCTTCCCTCCACCTCTCATCTACCTTTGAACCTCCAACCTCCCTCAAAACCCCACAGCGGTCAAAAATTGCCGTCTACGAGAAGATGTGGGGGTACATGAAGTCGGCCGAGCCCACGGTCTTCACCAAGACCACGGCGGAGGGCGTGGCGCGCGTCCGCAAGTCCAAAGGGAAATACGCCTTCCTCTTGGAGTCCACCATGAACGAGTACACGGAACAACGAAAGCCGTGCGACACAATGAAAGTGGGAGGAAACTTGGACTCCAAAGGCTACGGAGTAGCTACACCGAAGGGTTCACAGTTAAGGTGGGTGGAATAGTGTAACAATATGTTCTACGTGTTGTTATGGTATTCCACCTTCCCTGGTGTGCCGCCTTTTGTATCTTTATCTGTCTCCACGTATACTTTGCTCGGTGTGGGTGGGTGGGGTGTTTTTATGTTTTAGTGGCTTTTTGTCATCTGTGTTTTGTGCCATGCATGTCGGGGTCACCGTGATCATTATTTCTTTCTTCACAGCTCTTCACATCAGGTAAGTCTTTATGCTTGCTTGTTTGGGCAGAAATGTTGGAATGGCATGCTGTTAAACTTACTGAAAATGTCTTATTTAGTAATAGATAATCTGCATTTTTATATCCACCTTATTCTCAGGGGGGCGATACTGTAGAAATGATTATGGGCGTAACTTCTGGTGAGGTAGCGGAAGAAGGAGTGAGCATACGTTCTGGTGACTTTAAAAGAGTGAAAATTACAAAATAATAAGTACACTGCAAAAGCATTTTTATGTTAAACTATTAATTTCACCTTTAACTCTCAGGAAAGAAAACTGAATAATTTGCCCTTCTGATGTGAACTTGACGTGTGAATCTCTGAAAACTAATATTCATTTGTTTTTACTTATTTTTGCCTCTGCTTGATTATTTCTTTCTCTTAATTCTCTCCATTTCTCTCTCCGTCTCTCACTCACTGAAGGTCCTTTTAGACACAAGAAACACTGAGAAACCTAAACTTGAAGAGACCACCGATACTGGTACTGATCTGCCTCAGAGCTTTTCAGATAGTTCATCGCTTCATCGTCTAGCAATGGAGTCAATAACGTAGCTAAATATGCTAGTGTAGGTTATCTGAGGCCACTTCTTCAGGTCGTCCTCCCATCCCTCCATAGTAGAAAGCAGAGCTATGATCACATTATCCTGTTTGAGCTGTAATAGGTGGTGTTCCCACATATTTTTTTAATATAATCGCTCTAGGAGAGAGGATTAGCGTACCGTTACCATGGAAAACGCCAGAAGTTGCACCCATAATTCACACAAGGCATCAAGGGGGGGCTAGGAATAAGGTGGATATAAATGTAATTAGTAGAGATATTTGCTACTTCAGCTTTCCTTCACGCTTGACTGGTTCTTTCTTTTCAACTAAAGTGACTGAAATAGTGTTTTGGGAGCCATTTGAATGCTCAGCCCTCGGTAACTCTGCCAGACTCTGTCACTGCCTCCCGCACATAGTGGAATTTACAGACCTGCCACCGAATACAGTGTCATTACTGTGGGGAGTTGCACTTTCAATCCGCGCACTCATCGATCAAAACCCGCCGGCAAGGTCTCACTGAAGGGAATGGATAAATATACTAAAGGCAAAAACTTCACAGGTGTGTATATGTGTGTGTACAGCTCCATGATTGCCTGCACTTTTATTTATTCCTGTGGAGAACATGTTAGAAAATACCAGTGGGAGCCCTTTTTCTTTATATAGGCAAAAAGAAGTCTGATTGTATAGAAAGTCTATGAGAAAATGAGCCTACTTCTCACTTGATTTATTACCTCAGTAAACATTGTAAACATGAGTTTATGGTCTCAATCGCTAGTTTCAAGTCTTCTTCAATACAGCATGATGTTCATTTAGTAAATTATGGTCCCATTTAGAGTCAGATAGACCCTTTCACAGTGTGTTCATTAAAGGTAATTATAACATTTTGGTCGTCTAAAAAAGTCTTATTCAGTGTTCGTTTGTACTTAGCTCCACCCTCTCGTGTCACTCCTGGTTGCAAAAACCAAGATAGCGACGGCCAAAATGCCGAACACAAGGCTTCAAAACCGTAGACCGTAGAAAAACCAATGGGTGACGTAACTGTGACTACGTCCACTTCTTATATACAGTCTTTGTTCTCAAGCTGTGGGCGGTATATTCTAATGAGCCTACATGTTATAACTTGAATAACTTGTTGAACCACACGTTTTCTGATCTAGGCAGCCGACTAAATAACTGAGTGGGTTGTTTATGGGTTGGTAGGCTCGCCAGATACCCAAATGTGCAAACCGATGAAAAAGTTTTTTATGATATGTCCCCTTTAAGGTTTTATATTCTCTGTATATACCAACAAACACCAACTCCTCACAGCCAGTAAATCACACAGTTTTCTGTACATTCCTCTGCACATGAAGCCTGAAGTAGAGCAGAGCAGCTACTGGTTTGTTTTGCAGCCAAGCTGGTGCCAGTTTTCAGCCACTGCTTTGACCAGGAAGAGTCCCTGACAGATCTCGGTAGTCCCCCTTCCTCCAGGCCTCCATTTTGTTATTTTGGGGATTATCATCTTCTGCCAGTCACTTGTCCGGATACCAGCGAGGAAACACACCAGCACCGTCGAGACAGTCGGGCAGCATTGTTGTTCAGGGCTGTTACTTCACATGGCTCCACAAACATCATCAGCTAAAAAACTGGAATATCAGCTGTGTCGCTTTGTGTTTCCATTTCTGACTGTTTTTATTTTTCATAATGATGCAGATAAATTCAAAGGATCAAAACGCTCGCTGAAGCAAATCTCTCCACTATAGTCAGACATCACTACAAGAACCCATGAAATTAAAACACTCTCTTATTTTAAACGGCTTTTCATGGACATTTTATGGAAATCAAACACGATTTTCCACAACAGCTTAATGCTCGGAAATCCTGTGAGCTTTGAATTGGCTGACGTACATACACTGTATATATACATGTGTAAAACAGGTCCAAATTATTCGGAGGTGTCTAGTTCTCAATGCGCTGGCTGGTGCAGATAATTTTGGGACCGACGGTGCCTATGCCAACATTTTGTGCCAATATTTCATGTTTTAAATCAGACCCAAAAAAAGAGAGAAATGAATGACTAAATTAAGCATTTTGTTTCCCATGCTTTTATCTCTGTTAGGGTCGGAAAACATGTGACACTTACATATCTGCATGCATACTCAGAACAAATCTGACCTACTGGTGGCGCTAGATTAGAAGTCGGGGGATAACCAAACCATGAATTACCATGTAATATTTGTAGCTAGCGTGCTCAGAGAATTATTTTGCCTCCACTTAACGCTTTGCCAACAGAAATACATCATCACGTTTACTAACAGAAAAGGGGTCTATTTTGTTAATACTCTGTCGCTAGGAGATTTAATCAGCTATAGCTAGCTGGCGTAAGCTAGTGCTAACACTAAATCTCTGTGAGTTGGTTGACTTTTTAATGTTTCGAGCTGATTAGTTTTAACAACCCTGTAAAATATTTTAAATAGGCACATGATGGCTACATACATATAACATGCACACATACATGTAATTTCCCCAATTTGAGTCGTGGACAATATTAACTGACATCAGATTTTTTTATAAAAAAGCAGTATTGGCCCTATATATCAGGCTAACACTAGTGTAAGCTTATTAACTTAAATAAGATTCATATTATATGACATTATTTTACATAAAACAGCACATTAAAGGGGAGAGATTTGTGTTCAGTGTGTGTTTGGGTCCTGGGATGTAACCGTTTAGAGCATTAACGCACTTTTCCACCCTTGTCCCTCTCTTACTGCTACTCCCCCCTTTCCCCTTCCCCACCCCTCTCTTCCTTCCCTCCCAAATTGGACAGCATACTCACCCCCTCTCACCAAATATGTTTTATCGTTTTCAAGAAGTGCAGTTAACCTGGCCGTGTTAAAACTCAATGAGCAAGGCCTGTTGGACAAATTGAAAAACAAGTGGTGGTACGACAAAGGAGAGTGTGGCAGCGGAGGCGGTGGCGAGAAGGTTAGCCGCTATGTCGCTATGCCCATGTGACCTTGATGCGGGTAAAAGTGAAATGTGTTTTGTTGGCAACAGGAGCATCTGCCGGGTCGACCCCCACCGTTACTTCCTAGTGACTCGGAAGCTTTTCATCTTGAGAGGAGAGCGAGTACTGTCGGAGCAAAAATATTCGCTCTATGTACCGATAGATTGGAAAAGTAAAACTATTGCTTAAAATTAGGGCTGTCAAAGTTAACGCGATAATAACGTGTTAACGCAAATTATTTTAACACCACAAATTTCTTTAATGCATTAACGCAACTTTTTAGGTTGTAGCAGGTTCAGTTTTAAAGCTAGAGTGAAGTTACTGGTATCATATGAAACTAGAAAATCTATCGTTATGTTTTTACGTTACGTTGTTAATTTACGTTGTTACCTTATGTTGTCACGCTACATTGTTACATTACGTTGCTATGTTACGTTGTTACGTTACACTGTTGTTACTTTGTTAAGTTACATTGTTGTTACATTGTTATGTTACGCTGTAACATTACGCTGTTACGTTACGTTATTACCTTACGTTATTATGTTACGTTGTTACTAGGGCTGTCAAAACGTTGTTACGTAACAATGTAACTTAATTTGCGATTAATTACGATTAACTATGGACAATCATGCGATTAATCGTGATTTCAATATTTTAATCGATTGACAGCCCTACTTAAAATAAGTCTTAGAATATGACAGTAGTCCCATATTGGGTGTTTAAGCGTACTACTAAGAATAAAGTACATTTACTGAGCCAATAGTTTTGGGTTGACAGTACTCGCCTCTGTGCTTGTTTTAAGAAAGGTCCCGGCAGTATGCTCCCGTTCCAGAAAAGCGATGCAGCCGGGGTCCCCACGTATATATAGATATATGTCTGTTAGCTCAGCCCCCTCCCTTTAATATCTCCCAATAAACCCGACCCTGCAAATCTCGACCATTGAGCAAAGAGACATGTAGCACAAGTGGGGCCCCTTCCCGGCTTCGTCACTTTGTGAAGAGTACTGAGCTGCTCTTGTTGGGCTACTTCTGATTGAATAACATAAAATAACATGTCCTATGATGTTATTTATGTTATTTTCCCCACCCCACCCTTTCCCCCGTCCCCCCGTGATTTGAAGAACGCCTGTAAACCTTGCCGTATTGAAACTGAGTGAAGCAGGAGTCTTAGACAAACTGAAAAACAAATGGTGGTACGATAAAGGGGAGTGTGGACCCAAGGACTCGGGAAGTAAGGTCAGTCTCCACCAGCCCGGGAGCCTCTATGCACACTTTTATAACGCTGGCAGTACTGTTCTGTTATTACAGCAGGCTGGCTGATGTGACGCACATAATACTCTGAGATGTGACAGACATGCAGGTAGAGACTTAAGGCGTAGCCCGAAGGGATACAGCATGACAGAAACAAGGCATGGTGCAGCGCTAACAGTTTTTCAGCAGCTAAGCTACGTGTTGCCACTGCAGATGAAGGATCACACTCACATTGGTTGTCACCTCAGATGGTCCAAGGGCATGTTGAGACGTTACTGTATGTCACACTAGATGCCTCAGCTGTAGTAGCACACACACAAGACATGTTGATGATGCACTGGAGCATGGAGAGATTTTTAAATAAAGCAGCATGTCCGCATCAGTCATGTCCTCTTAATCAGATACGTAAGTGCAGGACTATCACCTGCAAATGAGACTAAGCATGACGGGCAGTGTTTTTGTGTTAAGCTAATACGTTGAATGCCCCTTTAAGGACGTAGGTGATCTATCGGAGGGAGATAAATGACAGGGAGGAGCAAAGAGTCAGAGCTCAGGGAGATCAGCTGCATACATTTGAATAAAAGGGTGTAAAAGGTGAATGTCAGAGCTGACAGACAAGGCAAGGCTGTTGAAATATGGAGGGAAATATGGAGGGAAATTAAAGGGCTAGTTCAGCCAAATTACAAAAACAGATTTTCTCATTTACCTCAAGCCATGCAGATAATTTTAATTGCATTTTTGAATATCAACAGCAACATCTCTTTTCGGGAACATTGTCACTTTAGATAATCCACAGAACATGCTGTCAGCAGTTTTCATAGGGACTATCTCTACAGCAGAAAGTGGTTTAAGGCCCCTTTACACTTTGCGAGTTTGGGCTGTCTGAGGCCAAAGATTGTGGGAGAAACGTGGTAAAATCTTTGGTCAATAATCCAAAACGGGGGCCCTAGATCGCACCCTGACACAGTCCATTTCGAGCTTTGGCGACCAAAGACTTACCTTTCTCGTCACGAGATCATGCGAGAATTGCGGGATCACATATTACATGAAAATCCATCTTGTTAGGCTTCAAGTAATGCGTTTGTGTCCGGCCAATCAGCGCCCTGTTAGGAGCTACAGGCAGTGTGAAGCGTCACAGAGAGGCGACTGTTCGTTATAAACAACAATGGCGGCTCCTGAAGAGGTTAGCATAGCTACAATAGCATCAGTGATATCAGAACTGGAGAGTATTTCTTCATTGAAAGAAGAGCAAAGAACGGCACTGAAGGCTTTTTTCGATGGAAAAGATGTTTTCGCTCTTCTCCTGACTGGCATCTGCAAGAGTTTGATTGACAGATGGTTCATCCAACCACCTGCCAAGTATTTTTGGCTTGGCCGCAGAGGGACAGCCCTACAAACGCTGAAGTCTCTCACTGAGTGACATTTACGTGGTAAATTTAAGCCCAACCATGATGATTATCCTAAACAAACTAAGTGAATTTGTTGCTTAAACTTAACTACGACCGTTTCACGGCAACAACGTGGCGTTAAATTACAAAAAAAGCCTAAAATGTGTTATCATGACACGCGGAATGTCCTTAAAATATCGTGCTATTTATTCGCCTTCCCATGAGACCGGGTTGGTCTAGCACCACTGGGGATAAGTGAGGAGATATGCTTTTTTTTGTACTTTAGTTGAACTGATCCTTTAAGGCAGAGCTAACTGATTTCTCTATAATGCTTTCTAAATTATTGCAGGATTAGCAGATTATTTTTGCTAGCATGGCTACATACGGCTGTGCAACAGTAGACTGAGAGGATAGAGGTAGAGTAGTGTGTGAGTGCTGAAAGTGAAATTGAAGTGCTCCACATTGTCTTGTGTATAAATGTTGAGTGTTTGTATGCACTTTTAGCTGCTTCTGCTAAAGCTAGCGCTGACTTCTGTGTTTGTTCCTCTCCCCGCCGCCGCCGGCTACAGGACAAGTCGTCCCAGGCCCTCAGTCTGAGCAACGTGGCGGGGGTCTTCTACATCCTCGTCGGGGGCCTGGGCCTGGCCATGCTGGTGGCCCTCATCGAATTCTGCTACAAGTCGCGCAACGAGGCCAAGAGAATGAAGGTGGAGGCCCAGTCCCAATCCCAGTCCCAACACCCCCATTACCACCATCCCCACGAGCACTGCAGCCCCCACCATAGCCCCGAGCCTAGCCAGAGTCCGAGGCCCAGCCCCAGCATCCCCAACTTAGCCGAGTATAGCGAGGTTTTCAATGGGTATGGCAGCGATGGGGAAGCTGATAAGATGTAGTTGGGGTTTCCGTAGAAGGTCTACCTAAGCCTTTGCTCCCCCCCTCACTAGCTCCCTGCACAGAGACTGTAAGTGAAACCTGTGATCATATCCCCGTGCTAGCTTTGCCATGCTGAGTGACTGTCGTGACCAGTGGCAAAAATGCTTCCCACTTCTCTGTCCTATCTGCTCACCATGTGGTCATGTGACGTCCTGGTCTGCGTTCGAGCTTTTTCTTCTCAATGTGACAGGAAGCGATGAGTCATCCTCAGACATAACGTCGCCTCTACTGCTTCGCAGCTTGTGTGGCTGCAGACGTTGGCCCTCATTTATCAAGCGAGCATACCGTGTGACCCATTTTCCTGGCAAAAATCAAAAAATATATTACTCATTCTGAACTCGATGAGAAGATAATAATCATGTCTGGTGCTCATAACAATTCAATAATGTTGAAAATACACGATAAATGCCATGATTGATCACCCTGAATCTGCTATTTGATTAGAAGTGTTTTTGAGTTAATGAGAATGAAATGTGAGAATGAAAAGTTAACACAAATTAAGTAAGATTAGGTAGTTTAATTGGCATATAAATGATAGGAACAGTCTTAGAATACATTTCTAAATTCATTACAAGTTAACACACGGCATTTAAATTTGACAGTGTTACTGTTCAGACCTGCTTTTCTACTGCACTCATGTTAACAGGTAGGAAAGGCATGTTAAATGAGGACCAATGTCTTACTTGTACACACACGTCTACACTTGTGAGGACATTTCATCAAACTGCAGTACATTCGTCCATGTAGTGTCTGAACCTCTGAAGCTGCCGGCCCAGTCAGGAAAAAATGTTGGCATTGGACGTTTCTGCAAACCAGGGATACGTTGAATGGTGACGTTTTTGCATTCAGTCAGAGCAAATGATGTAGTTTAAAGAGTGAAAAGAGACACACCGGGCGGGTGGGAGGGGAGGTGGATGGGTCCACCAAACAAGGCTTTCATCCAGGAGACCGCTGTACGTGTCCCGTGCGTCACGTTACAATCAGCTGTTCGTTCGTGTCCCGTCTTCACAACGTTCAGCGTCATTTTCACTGTACAAACGTACTAGTTTTAAGCCCAACCATGTAGTTCTTTCCTTAAACTAACTATAATGGTTTTGTTATGTTGATACGTGACATTGTTACACAACGTTGTTACGGGACGCTGTTACATCGTTACATTACGTTGTTACATTGTTACGCAATGTTGTTACGTTGTTATGTTACATTGTTACGTTATTATGTGACTTTCTTACATTGTTGTTATGTTACGTTGTTGCATTACGTTGTTGCATTACATTGTTGCGTTACGTTGTTACGTTACGTTGTTACGTTACGTTGTTACGTTATGTTGTTACGTTATGTTGTTACGTTATGTTGTTACATTGCATTGTTATATTGCGTTGTTACGTTGCGTTGATAAGTTACGTTGTCACGTTGTTACGTTTGTGGGTTACGTACGTTGTTAGGTTACGTTACGTTGTTAGATTACGTTACGTTGTTAAATTACGTTGTTAGATTAGGTTACGTTGTTAGATTACGTTGTTAGATTACGTTGTTAGATTACGTGTTAGATTACTTTACGTTGTTACGTTACGTTGTTGCATTAAGTTGTTACATTACGTTGTTACATTACGTTGTTACGTTACGTTCTTATGTTACGTTCTTATGTTACGTTGTTACATTATTATTTGAACACAAACTACGATCTATTTTCTAACCTTAACCAAGTAGTTTTGTTACCTTAACCTAATCAGCGTGATACAAGGCTGATATGAAACGTATTTTTGGTTCAGAAACGTCGACATTCAACGTATCTGTGGTTTGCAGGAATGTCCAATGCCAACATTTTTTCTGGTGACTGGGTTGAAACTCCAGGTCCTTGTTTTTCTCATAGCGAACCATCAGAAGTTCTTCTTGTGAGGGTCCAAACACACATGCACAAACTTGAACCTGGGTGCTGTAGCAGAGGGATATTACTGCCTCAAGTTTGTCAGTTACAATACGCCATCAATGTACAGCCACAGAACAAATTTAATAAGAAACTAGCCCTGAGCACACAGGAAGCCCTGTATAATAAAGCCACGTTTAAACACTGTACATTGTAAGGCTGAAGTAAGTTAAGTATCCCTCAAGCCGAGCTGACTTTATTGAGCTGTTTTCTCCGGATATTTCCCCCAGGTCCTCGACCATTAGACTTTCAGATATCTTTTTTCACACTCGGTGTATATCTGTCCAACGTGGTTATGTGTCCCCCATCAGCACTTCAGCTCAAACTCTTCATTAGCTTGACTGTTGCTTAGTCAGCTTCCCTGTCCTACTGCCTGCAACTATCACTCACTGTGTAATAATTCTGTCGCTAATGGATTTACATGTAATATGGGGCTGGCTTGATACTGTACTGAATGGCTATGAAAGGTGTTTTGCTACACTACTGTATATATACGTACATTTAACTGTACTGTATTGTGAGGATGTTCTACCTGTTACAGATAATGTCGAAGCAGATTGGAGTTTTAGTTTTACTCAAGTTTCTTGGAGACAGAAGTAATGTCAATGATTGGCTAATGGTGAAAATATAACAACCCTGTCTCCTACAAAATTACGTTCCCATACAACGAAGGAGGTTGGAGTGGATGGGTCAAACAATGGGTTACGCTGCGTTGTTACGCGGCGTTGTTACGCGGCGTTGTTACGCGGCGTTGTTACTTTACCTTGTTACGTTACCTTGTTACGTTACGTTGTAGTTGCATTACGTTATAGTTGCATTACGTTGTAGTTGCATTACATAGTTGCATAACGTTGTAGTTGCATTACTTTGTAGTTGCATTACGTTGTTGTTACATTACGTTATTGTTACGTTGTTACATTACTTTGTTACTTTCTTAAGTTACTTTGTTGCGTTACGTTGTTACGTTACGTTGTTACGTTACGTTGTTACATTACGTTGTTATGTTGCTTTGTTAAGTTACGTTGATAAGTTATGTTGATAAGTTAAGTTGTTACATTGTTAGGTTACATTGTTAGGTTAGGTTATGTTGTTATGTTACGTTGTTGCGTAAGGTTACATTGTTAAGTTACGTTGTTAAGTTACATTGTCACGTTGTTCATTGGGGTCTGTTGTGGTGTTGGAGTCCCAAAAACTTGTTGTTTTGGGATGTTTAAGACTTGATGATTTTGGATCAAAACATGGATTACGTATGGATGAAATTAATGGGGATAGCTCCGTCTCTTTCATAAAAACATTAAGCTTTATAAGGTATCTTGATTGAGGATAATCTCTAAACACGTTTGGCCTAAAACTCCAATCTGCAAATGCACAAATTTCTATGATTTCCACCTGCTTCTTCACAAAATCTCTTTATTTCTCTCCTCAGCTAACTTTTACAGAAGCCATGAGGAACAAGGCCCGTCTGTCCATCACAGGCAGCGTCGGGGAGAACGGGCGGGTGCTGACGCCCGACTGTCCCAAGGCCGTCCACACCGGGCCTCCCCTCCGCCAGAGCTCCGGCCTTGCCCTGGTCTCCTCCGAGCTCCCGTGAAAACCAAAAACCTCTCAAGTGCCTTATTCCAATAACAAGAAACAAACAATAATCGCACCGCCCACGAAACAACCAGAAACTTAACCACGAAGAAACAGGATTCACACACCCAACGGGTCACCTCCAGTGGTCGAGACGGGCGCTAACAACAAATCCCGCTGTTAGAGGTTCTGACTTGTTGTGGCTCAACGATTTCTCTCAGAAATCTGTGGAAACCAGAGGCAGAACAATCTCGATTTTTCTTTTTACGGAGGCGTACGTTTGAATCAAAAGGGAATCCACTGGAGCCATTCAACCTTTCCAGTGACGTGAAGAGGGGCAGAGGGGGAAGAAATAATATCATGATTATATGATAAAGATGAAGACCAGAAAACTGTAAACTTGAAACTCAAAACTGTGCATTTTTTGGAGTGCTGTGAATTGGCAAAAAAAACTGAACCACAATCAAGATTGTTTTCAAACTGAACAGACATGAGCAGCGTTCAAGATACAACAATCTCAATGGATATCAACGAGGACACTGGGAACACTGGGAGAGTTGTAGCCCGGTGCCATGACGATATGACGGAAAAATATTTGTATTCATAATAACAAAATAATTGATATTGAATATATGAGCAAACGTAGGAAACTGTGAAAATAAGTAAATATGTATATTCCATGAAAAACAAAATGAAGAATTTAGCTGTACATAGGGACGACTGCTTGCTTTTTAAACAGATGTACATAAACAGATACTGTAGTGGACAGTTCTTTTTTTTGTAAATCATCTTTAAAGATTTTATTCATCGCAATAATGAAAAAGATGATGCCACTTGAAGGAGGAGACGTGTGTTAAAAATCTGTTACGTGTTGAAACTGTATTATATAGGAACTCTAAATGTGAATGGGGTATCAACTGCCCAGATATTCTGATACCTGTCGCGTACAAATTCATTAATATATTCAACGATGAATGTTAAGTAGCTCCACCCCCAATCCTTAAGCCACACCCCTCACTGTGCAGACGTAGACCCAGAGAGTTGCTCATGAGTAGAGCTTTATAAATCAAGTTTCAGTCAGAATATAACTATTTTTTTCATTATCTTTTGATCTATTTTTTTGTACCAAGAAATTAAAAAAGTGTTTTGGTTTTAAATGTGGACAGTCCAGTACTATCTGGGTAGATATTTTAGACCATTATGTGTGTGGAGACATGGGTTGATGCTAAATTGAAAAATGCCATTTCTCTCTATATGTTATTTGTCTGTTTCCCAGAGCTGATGAAGCCACTGTTTGTATGTTGAACAATGAGTATAGAGCCCTTCCTTATTGAAACACTGTGGATCCTCCAGGGAGGCTGCACACACCGTAGCAGAAATGTATTTGCTCCGCTGACTGAAGTGTCCTCATCTCTTTATTTTGGACAATCTGCAATAGGAGGCAAGAAGCCACATCTTCAGCAACACCAGCCAACGATGGCGTTGGTTCTGTTTTCGTTTATTCTCATCCGGTCCGTTTCCGTGCTGTGGCAGGACGGGGAAGTATGGCAGCGGAGGGGAAACCAGCTGAAATATTTCAGGTCATGCCTTTTTTTTGTTGTCCTGCCATCCGTCTTTAGAGCTGAAGTGTAATATGGCGTCTTATTTTGGTTCAATTGTACATCTTTATTTTGATCTTTTCTAAGTAAAAACAAATTTCAAATTGCAATGTACTGTCATTATTTGATGAGATAGTCGGGGAAGTGTTTATGTCCTGCAAGCAAAATATGTCGACTATTGCCGGATTGTCATGAAACTTTACATGTATATTTATGGTCCTCGTAATGAATCCTAAGTTTTTTGGTGACCGCTTGACTGGATTACTTCCCTCTAAGAGCCACCAAAAGCCTCAGATTTGCTGTGTCGCAACTGGTTTGTAACAGTTATAATGACTGTGACTTTGTTTGGAAATATGTACCACTAAAGCATAATATCAACTGACATTAGAAGGGCCTTAAAGGAATAGTTCAACGTTTTTGAAAATGCACTTACTCCTCTAGGAAGTCACTACTCCCGGCCCCACTACTCCCCTATATATATATAGTATATACTTATTAAGGTGGAGGGTATAATTACAGTGGCATATATACATGTAGATATATCCAGCAATATATATATACAGTATATGGCTGGCATAGCTGGCTTGAGGCATAGGCCATATAGGCCTAGGGCGCCACCTTCTGGGGGGTGCTGGTTGACCTACATAAATAAATAAAAATATATAAATATATATTTATTAAATGCCAGTGAGGTTCCTCATTTTCTGCATTGACGTAACAAATGAACAAATAAATATAAAGATAAACAAATAAATATACAATATCAGAGACCAATTTTTTATTTATTTATTTATATATGTTTTATAGAAAGAAAACCTTATTAATCACTGTTTGATAAGTGATATCAGAATCAGAAATACTTTATTGGTCCCCGGGGGGAAATTACAGTTGTTCCATTTTTAGAATACAAATATATATAAACATAGAGAAGTTTTGAGAAAAATAGAAATAAGAATAGAGATCAAATGTAGATATGTGTGCATTATCAAAAATAAATACAAATATAAAATTAACTTATCAAAGAAATCACATGAACTTAAGTATAGGAGGGCATCAGATTACTGCAAACCATTTAATTTTTTTAATTAATACATTTAAACATTTTTAATGAATAAAAAAATGATTTTAAGTTCACGTTCTGTCATTTATTATTCCATTAGTTTTCCTGATGTTTTAGATTTTTGCCGTGGTATCGTTTCAGTATGTGTATATATATACATACATATATACATATAAACACATAGTATGCACACACACATATATACATCAGTGGCGGCTGGTAACTCAATAAATTGGGGAGGACAGGAGGAAAACCAACCCACGGCGTGATGTTATTTTACACTAGCTGGCTACTGTTCTACTTTCTTTATTAAACAAAAGAACATAATTCAGATTCAGTATACAGGGGGTAGCAGCCAAATACAACAATAACAAAAGAGTCAGGGGTAAATCAAACTAGACAAAAATATTATAAAACATACAGATATTAAGTGTCAATAAGGTATTTTATTGTTTAATTTATATTTATGAATAAAAGACTTTGCCAACATATCAAATTTACTATAAGAATATTGTCTTTTTTGGAAGAAGAAACCAAACACTTTATTTTCCCTTAATAATGTCTTTAAAGATATGATGAGACAAATCTGTCTTTATGTCTTGTTTTAATTTCTGCATGTTGTGATTGACAGGGTAATATTTATGAATAATTTTGAGGGACACTTCCTTAACCTTATTTACTATTTATTTATGAGGAAGCATCCAGACCTTCTTCCAATAGCCTATATATCATTTACAAACTGATTCCAATATGCCATGACATCTGAAATAGAGAAAACATCTCTTTGAAATAGGGCAGCTATGACTCTATTATTATTTTAGTGATAAAGTAAGAAACAAATTCTTAAAACTCCACTCAAGCGGCTCAACAGCGGCCTCTGTGGCCACCAGTGGTAACTACAGCATAATGTTCATTCAAGAGGCTCAACAGCGGCCTCTGTGGCCACCAGTGGTAACTACAGGATAATGTCCCGGGCAATTTGAGTCAGGAACTTTTGTCAAAAACCAAAAAGCTGTAAAGTCTCTCAATATTTTAAAGGAAGTACATTTTCTTGAACTCTGAAAAGACTAGAAATGAATGGACATTGAACTCCTCTAGCATTAAGGTTGTTTTTTTTGTTTGTTTTTTTGTTTGTCTTGTTTTGTACTGTTTATTGTATTCCCTATACTTTTTTACTTGTCTTTTGTTGAAAATAAAGTTCTGAAAAAAAAAAAAAAAAAAAATATTTGCGTCAGGTGCGTCACACGTCATCACTAGGGGACCTGAGTGACTGAGAGCAACACAAGGCAGCAAAAGTTTGTCGCCAGCTGAGGTAGGATGTGTTTACTTCTTGATTTATTTCAGTGATAAAACAATTAAAACGTTTGTTTGTGACGCGTTTGAACAGAACACAGGAGTTGAGTGAGTTGAGTCGGTAAGTTAACGTTAAACAACGTCGCTCAGGTGTTGCTAATTAGTTGCTAATTGGCCACAATGAGCTGCTGTTTAACGTTTCATTTAAAGAGGATATTTCTTCTCACGTCTTGCTTTAACGGACAGCTTCATATTTACTCAGGTCTGTCTTAAAACAACTCACAAGAAGTGATTTCATGTACATATGATCACCTGACTGTTGCTGTAAGACAGACTAAAAAATATGAACCTTTCCTTAATTGACATACTTTACTATGCTATATACTATATACTATATATACTATATTATTACATTGGTAATGGTCTATATAATGAAATTTTTCTGACATTTTTAATGACTTTTTGTTAATAACATAATATAGTATGACATTTTAATGGCATACTATACTATGACTTTTTTGTTAATGACATACTATGTTATGACATTTTTAATGACATTTGTAACAGTGTACTATACTATGACTTTATGTAAATGACATATTATATATATATATATTATATATAGTATACCATGAATTTGTTGACATACTGTACTATGATATTTTTATGGCATACTATACTATGACTTTTTTGTTAATGACATACTATGATATATTTAATGGCATACTATACTATGACTTTTTGTTAATGACATACTATACTATGATATTTTTAATGGCATACAATACTATGACTTTTTCATGGCATACTTTACTATGACTTTTTTGTTAATGACATACTATGCTATGACATTTTGTATGGCATACTATACTATGACATTTTTAATGACATTTTTAACAGCGTACTATACTATGACTTTCTGTAAATGACATAGTATACCATGAATTTGTTGACATACTGTACTATGATATTTTTGATGGCATACTATACTATGACTTTTTTGTTAATGACATACTATGATATATTTAATGGCATACTATACCATGACTTTGTTAATGACATACTATACTATGATATTTTTATGGCATACTATACTATACTATGACATTTTTAATGACTTTTTTAACGGCATACTATTCTATACGTTTTTGTCAATGACATACTTTATTATAACATTTTTAATGGCATACTATACTATGACTTTTTGTTAATGACATACTATACTGTGATTTTTTTATGTCATACTATACTATGAATTTTTGTTAATAACATAATATAGTATGACATTTCAATGGCATACTATACTCTATTTTTATAACATACTGTACTATGACATTTTTAATGACATTCTATATTGCATTTTTATGGCATACTATACCTTGTCTTATTCATGACATATCATCATTCATTTTTTTTACCATACTATACTCTAATATTTATGACATTGTATATTCTATACTTTTTATGGTATACTGTACTATGACATTTTAATGACATACTATTACTATACTATTGTATGATATTTTTATGGCATACTATACTATGACATTTTTAATGACTTTTTTTTATTTACAGCGTACTATACTATGACATTTTGTTAATGATATACTATACTATGACATTTTTATGGCATACTATTGTATGACTTTTTCTTAATGACAAACTATACTATGATATTTTTTTGGCATACTATACTAAGACATTTTTAATAACATTTTTAACGACATACTAAACTATGACTTTGTTAATGACATACTATGCTTACGACTATGACTATGACTTACTATGCTATAACTTTTTTTCATGACATAATTCGACATACTATATTATGAGTTTTTTTTTTTTTACATTTTTCGACATACTATACTGATATATACTGATATTTTTTGACGTACTATATTATGATTCTTTTGACATACTATACTATGACTTTTTTTCAGGACATTTTTCAACATACTATACTATGACTTTTTAACGACTTTTTTCGACATACTATACTATGACTTTTTACGACTTTTTTCAAAATACCATACTATGACTTTTTTCGACATACTATACTATGACTTTTTTCAACATACTATACGATGACTTTTTTCTGACTTTTTTCAACATACTATACTATGACTTTTTTATGACTTTTTTTCGACATACTATACTATGACTTTTTTATGACTTTTTTCGACATTCTATACTATGACTTTTTTCATGACTTTTTTCGACATACTGTACTATGACTTTTTTCATGAAAGTTTTCGACATACTATACTATGACCTTTTTCGACATACTATACTATGACTTTTCATGAAATTATTCAACATACTATACTATGACTTTTTTGACTTTTTTCGACATACAATACTATGACTTTTTTCGAAATACTATACTATGACTTTTTTCGACATACTATACTATGACTTTTTTCGACATACAATACTATGACTTTTTTCGAAATACTATACTATGACTTTTTTCGACATACTATACTATGACTTTTTTCGACATACTATACTATGACTTTTTTCGACATAGTATACTATGACTTTTTTCGCCAAACTATAGTATGTATAAAAAAAAGCACAAAAGAAATGTTGACAATCAGATAGAGGAGAACTGATCTTCATTGCTTCTGGTGCTGAGGTGGGTGGTTCATGATACCTGTTTTATTCCTGTAAATGTCATATCATTAAGTGATTCTTCTAAGTTAACATTTATGTGCACACATGAATCGTTTTACCTTTCCTTAATGCAGTCTTTATTACCACCACAGGAGCAAACAAGTCATTATGACTTAAGAAAATTAATATAATGAAATACAGACTGCTAAAACTTTTGCTATAGTATGACTTTTTTGAAAATTGACGAAATTTTAAACTGAGTTTTTTTTCCACCAAATGAATCGACAGACTATACTATGCCCTTTTTCATGAAAATTTTCGACATTCTATACTATGACAACTTTTTACGAATATTTTCGTATGACTTTTTTCATGAAAATTTTCAAAAATATTCGTAAAAAATTGTCATAGTATAGAATGTCGAAAATGTTCATGAAAAAAGGCATAGTATAGTCTGTCGATTCATTTGGTGGAAAAAAAACTCAGTTTAAAATTTCGACTGTTTCATGGAAAAAGTCATGCTATAGTATGACTTTTTTGAAAATTGACGAAATTTTAAACTGAGTTTTTTTTCCACCAAATGAATCGACAGACTATACTATGCCATTTTTCATGAAAATTTTCGACATTCTATACTATGACAATTTTTTACGAATATTTTCATATGACTTTTTTCATGAAAATTTTCAAAAATATTCGTAAAAAATTGTCATAGTATAGAATGTCGAAAATTTTCATGAAAAAAGGCATAGTATAGTCTGTCGATTCATTTGGTGCAAAAAAAACTCAGTTTAAAATTTCGACATTTTCAAAAAAGTCATGCTATAGTATGACTTTTTTGAAAATTGACGAAATTTTAAACTGAGTTTTTTTTCCACCAAATGAATCGACAGACTATACTATGCCCTTTTTCATGAAAATTTTCGACATTCTATACTATGACAATTTTTTACGAATATTTTCGTATGACTTTTTTCATGAAAATTTTCAAAAATATTCGTAAAAAATTGTCATAGTATAGAATGTCGAAAATTTTCATGAAAAAAGGCATAGTATAGTCTGTCGATTCATTTGGTGGAAAAAAAACTCAGTTTAAAATTTCGACATTTTCATGAAAAAAGTCATGCTATAGTATGACTTTTTTGAAAATTGACGAAATTTTAAACTGAGTTTTTTTTCCACCAAATGAATCGACAGACTATACTATACCCTTTTTCATGAAAATTTTCGTCATTCTATACTATGACAATTTTTTACGAATATTTTCGTATGACTTTTTTCATGAAAATTTTCAAAAATATTCGTAAAAAATTGTCATAGTATAGAATGTCGAAAATTTTCATGAAAAAAGGCATAGTATAGTCTGTCGATTCATTTGGTGGAAAAAAAACTCAGTTTAAAATTTCGAAATTTTCATGAAAAAGTCATGCTATAGTATGACTTTTTTGAAAATTGACGAAATTTTAAACTGAGTTTTTTTTCCACCAAATGAATCGACAGACTATACTATGCCTTTTTCATGAACATTTTCGACATTCTATACTATGACAATTTTTTACGAATATTTTCGTATGACTTTTTTCATGAAAATTTTCAAAAATATTCGTAAAAAATTGTCATAGTATAGAATGTCGAACATTTTCATGAAAAAAGGCATAGTATAGTCTGTCGATTCATTTGGTGGAAAAAAAACTCAGTTTAAAATTTCGAAATTTTCATGAAAAAAGTCATGCTATAGTATGACTTTTTTGAAAATTGACGAAATTTTAAACTGAGTTTTTTTTCCACCAAATGAATCGACAGACTATACTATGCCTTTTTCATGAACATTTTCGACATTCTATACTATGACAATTTTTTACGAATATTTTCGTATGACTTTTTTCATGAAAATTTTCAAAAATATTCGTAAAAAATTGTCATAGTATAGAATGTCGAAAATTTTCATGAAAAAAGGCATAGTATAGTCTGTCGATTCATTTGGTGGAAAAAAAACTCAGTTTAAAATTTCGACATTTTCATGGAAAAAGTCATGCTATAGTATGACTTTTTTGAAAATTGACGAAATTTTAAACTGAGTTTTTTTTCCACCAAATGAATCGACAGACTATACTATGCCCTTTTTCATGAAAATTTTCGACATTCTATACTATGACAATTTTTTACGAATATTTTCGTATGACTTTTTTCATGAAAATTTTCAAAAATATTCGTAAAAAATTGTCATAGTATAGAATGTCGAAAATTTTCATGAAAAAAGGCATAGTATAGTCTGTCGATTAATTTGGTGGAAAAAAAACTCAGTTTAAAATTTCGACATTTTCATGAAAAAAGTCATGCTATAGTATGACTTTTTTTGAAAATTGACGAAATTTTAAACTGAGTTTTTTTTCCACCAAATGAATCGACAGACTATAGTATGCCCTTTTTCATGAAAATTTTCGACATTCTATACTATGACAATTTTTTACGAATATTTTCGTATGACTTCTTTCATGAAAATTTTCAAAAATATTCGTAAAAAATTGTCATAGTATAGAATGTCGAACATTTTCATGAAAAAAGGCATAGTATAGTCTGTCGATTCATTTGGTGGAAAAAAAACTCAGTTTAAAATTTCGACATTTTCATGGAAAAAGTCATGCTATAGTATGACTTTTTTGAAAATTGACGAAATTTTAAACTGAGTTTTTTTTCCACCAAATGAATCGACAGACTATACTATGCCCTTTTTCATGAAAATTTTCGACATTCTATACTATGACAATTTTTTACGAATATTTTCGTATGACTTTTTTCATGAAAATTTTCAAAAATATTCGTAAAAAATTGTCATAGTATAGAATGTCGAAAATTTTCATGAAAAAAGGCATAGTATAGTCTGTCGATTAATTTGGTGGAAAAAAAACTCAGTTTAAAATTTCGACATTTTCATGAAAAAAGTCATGCTATAGTATGACTTTTTTGAAAATTGACGAAATTTTAAACTGAGTTTTTTTTCCACCAAATGAATCGACAGACTATACTATGCCCTTTTTCATGAAAATTTTCGACATTCTATACTATGACAATTTTTTACGAATATTTTCGTATGACTTTTTTCATGAAAATTTTCAAAAATATTCGTAAAAAATTGTCATAGTATAGAATGTCGAAAATTTTCATGAAAAAAGGCATAGTATAGTCTGTCGATTCATTTTGTGGAAAAAAAACTCAGTTTAAAATTTCGCCATTTTCATGAAAAAAGTCATGCTATAGTATGACTTTTTTGAAAATTGACGAAATTTTAAACTGAGTTTTTTTTCCACCAAATGAATCGACAGACTATACTATGCCCTTTTTCATGAAAATTTTCGACATTCTATACTATGACAATTTTTTACGAATATTTTCGTATGACTTTTTTCATGAAAATTTTCAAAAATATTTGTAAAAAATTGTCATAGTATAGAATGTCGAAAATTTTCATGAAAAAAGGCATAGTATAGTCTGTCGATTCATTTGGTGGAAAAAAAACTCAGTTTAAAATTTCGACATTTTCATGAAAAAAGTCATGTTATAGTATGACTTTTTTGAAAATTGACGAAATTTTAAACTGAGTTTTTTTTCCACCAAATGAATCGACAGACTATACTATGCCCTTTTTCATGAAAATTTTCGACATTCTATACTATGACAATTTTTTACGAATATTTTTGTATGACTTTTTTCATGAAAATTTTCAAAAATATTCGTAAAAAATTGTCATAGTATAGAATGTCGAAAATTTTTGAAAAAACTAGTTATTTCGACTTTTTGGGGGAAAAAAAATCTTTTTAAAATTTGACTTTTTGGGAAAAAGATTAATAGTTTTTTAAAATTTACGAAATTTTAAACTTTTTTTTTTTTCCCAAAATTCGAAAACTATACTATGCCTTTTTTAAAAAATTTTTCGAATTTTCATAAATTTTTTTAAATTTTTTCGTAATTTTTTCATAAAAATTTTTCAAAAATTTCAAAAAAAGCATAGTATAGTGTCAAAAATTTTTTGAAAAAACTAGTTATTTCGACATTTTAAAAAAAATCTTTTTAAAATTTGATTTTTTTAAAAAAAGATTAATAGTTTTTTAAAATTTACGAAATTTTAAACTTTTTTTTTTTTCCCAAAAAATTCGAAAACTATACTATGCCTTTTTTAGAAAATTTTCGAATTTTCATAAAAATTTTCAAATTTTCGTAATTTTTTCATAAAAATTTTTCAAAAATTTCTAAAAAAGCATAGTATAGTGTCAAAAATTTTTTGAAAAAACTAGTTATTTCGACATTTTAAAAAAAAATCTTTTTAAAATTTGACTTTTTGAAAAAAGATTAATAGTTTTTTAAAATTTACGAAATTTTAAACTTTTTTTTTTTTCCAAAAAATTCGAAAACTATACTATCCCCTTTTTTAGAAAATTTTCGAATTTTCATAAATTTTTTTAAATTTTTTCGTAATTTTTTCATAAAAATTTTTCAAAATTTCAAAAAAAAAGCATAGTATAGTGTCAAAAATTTTTTGAAAAAACTAGTTATTTCGAATTTTAAAAAAAACTCAGTTTAAAATTTCGACATTTTCATAAAAAAAGTCATGCTATAGTATGACTTTTTTGAAAATTGACGAAATTTTAAACTGAGTTTTTTTTCCACCAAATGAATCGACAGACTATACTATCCCTTTTTTTCATGAAAATTTTCGACATTCTATACTATGACATTTTTTACGAATATTTTCGTATGATTCTAAAAAAGGCATAGTATAGTTGTCGAATTTTAAAAAAAAACTATTTTAAAAATTTCGACTTTTTTGAAAAAATCATTAATTGATTTTTTTAAAAAGAAATTTTAAATAGTTTTTTTTAAAATAAACGAAATAACTAGTTTTTCAAAATTTTCGACACTATACTATGCTTTTTTAGAAATTTTCGATCTTTTTTATGAAAATTTTAAAATTTCGAAAAAATTTTCATGAAAATTCAAAATTTTCTAAAAAAGGCATAGTATAGTTGTCGAATTTTAAAAAAAAACTATTTTAAAAATTTCGACTTTTTTTAAAAAAATCATTAATTGACTTTTTTAAAAGAAAAATTTTAAATGTTTTTTTTTAAAATAAACGAAATAACTAGTTTTTCAAAAATTTTCGACACTATACTATGCTTTTTTAGAAATTTTCGAATTTTTCATAAAAATTTTAAAAATTTCGAAAAAATTTCATGAAAATTGAAAATTTTCATGAAAAAAGGCATAGTATAGTCTGTCGATTCATTTGGTGGAAAAAAAACTCAGTTTAAAATTTCGACATTTTCGAAATAATAATAATAAAAATAATAACAATAATAATAATAATATCAATAATAACAATAATAATAATAACAACAACATTATTATTATTATTATTATTATTATAATTATTAATAATAATAATAATAATAACAATAATAACAACAAAAATAATAATAATAATAACAATAATAATATCAATAATAACAATAATAACAACAACAACATTAATAAAAATAATAACAATAATAATAATATCAATAACAAAAATGATATTAATAATAATAATAACAATAATAATAACAATAATAATAATAACAATAATAATAACAAAAATTCGACAATTCATTCGGTGGAAAAAAAACTCAGTTTAAAATTTCGTCAATTTTCAAAAAAGTCATGCTATAGTATGACTTTTTTGAAAATTGACGAAATTTTAAACTGAGTTTTTTTTCCACCAAATGAATCGACAGACTATACTATGCCTTTTTTCATGAAAATTTTCGACATTCTATAATATGACAATTTTTTACGAATATTTTCGTATGACTTTTTTCATGAAAATTTTCAAAAATATTCGTAAAAAATTGTCATAGTATAGAATGTCGAAAATTTTCATGAAAAAAGGCATAGTATAGTCTGTCGATTCATTTGGTGGAAAAAAAACTCAGTTTAAAATTTCGACATTTTCATGGAAAAAGTCATGCTATAGTATGACTTTTTTGAAAATTGACGAAATTTTAAACTGAGTTTTTTTTCCACCAAATGAATCGACAGACTATACTATGCCCTTTTTCATGAAAATTTTCGACATTCTATACTATGACAATTTTTTACGAATATTTTCGTATGACTTTTTTCATGAAAATTTTCAAAAATATTCGTAAAAAATTGTCATAGTATAGAATGTCGAAAATTTTCATGAAAAAAGGCATAGTATAGTCTGTCGATTCATTTGGTGGAAAAAAAACTCAGTTTAAAATTTCGACATTTTCATGAAAAAAGTCATGCTATAGTATGACTTTTTTGAAAATTGACGAAATTTTAAACTGAGTTTTTTTTCCACCAAATGAATCGACAGACTATACTATGCCTTTTTTCATGAAAATCTTCGACATTCTATACTATGACAATTTTTTACGAATATTTTCGTATGACTTTTTTCATGAAAATTTTCAAAAATATTCGTAAAAAATTGTCATAGTATAGAATGTCGAAAATTTTCATGAAAAAAGGCATAGTATAGTCTGTCGATTCATTTGGTGGGAAAAAAACTCAGTTTAAAATTTCGACATTTTCATGAAAAAAGTCATGCTATAGTATGACTTTTTTGAAAATTGACGAAATTTTAAACTGAGTTTTTTTTCCACCAAATGAATCGACAGACTATACTATGCCTTTTTTCATGAACATTTTCGACATTCTATACTATGACAATTTTTTACGAATATTTTCGTATGACTTTTTTCATGAAAATTTTCAAAAATATTCGTAAAAAATTGTCATAGTATAGAATGTCGAAAATTTTCATGAAAAAAGGCATAGTATAGTCTGTCGATTCATTTGGTGGAAAAAAAACTCAGTTTAAAATTTCGACATTTTCATGAAAAAAGTCATGCTATAGTATGACTTTTTTGAAAATTGACGAAATTTTAAACTGATTTTTTTTTCCACCAAATGAATCGACAGACTATACTATGCCTTTTTTCATGAAAATTTTCGACATTCTATACTATGACAATTTTTTACGAATATTTTCGTATGACTTTTTTCATGAAAATTTTCAAAAATATTCGTAAAAAATTGTCATAGTATAGAATGTCGAAAATTTTCATGAAAAAAGGCATAGTATAGTCTGTCGATTAATTTGGTGGAAAAAAAACTCAGTTTAAAATTTCGAAATTTTCATGAAAAAAGTCATGCTATAGTATGACTTTTTTGAAAATTGACGAAATTTTAAACTGAGTTTTTTTTCCACCAAATGAATCGACAGACTATACTATGCCTTTTTTCATGAAAATTTTCGACATTCTATACTATGACAATTTTTTACGAATATTTTCGTATGACTTTTTTCATGACAATTTTCAAAAATATTCGTAAAAAATTGTCATAGTATAGAATGTCGAAAATTTTCATGAAAAAAGGCATAGTATAGTCTGTCGATTCATTTGGTGGAAAAAAAACTCAGTTTAAAATTTCGACATTTTCATGAAAAAAGTCATGCTATAGTATGACTTTTTTGAAAATTGACGAAATTTTAAACTGAGTTTTTTTTCCACCAAATGAATCGACAGACTATACTATGCCTTTTTTCATGAAAATTTTCGACATTCTATACTATGACAATTTTTTACGAATATTTTCGTATGACTTTTTTCATGAAAATTTTCAAAAATATTCGTAAAAAATTGTCATAGTATAGAATGTCGAAAATTTTCATGAAAAAAAGCATAGTATAGTCTGTCGATTCATTTGGTGGAAAAAAAACTCAGTTTAAAATTTCGAAATTTTCATGAAAAAAGTCATGCTATAGTATGACTTTTTTGAAAATTGACGAAATTTTAAACTGAGTTTTTTTTCCACCAAATGAATCGACAGACTATACTATGCCCTTTTTCATGAAAATTTTCGACATTCTATACTATGACAATTTTTTACGAATATTTTCGTATGACTTTTTTCATGAAAATTTTCAAAAATATTCGTAAAAAATTGTCATAGTATAGAATGTCGAAAATTTTCATGAAAAAAGGCATAGTATAGTCTGTCGATTCATTTGGTGGAAAAAAAACTCAGTTTAAAATTTCGACATTTTCGAAATAATAATAATAAAAATAATAACAATAATAATAATAATATCAATAATAACAATAATAATATTAACAACAACATTATTATTATTATTATTATTATTAATAATAATAATAACAATAATAACAATAATAACAACAAAAATAATAATAATAATAACAATAATAATATCAATAATAACAATAATAACAACAACAACATTAATAACAATAATAATAATATCAATAACAAAAATGATAATAATAATAATAATAACAATAATAATAACAATAATAATAATAACAATAATAATAACAAAAATTCGACAATTCATTCGGTGGAAAAAAAACTCAGTTTAAAATTTCGACATTTTCGAAAAAAAGTCATACTATAGTATGACTTTTCATGAAAATTGACGAAAATTTAAACTGAGTTTTTTTTCAACCAAATGAATCGACAGACTATACTATGCCTGTTTTCATTAACATTTTCGACATTCTATACTATGACATTTTTTTACGAATATTTTCGAAAATTTTCATGAAAAAAGTCATGTCAAAAATATTCGTAAAAAATTGTCATAGTATAGAATGTCGAAAATTTTAATGTAAAAAGGTATAGTATAGTCTGTCGATTCATTTGGTGGAAAAAAAACTCAGTTTAAAATTTCGACATTTTCATGAAAAAAGTCATGCTATAGTATGACTTTTTTGAAAATTGACGAAATTTTAAACTGAGTTTTTTTTCCACCAAATGAATCGACAGACTATACTATGCCTTTTTTCATGAAAATTTTCGACATTCTATACTATGACAATTTTTTACGAATATTTTCGTATGACTTTTTTCATGAAAATTTTCAAAAAATATTCGTAAAAAATTGTCATGGTATAGAATGTCGAAAATTTTCATGAAAAAAGGCATAGTATAGTCTGTCGATTCATTTGGTGGAAAAAAAACTCAGTTTAAAATTTCGACATTTTCATGAAAAAAGTCATGCTATAGTATGACTTTTTTGAAAATTGACGAAATTTTAAACTGAGTTTTTTTTCCACCAAATGAATCGACAGACTATACTATGCCTTTTTTCATGAACATTTTCGACATTCTATACTATGACAATTTTTTACGAATATTTTCGTATGACTTTTTTCATGAAAATTTTCGAAAATATTCGTAAAAAATTGTCATAGTATAGAATGTCGAAAATTTTAATGAAAAAAGGCATAGTATAGTCTGTCGATTCATTTGGTGGAAAAAAAACTCAGTTTAAAATTTCGACATTTTCATGAAAAAAGTCATGCTATAGTATGACTTTTTTGAAAATTGACGAAATTTTAAACTGAGTTTTTTTTCCACCAAATGAATCGAAAGACTATACTATGCCTTTTTTCATGAAAATTTTCGACATTCTATATTATGACAATTTTTTACGAATATTTTCGTATGACTTTTTTCATGAAAATTTTCAAAAATATTCGTAAAAAATTGTCATAGTATAGAATGTCGAAAATTTTCATGAAAAAAGCATAGTATAGTCTGTCGATTCATTTGGTGGAAAAAAAACTCAGTTTAAAATTTCGACATTTTCATGAAAAAAGTCATGCTATAGTATGACTTTTTTGAAAATTGACGAAATTTTAAACTGAGTTTTTTTTCCACCAAATGAATCGACAGACTATACTATGCCCTTTTTCATGAAAATTTTCGACATTCTATACTATGACAATTTTTTACGAATATTTTCGTATGACTTTTTTCATGAAAATTTTCAAAAATATTCGTAAAAAATTGTCATAGTATAGAATGTCGAAAATTTTAATGAAAAAAGGCATAGTATAGTCTGTCGATTCATTTGGTGGAAAAAAAACTCAGTTTAAAATTTCGACATTTTCGAAATAATAATAATAAAAATAATAACAATAATAATAATAATATCAATAATAACAATAATAATATTAACAACAACATTATTATTATTATTATTATTATTATTAATAATAATAATAACAATAATAACAATAATAACAACAAAAATAATAATAATAATAACAATAATAATATCAATAATAACAATAATAACAACAACAACATTAATAACAATAATAATAATATCAATAACAAAAATGATAATAATAATAATAATAACAATAATAATAACAATAATAATAATAACAATAATAATAACAAAAATTCGACAATTCATTCGGTGGAAAAAAAACTCAGTTTAAAATTTCGACATTTTCGAAAAAAAGTCATACTATAGTATGACTTTTCATGAAAATTGACGAAAATTTAAACTGAGTTTTTTTTCAACCAAATGAATCGACAGACTATACTATGCCTGTTTTCATTAAAATTTTCGACATTCTATACTATGACATTTTTTTACGAATATTTTCGAAAATTTTCATGAAAAAAGTCATGTCAAAAATATTCGTAAAAAATTGTCATAGTATAGAATGTCGAAAATTTTAATGTAAAAAGGCATAGTATAGTCTGTCGATTCATTTGGTGGAAAAAAAACTCAGTTTAAAATTTCGACATTTTCATTAAAAAAGTCATGCTATAGTATGACTTTTTTGAAAATTGACGAAATTTTAAACTGAGTTTTTTTTCCACCAAATGAATCGACAGACTATACTATGCCCTTTTTCATGAAAATTTTCGACATTCTATACTATGACAATTTTTTACGAATATTTTCGTATGACTTTTTTCATGAAAATTTTCAAAAATATTCGTAAAAAATTGTCATAGTATAGAATGTCGAAAATTTTTATGAAAAAAGGCATAGTATAGTCTGTCGATTCATTTGGTGGAAAAAAAACTCAGTTTAAAATTTCGACATTTTCGAAATAATAATAATAAAAATAATAACAATAATAATAATAATATCAATAATAACAATAATAATATTAACAACAACATTATTATTATTATTATTATTATTATTATTAATAATAATAATAACAATAATAACAATAATAACAACAAAAATAATAATAATAATAACAATAATAATATCAATAATAACAATAATAACAACAACAACATTAATAAAAATAATAACAATAATAATAATATCAATAACAAAAATGATAATAATAATAATAATAACAATAATAATAACAATAATAATAATAACAATAATAATAACAAAAATTCGACAATTCATTCGGTGGAAAAAAAACTCAGTTTAAAATTTCGACATTTTCGAAAAAAAGTCATACTATAGTATGACTTTTCATGAAAATTGACGAAAATTTAAACTGAGTTTTTTTTCAACCAAATGAATCGACAGACTATACTATGCCTGTTTTCATTAAAATTTTCGACATTCTATACTATGACAATTTTTTACGAATATTTTTGACATGACTTTTTTCATGAACATTTTCGAAAATATTCGTAAAAAAATGTCATAGTATAGAATGTCGAAAATTTTAATGAAAAAAGGCATAGTATAGTCTGTCGATTCATTTGGTGGGAAAAAAACTCAGTTTAAAATTTCGACATTTTCATGAAAAAAGTCATGCTATAGTATGACTTTTTTGAAAATTGACGAAATTTTAAACTGAGTTTTTTTTCCACCAAATGAATCGACAGACTATACTATGCCCTTTTTCATGAAAATTTTCGACATTCTATACTATGACAATTTTTTACGAATATTTTCGTATGGCTTTTTTCATGAAAATTTTCAAAAATATTCGTAAAAAATTGTCATAGTATAGAATGTCGAACATTTTCATGAAAAAAGGCATAGTATAGTCTGTCGATTCATTTGGTGGAAAAAAAACTCAGTTTAAAATTTCGAAATTTTCATGAAAAAAGTCATGCTATAGTATGACTTTTTTGAAAATTGACGAAATTTTAAACTGAGTTTTTTTTCCACCAAATGAATCGACAGACTATACTATGCCTTTTTTCATGAACATTTTCGACATTCTATACTATGACAATTTTTTACGAATATTTTCGTATGACTTTTTTCATGAAAATTTTCAAAAATATTCGTAAAAAATTGTCATAGTATAGAATGTCGAACATTTTCATGAAAAAAGGCATAGTATAGTCTGTCGATTCATTTGGTGGGAAAAAAACTCAGTTTAAAATTTCGACATTTTCATGAAAAAAGTCATGCTATAGTATGACTTTTTTGAAAATTGACGAAATTTTAAACTGAGTTTTTTTTCCACCAAATGAATCGACAGACTATACTATGCCCTTTTTCATGAAAATTTTCGACATTCTATACTATGACAATTTTTTACGAATATTTTCGTATGACTTTTTTCATGAAAATTTTCAAAAATATTCGTAAAAAATTGTCATAGTATAGAATGTCGAACATTTTCATGAAAAAAGGCATAGTATAGTCTGTCGATTCATTTGGTGGAAAAAAAACTCAGTTTAAAATTTCGACATTTTCATGAAAAAAGTCATGCTATAGTATGACTTTTTTGAAAATTGACGAAATTTTAAACTGAGTTTTTTTTCCACCAAATGAATCGACAGACTATACTATGCCTTTTTTCATGAAAATTTTCGACATTCTATACTATGACAATTTTTTACGAATATTTTCGTATGACTTTTTTCATGAAAATTTTCAAAAACATTCGTAAAAAATTGTCATAGTATAGAATGTCGAACATTTTCATGAAAAAAGGCATAGTATAGTCTGTCGAATCATTTGGTGGAAAAAAAACTCAGTTTAAAATTTCGAAATTTTCATGAAAAAAGTCATGCTATAGTATGACTTTTTTGAAAATTGACGAAATTTTAAACTGAGTTTTTTTTCCACCAAATGAATCGACAGACTATACTATGCCTTTTTTCATGAACATTTTCGACATTCTATACTATGACAATTTTTTACGAATATTTTCGTATGGCTTTTTTCATGAAAATTTTCAAAAATATTCGTAAAAAATTGTCATAGTATAGAATGTCGAAAATTTTCATGAAAAAAGGCATAGTATAGTCTGTCGATTCATTTGGTGGAAAAAAAACTCAGTTTAAAATTTCGAAATTTTCATGAAAAAAGTCATGCTATAGTATGACTTTTTTGAAAATTGACGAAATTTTAAACTGAGTTTTTTTTCCACCAAATGAATCGACAGACTATACTATGCCTTTTTTTATGAACATTTTCGACATTCTATACTATGACAATTTTTTACGAATATTTTCGTATGACTTTTTTCATGAAAATTTTCAAAAATATTCGTAAAAAATTGTCATAGTATAGAATGTCGAAAATTTTCATGAAAAAAGGCATAGTATAGTCTGTCGATTCATTTGGTGGAAAAAAAACTCAGTTTAAAATTTCGACATTTTCATGAAAAAAGTCATGCTATAGTATGACTTTTTTGAAATCGACAATTTTCGACCATTACCGGAGGGGCCAGACACACAGAGAATAAGCAGCAAAATAAGCGCTCTACACATATTGACCGTCATCTTTTCTTGTAAAACTTTAAAACACACCAACCAGAAATGACAACATCTCACACGTGTTAATTTAACATTTCAATTTGAAGTTTAATGTTAATTCCATGCTGTGTTTCAGTAAGAATACAGATGGTACTTGTGGCTCCGGTGAGAATATCCAGTAGTACAAATCAGATTCACGTTACACATACCGAACAGAAGGAAGAGAGGAAATGAGAAGAGTAGGAAAGAGACAGAGTTGAGACGAAGAAACCTGAAAGAGTCAGGAGAGTAAAGATACAGCAGGCCTCTATTTCCCAAACGTTTTTTTTTTTTTAATATGGTGCCAAATGCAAAACTGCATTACGTTACAATCAAGAGTGTTGAGCAATCCCCTCCCACGCACACACACGTTTAGCCTGCTAAAAAGCCATTACCTAACTATCTGCCATTAGCAAAAGCGCTACAGCCTCGCAGCACAATACTTGGTCCAAGAGTGGACAAGAATAGAGGTCAGAGTGATGCTCGGAGAAGGGGGACATTCTGCTGTTTGTCATAAAAATAAAAAAAGCTATTGATGAGTTGAAGGTTTGGTAACCACAAAGTAAAGAGGGCACTTAGTTCTTCCAAAAAGCTTTCACACATCCCTTTTAAATCTCCCATCGCCGCCTTATTTCCTCAATTTGCAAACTGAAATGTTTCAAAACGGACCGACTGAAAGAAGCATGGACAATATATTGTTCATAAACACACGTACAGGAAAAAAACAAACAGCAAAGTATTGTCTTTAAATAAACCCTTGCATATGTGTGTAACAAATACAGGCAAGCGTACTTGGCAACAGATGAAGTAAAGCAAAAAATAAAAAACAGAGGAGATGAACCTTAAAGTGTACAGGCTTGCAAAATGAGTCATCAGAAATAAGGTAAACCTCCTGGGAAGTTGAAATGGAGACCCGAGCGTGCCATGACATGCATATGAGGAGAAAGGGTGAGACAGACGGGTAGAAATGGAGGGAAAGGTAGAGAAAGAGTGTGGGTTGCAGTATAAACCCAGTTGGAAACTGTGGCTGGGGACAGGAGCTAGTGCTGGGAGGAGAGAAACAAGGGAGGAGGAGGAAGAGGAGGAAGAGGAGGAGGAAGAGGGGTTGTGTTGTTCAGTCTCTCGGGGTCTCTTCCTCCGCATCTTGCAGTGCTTCTTTGTTCTGTTCTTCACCTGAGATAACGACACAAACATAAAACAATGTTATCTCTGCACATGCAATTAGACATTTTCAAAAGGCAGCTCAATGTGAAGCTCGTCCCTGCTGGGTGTGAAGTCGACCAGGAGAGAGCCCAGTTCCCAGCTTCAGATGTTGCTCATAGAAATAGAATAAGAGTAGAACGATATTTCCCTTCAAATCAACATAGCAGGACGGTCAGAGCGGCGGCCATTTGTGGGCCAACTTCCGTATAAACTACAGCAACCCTGTCCCCTAAAAATCAACGCGAAGATTAAACATTAAACATTACGTCCATTCCTACACAGTTCTCCAAACATGAATATGTAGCTAAGACATTATAACTGGCACTAACAAAATAAAAAAACAAAATAAAACTACTATAAAACTAAAACTTAATATATAAAAACTATAACTAACCCTTTCTTAAAAACTGAAACTAAAACTAGCAAACGTACTCTGAAAACTAACTAAAACTAAATATATAAAAACTAAAACTAGTAAACACACTCTGAAAAACTAACTAAATATATAAAAACTAAAACTAAACCTTTCTGTAAAACTGACACTAAACTCAAACTAGTAAACACACTAAACTAAAATTAAAAGTCAAAACAAAAATGAAATAAAACCTAATTTGAAATTCAAAGCTGTTATAACCTTGGTACCATTTCAAACATTAATAAACAGATAATAACGTCCTCTCTCAAACACAGGATGTACATTTTGTTTGAGCACAAAGCCGCCCTATACAGTTCCTTTATTAGAGTAAAGGAATGCAATGAGGTAAAGATCGGAGTTGTTATTTGATGATTTATGGTCATTTTAAAGAGTTAAAACTAAAAATTCTGGTCACTTTAACATTAGTGAAAGACAATCTTTCTATTAGAAATGTTTGGGATCAGCGGATCAGTCAGTCAATCGTGCAACAAACAAGCCCAACATTTAGAAGTTGTGTCAACATGCAGTCCGGTGAGCAGCAGTTAGTCCACGGTCAGAGACGTACTGAGGGGGTAAAATGCCTTGTGAACCTGTACAACTGGTTGCTTAGAAAGGTTACCATAGAGACAGCACAGCCATCCGTGTAATGAAGAATTAAGAGGCACAAATAACAAAAGGCTTGAGAATCCATCATGATTAAAATAGAAACCGTAACAGTGCTCATTAGCGCCGCAGCTAACTGGGATGTGAGAAAGCCACAGGAGATGGAGCAGCAGCCTCGCATGCTGTTACTGCAGTTTATCTGTTATATCACACTTCAATAAGCCGCGTTCACAGGTTTCCAAACTCTGCCGAGCACGGGTAGGATCTATTGTACCGCCCCGGCGGGCTGCGTTCAGCGATACTGACGTGCACGGTGAAGGAGGAGGGTGTCCGCAACTTCTTTCGGTCTATATTTAAAAGGCTGGAATTAACAATCTTTATTTTGTTGGTGGAAAAAATGAACTGATGTTTCTGCTCACATTTCCCAATTAAGTGTGAATCATTTAACTTCTTTTAATTGAGAGCTGAAGTGAAACCTGAACTGGCTCTCCTCCTGGAGTAAGAAAGACTCATTTAAAATCATACTGAAGCGTTCTAGTGGCCAACAGGTTAATAGTTAATACTCCAAAATACCTCTTAAAAAATTATACTGACATTTAATAACACAAAACAACTAAAACTAACAACATTACCTTTTGGAACATTACAAGGATTGTAAACGATGCAATATCATTATATAATATTTAGTTGTTAACGGCCTTTAACAAACAAACCCACGACCGTCGCTTGTCAACAGCAAGGCAAAATGAGACCAGGGAAGTGGGAAACATTCAAAAAATAAAACATGGCTCGCTCACTATTTTCCATCGAAACAAAGAAATAAGGACGTCAAGAGAACTGATAGTTCTGTAACTTCGGAAAATGTGACGGTACCCGTTTTTCTACAGTACCACAGGTACCGTAGATAGATTAACAAATATCGCGCCACCTTTGATTAGAAAAATGCAGCAGGCCATTCTACGATTTGGATAAAATTTTGATTAATTGTACAGCCCTACTGTAAAGCATTAATCTACGATCGCATATTTTACTGAATATCGGCCGATAATCGGCGGCATCCCTAGTTTTAAGACATGTTTGAAAAATTGTGAATGTAGTAGATATTAATTTCTATCACTGTTTAAAAAAGACTGACACCAAAAAACCTCAGTGAGATATTATGTCGAGTCACAGAAGCTAGAGGAGCAGCAGCTTTCTGAGAAATTAAATCTATTGGACAGTATTATTAAACACAACCTTACATGATTTACTGACTGTTTTACTGACTTGCGGACACCCTGAAGACACTAAAACACACAGCACTCTAGTTTCACTCGTGCAGAAAAAGGTGGAGAACGGGTGAAAAATAAAAAACATTTCAAATAGTTGCAGCTCTGTACTCCTTCAGAGCAAGAGAGGCTTTCATCTCCTCTCACTACAAAACATTAAACAAGGCTGGACTTTAACGTGAGGAAGTTAGTGAGGGACGTCAAGGTGGTGAGACAGGAGAGAGCTGTGAAAACGCCCAAGACAGACAGACAGGAGGAATGACTTACAAAATACACTTCTATAATGGAAGAGTGAAGGAAGAGGGCTGTCCTTAAGAATCTACAGAAGAACGAGGGAGAGATGAGAAGTTAGAGCAGTGAGTGAGCACTGAGAGAGAAACCACTGAGATGAGGGGAAAGGTTAGAGAAAAAGATGCTTTTAGATGGTGTCAGCACTTAAACACAAGTGTCTCAGAAGCTGCAATCAAAGACGATCACAGAAGAAAACAAATCAGCTTTAAGAATACAAGAAAACATCTGTCAAAAAGCCAGTAATGACGGTGATAGTAGGGACCCAATCATCAGTCAGCATCACCCAGAGATAATAATAGTAGATGCCGTCTATTCTAGCAAGAAGAAACTAAGGTCTCGCTCACCATCTCCCTGCACGTCTGAGGTCCATAGTGTCAAGTTGTCACGTAGCAACTGCATGATAAGTGTCGAGTCCTTATAGCTGTCCTCGCTCAGCGTATCCAGTTCTGCAATGGCATTGTCAAACGCGTCCTTCGCCAACCTGTCAGCAGAGAGGAGACGCAGAACAACAGAGTTAAACAAGAATAGAAATGGACTGCTTTCAAGGTGCCTGGAATCTGCTTTTTTATGTCCTAATAAAAATAATAAAAATATAAATCACACGTACTTGCAAGCACGGTCTGGCGAGTTGAGGATTTCATAATAGAAAACTGAAAAGTTAAGGGCCAATCCCAGACGAATGGGGTGCGTTGGAGGGAGTTCGATCATGGCGATGTCGCTAGCAGCTTTGTACGCAACCAAACTGTTCTCTGCCGCCTCCTTCCTGTCGTTGCCTGTGGCGAACTCTGCCAGGTACCTGTGGTAATCTCCCTTCCTGAGCAGAGGGAACAACACAAAGAAACACACGCATTAACAAACCGGCAGCACTCAAATAAATGTCCTGTACAAGTACATGATGCTGAACAAGCCTTTTTAATATATTTACAATTCATGGTTTGCAACTTTCACAAATGAAACACAAATATATTTGAATATCTTCTCCTGACATTATTTGATGAGGTTTCCTCAACTTCTTGTCACAGCGTATTTCATTAAATTATTATATTATATATTATGGTCTTTGCATTATTGTCCCTCATGCTGGTGTTTTAACTTTAATAAGAACTTTGGCCAAAAAAATGACATTTTTAAGGAAGCTGTATAATACGGGTTGGACAGATGTTTACGAAGCAAGTCTTTTTCAACTGTAGAAGTGCTGTATATCAAGACAACTGTAAAAGACATCAGCATCTACAGCCCAGCTATTACTGAGCCAAGTGAATAAAGAACATGAAAAATACATTTTCCCAGTTTTAATCCTGTGTCCAGGGAATGAAATTAGCACCAGCCAAATACAGGGTAAATGTTGGCTGTGGCAGGTAAAAATCTCAGGTCACCTGACACCGCAGATAGGTTTTCTTCATACTAAGAAATATTATTTTTTAAAAGCAATTTCTAAATTAAAAATAGTCAGGGATTAAGGTTACATGATCCACATTTCTACTGTCTGTTACCACTGACTCAGTGTTTACTAGGGGTGGAAGAACATATCGAAAATATAGAGTATTGCAATACATTGCAAATCGATTCTCAAAAACCCTGTATTGATTTCTAATTAATAGTTTATATGCAAAGATTAACTCAGTCAATACTTTATTTTATATGCAAAGATATGCGCCCTCTGTGATAATCTGATTGCATGAAAAAAGTAATGTTATGAGATACATACATTTTGTAGTAGAAAACCTTAGACTCTCCCGTGGTTGCAGCTAAGATGAGGTGCTTGTCCAGTACATCCAGAATGTCGTTGCAGATTGATTTCAGCTCGTTCTCAACCTGCAGACCAAAACACACACAAAACACTGCCGTCAATGGTCTGCGAGGTCAAACAACACATTACAGGTACCGGATCAACGTTTCCTTTCAATATTCAGGTGCAATTCAAAGCTGATTTGATACGATTCAACTCAGATTCAATGTCAAATAAATGAATTAATTAATGAATGTCTATGAGTTGTAACTGGCAGAACTCATTTAAAAAATAGTATTTCCTCAAATTTAATTAGAAGTGTGCAGAGATACACAGGGCAGCTTTGTGGAAGCATTTGTCACAGAAAAGCCGACAGTATGACTCAGTTCCAGGGTATCAGACATCTAAATCTGACATGTTTAACATCACTATATGGCAGCATGTCTTTGTTAATAAAACAGCTGATTCTTTGGATATTGCCTTTACCATGTGAAGTAAGTGGCGAATGAGTTTTGGACGTAGTGTTAACTACTTCAAACACATACATACATGCAAGCACATACATGCAAACACATCAGTTTTAACAACTTTTTTACCTATTAATCGGAAAAAGTACATGGCCTTAAATACAGATCACTTCCTGAGCAGATTTCACAATCAGCAGATTGATTCATTAGTAATCCATCTTTTGAAATCATGCTAAAAATCACATATCTGCTATCATAAAATCCTGTGGTTGGTTCGTTTGCTTTCACACCACAAACAAACTGCACCAGAGTACAACGGACCAACACCACCTTTTCAGGCAGTCCCGAACGAACCGTACTAACCCGGCAAACGGACCTGAGTTCATTTTAACCGAACCAAATGGGTTAGGTGTGAAAGCAACGTAATGCTCAAAGTCTCTTATCAGACAAATCTCGAAAAAATAACCTACCAGAATGTACAGTATACAGATTCTCAGCTATAATGCCAATGTTTGGTGTAAGTAAAGTGACAAAAACACAACTTTCACACATTGGAGTGTGGGTTAAATCCATCATCGTACATAAAGTCATGCACATGTTTCCTACACCTTTTCCACAGTAAAATTCAAGCACTCTTCAAGCTTTCCCAGCAACTTACAGCTGTGGTAAATTACGTATTTATATACAGTACAGACTGTATATACAGTATACTGATTATTTCATTTCTTCATCACATTAAATCAGATGTTATAGTGCTATAAATGACCAAAATTGTGCTATGCTTTGTGACAGTGAAAATCAAATATTTTTACTGTATTAATTTAGATATTTTCCAAAGTAAAAGTCCCTAGAAGTGTAGGATTCTACTTTTTCCCCATGGTCTAGCATTAAAGAAGTTAACAAAAATCGCAATAAATCCTAACATTGAATCGCAATACTTAAAATCACAATACATATCGAATCAACACCGAAGTACCATGATAGTATGATGAATCAGGAGATAGGTGGATCGTCCCGGCCCTAGTGGAGTCGTCTTTTTTTTGTGTGAAAGGCAAACGCAATTTTGCTCTCAGAGTTATTTTATTTCTTTACCTTATAAGCAAACTATTCAGTCAGTGATTTCACACTGTGGTGTTTGAGGATATCCAGCATCCATACAAACCCTGCATATAAAATGCCCCCCCCCCCCCCCTTCACTAAATGACCAGGGACTGGGAGTTGCTCTGCAGCAGAAATGTAGAAAAAGTGATTTACAGCTGATTCATGGTTGCTGCTGCCTCATTAGTTCACTCAGACAAGTGTTGGGCTGTGAAACCTCAACGTTTCCTCTCGTGGTGGAGAGGTCAGCGGAGGAGAGCTTAAAGAGTTCTGCCAGAAAAGGGTAAAGCATCTCTGGCGAGCTGCCGGCTAGATATGGAAATTAGATTATCTGAGAGGGCACCACCTACACTTATCTCCATGAAACAACACAGTAGGTAGCAACCTAAAGTTCTACTTAAAGTGGTGATATTGCTTTAACTCATCATTATGAAGTAAATGTTGATCGCACGATGTAATGGCTGTAGAATGATGACACCATCGGTGTTTAGATTGGTGCACTGTAAGCTTCGCTTTCACTAGTTGTGCCTCTATACTAATGAAGGTAATCATAAGTATAGGCACAATAAATCACAGTAAGAGCCTAACACACTGCATCACAGCTCACCAGAGAGTCCAATTCAGGACTTTGTGAACATTAAAAGCCAGAGATATTTGCTCTATGAGCCAGTGGAAGAGAATCTGTGACTGCAACAGGGTTAACAGTGACTACTTTTGCTCCAGTTTCTCATCTGTGTGTTGCAGCACGATTCACAGAAGACTTAATTAGGGTTGGGACAATTCACCTATCTCCCAATTCGATAGTCATGATACTTGAGTGCCGATTCGATATGTATTGTGATTTTTAAGTATTGTGATTACAATTCATTGCGATTTTTGTTAACTTTTTTAACACTAGACCATGGGAAAAAGTTGAATCATACACTTCTAGGGATTTTACTTGGGAATATCTCTAAATTAATACAGGAAAAATGTTTGATTTTCAGCATGTTTGTAGTCAGAGATGACCATAAGTCAAATATATCAGTCATTGTCAGGAAATATTTCTTTCTTTCTTTCCAACAACCCAAAAATCAAAGAATTAAGACATTTCCCTCACAAATGAGTGGTATTTTCTTTTTAATTTATAAGAGAAATGTAAAGTTTTATACTTCTGGTGAATATAATCTAATTAATCTTATTTCCATATATGTATCTTGTATATACAGATCTCTTTGTTTCTTATTTTGAAAACAATACTTAAAGATAAAGTACATTTCATCCTTGTTTATCTATTGTTTGGCTCTAAATTTACGTGTTTTCAATGTCAAAATGTTGCATAAACACCTGGATTTTCATGATCAAACCTCTGAAATATACAATCTCACACTTACGATCATAACCAGTTAGTAAATTCAAGTTAATAACAGTGTCTGACCGTTTTCCTGTATTCCTTGATCATCTTTAGTTTGTCTTCTCCGCCTTTGTTTTCTTCTTTCTGTTCCAGGCTGCTGATTATCCTCCAGGAAGCTCTTCTGGCCCCGATCACGTTCTTATATGCTACCGACAGCAGGTTCCTCTCCTCCACCGTCAGCTCCACGTCCATACTGGCCACGGTCTTCATCGACTCCACCATTTCTGAAACACACAGGGAAACAAAATGGCATCAGGCTTCTCGAGTCCCTCCAGCACTAAAAGTATCAACAACCTGAACACTGTGTGAGAACAAATGTTGGTGATGTTGCAAAGCACCAGAGTCTGGAGGCAAATGTGTCTCGTAACAATCATTCTGAAGGTTTCCCCCCCCACACTGAACTCTCCAATTCACTCACAGAAAAACTATGTGAGAATATTCTTCTTCTTGTCTTTTTGTACATTTTGCTGGGTTTTGGTCAGGATTGTTTAATAGTCAGCTATCATTTATTTTAGTAATCGAGTATTCTACCAATTATTCCATTGATTAATCGGATAAGAAACACTTTATTAAAGAGTAGGGATGCACCGATACAGAAATCGGGCCGTTACTGACTCAAACTGTTGGATCGGGTATCGGTGACAATGGGGTCTATCTATAAAATTCAATTCTATGTTTATATACCATACACATTATATACTGGAATTTTAATTCCTGTTTAAGATTTGACCAATTTGTTGCTGCATTAAAAAATATTTTTTACGAAGTTGCTGGTGTATGTACTTATTATATTATTTATTACGTTTACTCTTATTTTATTATATTATATATTATAGTGTCTACTTTTATCTTGGGCTTTGGGAAAAATTGATCGACATTTTTCGACATTTTATAGACCAAACAACTTAGAGCCCTACATCACAGCTGTATTGTATTGCAGTACATTTTTCAATACACATGGTGAGAAGTTGGGTGAGCGTTCCTATGGCAGCCCATAACTAGTGTTAAATGCTGTTTTGCCCTATCATTGCAGCCCTGCAGTGGGTATCAGGCTGTGCAGTTATAAATCTACTAAGACAGATAGGAACCTGCTAGAGCCTCTGAAAGACAGTAAAGTCAGTCGGAATCCGGGTCTCAGAGGGTTATTAACTCCAACCTCAAGCTACAGTGTCAACTTTGCATTGGCTTCAGACTTGTTAGACGCGTTAACGTTGACTACTTTCGCCCAATACTCATTTACTGAATGGAGCATGAACGCATCATAATGTAATGGTACCTCCTGTGTTGAAATCATCATGACGAAAGCTAGTTAACATTAGCTGTTAGCAGCCGGTAAGCAGCACGGAGCTAACAGCTAACGTTAACTAGCTCTCGTCATGACGATTTCAACACAGATGTGTTGTTAGCAATGTAGCATTATCAGAGGGAAAAAAAAATGGCGTCCCGTCATGGCATTAGTCTCGAGCCCTGATGATATCTACGGTACCTGTGGTACTATAGAAAAACTTTTGGCATCGACTTGGTACCGAAGTATCGTTTCTCGTGACATCCCGAGTACATAAAATGATTTTCTTAATTGAAAATGAGCACATCCTCCTCCCATTAACCAAGAGGTTAAACCTCAGTGAAGAGCCTTGAAAGGTTTCTGTCATCCTCAGTATTTTATTAATGGAGTGTCTGGGACACTGCCCAGGTATAACCTCCTCTAATGCAGAGATTCACCACCTATGATGGGAGACGGGGAACGGAGCCAGGACAATGAACCGGAGGGCTGAGAGCTGGATCAAATGTGATGTCTTCTCTTGTGCTTTAACATCCTCAAGGTGATTCAGTAGGGTGTGGTGTGGAAAATGAATACAGAATCCACAATGAAAACAATTTGACACTCAGCTCTGGAGGAGCTACTAATTAGCACAACAAGCCGTTTCCCTGGGGATCAACAAAAAACAGACAGCATGGAGCCTCTTCAACTGAATAAGGAGCAGCTCAAGGACGTACAAAAGGAACATAAACATCCAAATAAATTAAACTGGTTCAGCAATTGTCGGTGATATATTTTATATATTTTCTGGATAAACCTGAGAGTATATGAAACAATATTATTACACATTCTGTGGGGTGATATCTAATTTTCTAACACATAAGTAGCATCATGTGTCTAACGAAATTTTAAAAGAAATTGATTATTATCTTCAATTTAAAATAAATCTGTGTCTCAAGCTGCAGACGAGTCACACTCCCCACGCTAAACCTGCCTACCCTGGAGGTAAGAGAGTAATGTGTGCCAATCATTTGGCTTTTAGCTTCCCAGACAGGGTGTTATCTGTTGAAGCCAATAGCAGGGCGCTACGCAGCGTGTTGGAGAAACCTGATACACGAGGGTTTCCAGCCAGGAGGAGCACTATGCTGTTCAAACACACTCAATGACCTCTCTGTGCTTTTTAAAAAACATTTATCAGCATTACAAGCTCTACACAGATCTATCAAACTGATCACAGTCACTAGCTGAAACAAACTTGGCTTCATTAACCCCTCTTTCAACACCAACTCTTAGGGATGCAACTACAGAATTGATGAAGTCAATCTGCAAAACGGCACTTTTAGTCTATGCAATAAAAAGCTTACACGCAAGTATTTAATTGCTGCTAGGAGCTAAGATGGCATTTGCATTATTTTAAAGATTGCATTTGTCCTAGGGCTGCACGATTATGGCCAAAATGATAATCGCGATTATTTTGATCAATATTGAGATCACGATTTCACATTTAAATAAACAGAGCGCTGCTTTCACTTCCATGCTGTGCTACGTTCCTGCTTATGTACAATGTTGGAAAAAAATGATATTGCAATATTTTATTTTTTGCAATATGAACAAAATACAGGAATATTCACCCTACCCTTTTGTTAGCTACATTTTAAAGTTAAATGCTTCAATCTGGTGCACTTTGAGAGCAAAATTAGCCACAATAAGATCTCGATAAACAATTTTATGCTCTCAATTTAATCATAAACACATTGGTTGTATAGATAATATCTATACCCAAAAGTGAAGCTAAAACATCTGGATCACTGGCTGTTGGCTGCTAGTTTAGGAAGCGCTTGATTTGATATACAGCAGTTTTCTTTGAGCAGAACGCACATTTTAAACATCAACATCGCAGACGATCATGTGCAATTAATTGTGGGAAGCTGAAATCGTGATCGCAATTAATATTCGATTAATTGTGCAGCCCTATAACAACTAATCGACAGATTAATCGACAATGAAAATAATCGTTAGTTGCAGCCCTTTAAGAGAATACTGCAGTGTCATTGCTAATTAAAAAAACAGCATCCATTAGCCTTTATCACATTCTCTCTTTATCAATGAGAACTCATACAAGCACCTCAGCTTGTCTGGACAGCTGGCATTTTAATGTTTTTGGTGCAGATTGAAAATTCACATACACTCGTGGATGGCAATGTACCTTTTGATAATTGAGTTACTCTCCAGCTGCATCACTGTGGTGCCAACAGTCAGTCTCTCGCTCTGCCGCTCTAAAAATAGCACCCAGTGGCTTGTTTTTATTTATACGGTCATTAACCCTTAAAATGCATTCTAGTTTTTTTTGTTTCTCATTGCAAACACATGGGTCTTTAAAGACATTTAAAAATAGACCAGATGAAACCAGAGCACAGAAAAGAGACACATCTGGTGGACACAAACAGCTGCAGCACAGCTAAGACACAATGCAGACATGTCCAGTGGACATCAGGTCATTCAATAACAACGACTTAACTAATAATTGGCCAGCTGCTTTGAAGAATTTTGAAATTACTTCCTGTAGATGTGAAAATATATTTTATGCATTCTTCATCGCAATATGGAGGTGAAATATTTGTTAAAGGCGAAATCTGTGTCAAAATAGCATTTTAAATTATATATTGGCCTACACATCATTCTGCAGACTTAAGGAAACATCTGTGTTTGGTACAGATTCGGACAAAAATCACACCAAAACCATTCTAGTAAATCGCAATTGCAATATCAGCCAAAAACCCTAGTGAGAACATCTGTTGACTATTCACACAAAACATTTCTAAACTGTCAGTGCTGCTATACATCAAAATGAATGGGGAGAGGCCTTAACACAAACAGAAAGCAGTCCCTGTGGATAAGACTCATATGTTGGACTGACTCTACAGACAGAGCAGAGCCCTCGTTAAAAGCTGACAAGTGTTGTGTTTTCAGATAATAAGGGCAGGGAGGCCATCTACCTACACTACCCAGGTAGTGGTGGAAATGATTAGTCAATCAATTGTAGTTGATTTTTTTTTACGATTTTGAAATTGATTTTTTAATTCCAGAATCAATATATTTGCTTCATTTGAGTCTATGTGGAGGTAGAAGGAAGTTACCGCTTTTATTGTTGTAGTCTGAGTAACGTGAAGTCATATCCGTTCCGTATCCGTCAACCAAAACAAACCAGCCGGCTGCCGCAAGCCGAAACGAAAGAGTAAAAAGCGGTGGAGGGTCTGCGTGGATACGACCTGCACCCTCACATGTTAAATCCAAAGTGGTAAACACTACACAGCCAGTAAAGGATGGAAACACTTTGGCTTTCACACACTGCAGGAAAAGCAGAGCTAGACGTCACGGCTAAAGCTGCATGCTAAGTCTGTCACGGGCAGGAAACGTTATCGTATCGCAGTAACGTGCGGTCGAGCCGGCCGTCGCTCTCATCTCCGTGGTCAAATGGGCCGACGCTACAACTGTAGAGCACCCATATACTGACATTTATGTTAAATGCATTCAAACGGCCCCGATGGAGCCGACCATGGATGTATAAAGAGAACGGAGCTGACGGGAGAGCTAGAGACCACCTTGGAGAAGTTAGAGGAAGTAGACACGTGGGACTACGTCCGGTTTTCAAAATAAGGTGTTAACAAAGAGAACTGTATATACAAAATACATATCTAGAAGTAAGATTGATTGGATTATATTCACCAGAAGTATAAAACATTACATGTCCCTTATAAATTAAACAAAATACTACTAATTTGTGAGGGAAATGTCTTTATTCTTTGATTTTTGAGTTGCTGTCGTACACCAGCAACTTGGTAAAAAATCTTCAAAATTAACAGAATTTTTATTTATTATTAAAATAATAAATAGTACCCCAGTAACTTGGTAAAAAAAAAAAAAATCTTCAAAATTATCAGAGTTTTTATTTATTATTAAATAATAAATCGTACACCAGTAACTTGGTAAAAAAAAAATTCTAATTTAACAGGAATTACAATTCACGTGTAAAACTTCTTAATGCGGCAAAAAAAAATGTCAATTTAAACAGGAATTAAAATTCCAGTATATAATGTATATAGTATATAAACCTAGAATAAGATTAAATAGATCGGATCCGTTGTCATCTATACCCGATCCAGCTATTTGAGTCAGTATCGGCCCGATATCCGATCCGGTATCGGTGCATCCCTACTAAAATGTTTGATTTATTTTAATGGTGCAGTGGCTGAGTCACTCAATCTGCTTTTTTTCCATTTACAAACACAAAATGGCAGAATACTGTCTGTAAAAAAAGATAATTCAACCAACAAACTAGATAGATAGATAGATAGATAGATAGATAGATACTTTATTGATCCCGATGGAAATTTAGGCATCCAGTAGCTTAGACAACAAGTCCCAACACCAATACACCTTAAAAAAGATACAATCAAATAGAATAAAGTGAAATAAAATAAAAATAAGATAACATAAGTACAGCATTGAAGTGACAGTGTGCCAATGGTGCAAATATAGAAGAGTATATTAATATATAGCAGAGTATATTATAATGTATGATATAGTAGTGCAAGTATATTATAATGTATGATATAGTAGTGCAATGTAATAGTATAATGCAGTGTGTCTGTCTTATAGTATAACTATGGAGCCAAAGAAATGTGCACCAGACTTGTATTGACTGAATAGCTAAACCAACTACACTGTTAATTTACCAATAAACAGCTCAATTAACGTTTGTTTAAAAGTTGTCTCAAGGCGAATTTATGGCCGAAATTGTTGTCACATAGTAACAATACTCCCCTAGCCCCGCCTACTCCTGCACACCAATTGGTGCTACACATATCAATCAATTATCCCACAGCCACCATGCAGTTGCACGATACTGACCTGTGATTGGTCAAAATCTGCCATCAAGGGCTAGATTTTTCTAAAGTCGTCGGAAAACAGAGACATGATGAGGAGCAGAAGTCTAGTTTTCTCTCAGAACACTTGAATTACAATATGCTGAAAGGTTATTATGGTATTTTTGCCAAATTATGCCAAAAAATTGTTGCATACTGCCACTTTAAAAGTTGGCTCAAGGCGAATTTATGGCCTAAATTGTTGTCACATAGTAACAATACTCCCTAGCCCCGCCTACTCCTGCACACCAATTGGTGCTACACATATCAATCAATTATCCCACCATGCCACCATGCAGCTGCATGATACTGGCCTCATTAAAGCACAGCAGCAGCCAATTTGATAGTTTATAAGCTTTATTAAAGTGTGCCGAATTGTTCCTGCTGCAACACAGGTTCAGTTAAGCGAGTTTGTTTAAAAGTAAATCCACTCTTGCACCCAACAAGTTATGTTTGCTATAATCTCTGTATTTGTGAATGGAGTTCGGTGTGACGCGTGTCGCTGCTGAGAGAAAGGCTAACTACTTGAAGCTAGTTAGCATTGTAGCTAAGTGTTAGCCTAGCTGGCGCTGTAAAGGCAAAGGGATTAGCTTAGCTCACAAGCTAACGTGAAGCTAACCCGTTAAACAAAGGCCACAAGACAAAAAAAACACCGAGTAAAAACGCCAGTTGAAGCGAAAACAGCTAATTTAAACGGTTACTGATTCATTCGGCTGGAGAAACCTCCGCCATTTTGTGTCTCACCCCAACAAATCCAACTGTTTTTACCTGCGTCTCCAGTAACCGTTAATAACCGTTAATGACCGTTAATGACCGTTAATAACCGTTGGTGTCTTACCGTCGTATCTCTCCGCCTGTTCGGCGAGTTTCGCCTGGTAAACTAAGTTCTCTCTGTCCGCCATGGCTGCTCTGGGCGTCCCGGTGGGAAAAAGGGAGGAGGAGGATTAACGGGGCTGCTCGGTGGATCAGCAAACCGGAGCTCCGCTGACACTGAACTGAAGAGCCCCACCGGTAGTACTGGCGTAAAGATGGCGGCTGGCGGCGCTGCTACATCCGGGAACCCCACGCAGCGGTGTCATCAACAGACCACGCCCCCCTGGAGCCAAATCCCGAAATAAACCCACTCTCCCAGATTACTGCAATTAACTCAATTAAAACAAGGAGAAATCCAGTGTGAGGCGATTTCTAAGTACATTTAAGATTTTAATGAGTTTATTTTTATTTTAGTGTGGCATCTCTTCAATTCGGCATACATAAGAAGCACAAATAAGCTTTTTTTTTTTTTTTTTTTTTTAGATGACTGGTAATTTACTTTTTTTTTTTATTTTTTTTTTTTTTATTTATTTAATTCGGCATACATAAAAAGCACAAATAAGCATTTTTTTTTTTTTAAGATGACCGGTAATTTACATTTTTTTTTTTTTTTTTTTTTATTTATTTTTTTTTCAGAACTTTATTTTCAACAAGGACAAGTACAAAAGTATAGGGAATACAATAAACAGTACAAAACAAACAAGATTAAAAAAAAAAACACAATGCCAGAGGAGTTCAATGTCCATTCATTTCAATGTTATTTTTAATTAAATGGAATAACTTCACCCCATATGGACCACAAGAGTCACGTAATTAGTAATAAAGCATTTAATTAATTCAATATAATTTATTAATTCATAAAGTAAAATACAAATGGGAAAAAAGAAGTTGCCCTTTTAAACGCCTGATTAAAACCTGTATTCTTAATTCAACTTGTGGATCCTATTAATTATTTCTCTTTTTAAACTGCATTTTTCCAAAATTAAATTCCATTATTTATTTATGAATTCATTAATGTAATTTTTAAATGCTGTACTTATTGACTGTTTTATGGTGTTTGTGTAAATCCCTTTTTAATATGAACTATTTATTGATGGATTAATATTTAATTTGTAAATTCTTTTTATGATTCTTCTTTTTATTGCCCATTAAAATGTCAAATAATGACTCACTTTGTAATTTAGTCTATTTATTCATAGATTAATAAATATATTTGTAAACAGATTTATTAATGGCTATTTTTATTGTACAATTAGTTATTAATCAATTTATTTTATTACTATTTACATGACTCTTATGGTCCTCCATAAATATGGAGACAATAATTTAAAGCCCAAACTGACAATTTGGTATATTTTTATTGACTAGGTATATTAACACATTACATGCTACAGAACATAAAAAATTAAACTTTAATTTAATTAATTAAACACTTTTACACAATGTACAATCTCTTTAGAAATAATAATATTTTTGCTCCTTCCGGTCCTCTTCAAATTGAGGGTGAAATGGTACAAAAGCAAAATTGCAATAAAAAAATAAAGATTTGGCATGATGAGATGTGTTTTTTCTTGAGCTGTAGAGGAGATAAGGTGAACATTGTAGGATCATCAGTGGTATCTTCTTAAACAAAATATTTTTAAGTATTCATTGGTCTTCAACTAACTGCCATGTAAGCAGGATTACAATAATGTCATGTCTATAAAATGAGAATTTTCTCTAAAAGGCAACAATTAGTGAGAGTTCAGTGCCATGCATCTGAATGCAATACCTGATGAGCACTTTGCATAAAGGCATTACAACAAATAGAAAAAAAAGGATTACTAAAACCTTTTAAAAAATAAGTGGTACCACGACGCAGTGGACAGACCAGTCTGTGAATCACAATCATTTCTTCTACCCGTTCAAATAAAGGAAATGACTACAGGGAAATGTGGCATAAACAACGACCACCATTTAAAAAAAATATCCAATTGATGTAAAATTATGCAAAAAATTATGAGGGGTAAAAATTAAAAAGTAAAAGTAAAAATAAAAATTAATTGATAAAAATGGAGGTGATGAAAATGCATGTAAATTGATAAATGGAGCCATAAAAAATGGATGTGAAATGAAAAATGTAGTGATAAATTATCAAGCGATTTAATTATCATCTTACATTCATCATTCACAACACAAAATTGCCTTTTATCATTTAAGGAAAGTGGCCTCAAGGGTGAAAAGTAACAAAAAATAATTGAAGAAAAGGGGAAGTGATGAAAATGTATGTGAATTGAAAAAGTGATAAAGTAAAAAAAGTAAACAATAAATATCAGTTGGGTGTTGTGAATGATGAATGGTCGACAGTTGATTATCAAATTAAATGTCGATCAAGTTTATCAAATTAATTAATTCACACACATTTTCATGTCACGGTAATAAAAAAATATGGCATTTTTAATGCAGTGTACAAAAAATTTCCTTAAATTTGAGTCTCAAAAACAAGAACTGGAGGGGACATTTTTTTACATATCTTGGGGTCAGATGCATAAAAATTCTGTGTTCATACAAATGCAGACATCTGCTCTCTTCTTACATCCATCTTATAGATCTTGTTGTGAATTTGTGCGCAGGTTCACAGGCTAAATCAGGACACAGACGGACCCTTAACTTTTTGCAAATCAACACTCGTATTTTCTTCATCGGTCTGAAAACATGGCATCAAAAAGAACAGAAAAAAAACACCAAATATCAGTTGATTTAAAAAAAAGTTTTCCTACAACACAGCTGGGGCAACTTGTGTTACATGGAGCACACCAAATTAAATTTGATTGCATATATAATATAGATAAAGTCGATGTTTTGGCTGCAAAAGTCACTCGAACATTGTGAAATAACCTAAAATCATGCTGTGCATCAACATCTCTTTGCTTCACTACGTCACACTCTTTAAGAAAACCATACATGTTTTGATGTTACCTGCTGGTGTGGAGAGTTATTTTCTCTCACGCAGGCGCAGAACGTCTGCTGCTGTCGTCTTTGCGGTGTGTTTGAGTGCAACTTTTTGGCCAAGACAAAGGTGACGTGAGGCAAGTCAAAGGTCGGCACAAAAGCATAATAGGTCACCTTCAACATATTAAAAACAATACTGACTGACCGATGGAGCCTTGTAGATTTCTGCTCAAAACTCATCTTTTCCAACACAAAACATGAGGTATAGAGGATGTAACTCTGCAGATCCTCCCTGGTGACTGACAAAACAACTTTTATGTGCTGCAGTTAATTGCCAGTATACAAGAAGCATCCGTTGCATTTGTGCATCATGGGAAAGTAGACGAGTATAAGATACAACCCAATCTTAGTTTGCTATAAAACACGAGTAATAAGACCACAGGATGATTTTTTTTTTTCTTTAAAAAAAACACAGTGTTATTGTCAGTCTCATCGCCATTTACAACCATTTGCAAGCCACCTGATTAGCGTTCACCAGGTTACCCAGAGTAACAACAGGGATAATGTTATGGAGGACATCCCAGGATACATCAGACCGGCACATACGGGTAGAAAAAGTCAAGGCCGCGCCCCCTTTTGGGGGAAACAAA